>JWIW01000103.1:296669-681609 GCA_000966855.1 Fusarium sp. JS1030
CCCCCCCCCCCCTCTTCCCCTCGGCCTGTTGCTGGTTTAACCACCAGGACCCAACTTTTGGCTCACAACCGGCGCTGGGCGACTGGCTACCTTAATCTTTCCCGTCTCTCGACCTCGTCCCCTCGTCTATATCGTGTCTTTCCTCAAAGGCCCGGAGCAGAGAGCCTCGCTCCAGAGTAAGTTGCCTGGGCTTTGATTTGCCGGCTGTTGGTGCCGTTGCGCTCTCCCGATAAAGGGCGCCGTTGCTGGTCTTATCGTTCATGGCCTAACTGAAACCACAGCAACCCGATTTTTGTCCATCGCGGGCCTCATTTATTGCACCTTTAATCAGAACGCCAGGCGAGCATAGCAGTCGACGACAGCTCCAACCGTTGCATCCCACCACCCCGATTCCTCCGACCTAGCCCATTCGGGGCCTGATCTCGACAATTGACATGTCATGGAGAACTCGTCGACCCCTCTCGCCGACTATTTCTGGATCGCCGGCGTAGAGTCGGTGTCCTACCATGACCCCACGTCCCAGCCCACTGCCTCCGTTGCTCCCGTCGAGTCGACCATCGCTGAGGATGGTGAGCCTGAAGACGAATACACCAACGGCGGCCAGCCCAAGGTCAACGCACGGCACTCGCGGCACAGCTCCTCGAACCGCCTCTCCAAGATATCTCTCACCGACCGATTCTCCATCCATACCCTCGACGAGACCGACGGCAACACAAAGAGCAACCGCAGCAGCGCCACCATTCGTCCCGTGAATCCCCCCAACTTCAACAGCTCCACCAATGGATCCAGTTCTGGCGGTCTTTCCGGCGGAGTCTCGGGCGAGGGATCTATGCTCATGGGTGATTTCGACTTTGACAAGGCCCTGGTCAAGTTCGCCGCCGAGCGCGAGGTCTTTCTCGAAGACCTGACCTTCAGTGCCGGCGCAAAGGTTCAAGCCCGCGCCCCCATGGTGAATCCTCGAGCAGAGAGGATCAAGGCAGAGGAGAGCGATAGCGGCAGACTGAGTCCTCTCAGGAGCATTAAGGGTAGCATCCGCCGCAAGATGAGCTTTAGGGATATGAACAGCTTGCGCAAGCAACCCAGCACCAGAGTAACCGCCAGTCGGGCATGTATGTCGCTCCCTTCCCAGCACTTGGTCTCGACGACCCTCATACTCGGTATCAAGACAGGAGCTAATCAGAGTCCCAGCATCGATCCGTACCACGAAGCGGCTCAGCAATTACAACTCGGTAATACCACCACCCGAACCCCTCAATACCGACCCAGATATGCACCCCCTCAAGCGACGCTTCGAACCTGTTCTACTTGATCGCTATCCTCCCCAGGAGGCCATGGATGAGATTGCTCGGCGTGGAAAGTTTCCCGACTATGTACCAATGTTTGCCTTCCCCAACGATATCCAAATCGTCTCTTCTGATGACAGGCCGCGATCTACGTGGCACGGCTTCACCATGACCTCGGACGACAACTCGAAGCTGTACGGCATCACCATCATCGTGTGGACTGCTCTGACGGCCGAGGTCGCCGAGGATGTGGAACAAAAGTGCGAGCAATGGCGTCAGAGCCACATGTCGAACGAGGAGCGAGAGCTAGCAGCGAGCCTGGGAGTTCGATTGGCCGGTGAACGGACGCATCTCTCCCAGCTCCTCGCCAAGCTGCCCACGATTCCATCGGGCTCTCCGGCCCGAGAGAGGCTTGAGGACGAGATCAGCACTGTGGAGGAAAAGATCACCCTCATGACGGACATGTTGCGGCCCCTGAGACATGGTGCCGCATCCAAGATTGAGGGCCTCACTACCGGTGAGAGTGGGCTCTGGACACCCCGTGCATATGGTATCCTGGGTCGAGACCCGGCCAACATGTCCTTCTGGAAAGAATGGCTCAAGGCCATTGTCACACCCATGACTGATGGCGGTGTGCTAAGGATACCTCCCAGCTCACCTAAAGTTGGGCGCTGGCAACCTCTAGAGCGATATGTCGTCAACTTGTGTACCGAGGCGTTCAGCCCTCTTGAATCAAAGACGCAGGTCGAATTGGGCGTCCGAGAGCTACGGCTTTATGCCCGTAAAGAAGCCCACAACGAGATCCCGGGCTCCCGGACTATTGATCTCTACGCCCTATTCCGGTGTTTATCGTTGGAGAATATCGTTGCTCTCTTTGAGTACGCCATGTCCGAATCCCGGATCATATTTCTGTCCTCGCACACCAGCATGCTGCACCTCGCCTGCCATGCCCTGGCTAATCTACTATATCCTCTCAAATGGTCAAGCATCTTCATTCCTGTGCTTCCCGCTCGGCTTTTGTCGGCTCTTGAGGCGCCTTGCCCATACATTGTGGGCATCGAGCGACGATACGACAAGATTGAGCTTCCCGAGGATGATTATGTTCTGGTCGACCTGGACAAGGACACTATCGATGCCACCTCGCAGCCTGTCCGGCTCCCACGGCAAGCGCGGAGGAAGCTCATGTCTCTTTTACAGGTTGCGGCACCTCACAAGCTTCGATATGGTGTAACAACAGGACCTCCCCCTTACGCCATGGAGTCGTTCCCTTACGATGCCTTCTCGAGTGAGAACGGTGCCCTCTTCAGGTCCGCCACTCCCAAGGGCACTCTGGGCAAATGGGTGTCACAGAACTCTTCTGGATTTGGAGAACCAGACCCACCAAATGAGATTCAGCCACCGGTGTTCAATGCCTTTGCTACGGCAAAGGTAGATAATAACAGGTCAGACAGGCCCAGCACTAGCAAGTCTGGCAAGACGAGCCCGCAATCCTCCGTCTCTCCCGTGTCAATGAACTTTCCTCCGATGCCGTCAACTCCTGTGTCCCGCAGTGATTCCGGTTTTGCTCTTGCGGCCACCCTTCGAGAGAAACGATCCGGCCACTTTGGGGAGGAGAAGATGCGTCGAAGCTCGTCTTTTGGCCTGGATAAGCACCAGCCGTTCCACAAACCGAGTATGCCGTTTCTCAACGGCCATCAGGCGAACCTATCCATCTCGGCAATTTCGGTAGATTCTCAAACGTCTTTGGGGGGTGGCTACGGAGGTGGATACGGGGGCGGCTACGCTCCGTCAACGTACGCGCAGTCAACCCTTGCTGCGTCAACCATCATGCCTAGCATGCAGATTCAGCCCGTTCGAAACACGGAGACAACTGTATGGGTTGAGGGTCATTGCTTCAACTGGATTCCCAGGGACAGCACCTCGCTCTGCACCATCTGCAACGAGCATGCAGAGGGGGATGGTATTTACAAGTGCAATGGTTGCAAGGCCTTTTCCCATGGCAGATGCCTCGGCCACGTCTCTCTTGTGTGTCCCGAGGCCTTTCATGCAGACCGCGTCAGGGCGGCATTTGTCCGTTGTCTCGCGAGTTTGCTGTTCACCTACCGCAAGTATCTTGGACGGCCTTCGAGGCAGCAAAAAACCAATGGCCAGTTGTATGCATTTGATATGGATGGCTTTATGAAGAGTCTTCCGTATGACCAGCACGACTACGCGGCCATGATGCGGGAAACACAGTGTAAGTCGTCCGTTTCCACGCCCCTACCCTACCCAATAACCTTTTGGCGGTCTGGTTCTAACCCAAAACTCAAAAGGCTTCAATGAGTTTATTCATGACCGAGAGATCCACTCAGCCAATGACGCCTCGATCCGCCTATTTGACGAGATCATCATGGCCAAGAAAGCCCGAGGCCGCACCGGTTTATCAACAGGTCTCTCCCGTCTCTCTACCATCCGTGCCTCTCACGGTGCTTCTCTCCACTCCAACTATGCGCCTCCGCGCGGCGGCAGCAAGATCCCGCCCTACCTGGGTGATACATCCGACCACATCTGGCGCACGGCTTCGGTGCCGCTGCCAAAGGGTAACTTCCCGGGCGAGTACCGATCTGTGGTTACCCGCATCCCTGCACGCCTCGACCGCTCTCTTATGCGAGAGCCCCGGTCCATCCAAGGCATGCCCCGTGTTGAGCCTCGAGGTGCACGCGGCCTCATCCGCAAGCAGGTTCCCAGCATGCTCGGCACAACACCGCCGACTTGAGAGGCGGAAGCACAACAGGACAATTTTTTTTAATGATGGGAGTTCCGAGCTGAATTTTGAGGGGAGCAACTCAGGAACGAACCCATACAATGGGCAATCCGAACAAAGATGCCCAGATCCATGCTCAAAACTATGACCTCTTTCGCCTGAGGTAACGAACATGGGGCAACGACAGATGAAAAGACCAGGAAAAACCATCATGTACGATACCACGTTTGTAATTTAGGATGACGACTGCATGGGGACGAAAACGGTGTATAGCTAGCGAGCCAAGAGAATGCCGACAGAATTAAAAGAGAAGCGAGACAGAAGGACAAGCCGCTCTGGGAAGGGAGAGGACGCGGCTATTGCTAGACCAAGAAAGGTGGACATGCGGAGTGAGCGAAAGAGAGAGAAAAGGAGGTCATTGCGTGCCATGATAGACACATTTTTGGATTCCCCGGCTGCTTTCACATCTGGCTGGAAGCTTTGGTTGGCATTTCTTCCTGTCTGGAGCATACAGAGATACATTGGAGTGAGCATTATCAGCATGAGCATACAGGGAACGGGGCGGTGCACTCTATTCAAGGTTCGAGGCGAGCTGCAGGCTTGCATAAAGACGTTGATATCTTTGTTTGAGCCGTGAGGACGCATACCTAGCTAGAATGTCCTGGGCGTTTTAATCTTACACGATGCTTCCTCCCATCTGTCTCTCAAGCCTCCACTAGCAATGATACTCTCCTGTCCCGTCCTTGCTTGTCCACACCTCCCTCATACTAAGCGGTCCTGCGCGGCTTCTCGGCCTTCTAGGCGGCCATGTCCAGGTCCTCCCAGCCAATGTCCTTGAGCACCTTTCCAATCAGAGACGAATAGCGCAAATGTCCGTTCACAAGGTCGCTAACATTGTGGTTCTCGACACCATCCGCGCCCTGGATTCGCTGGAGACCAGCCACGCCAAAGTGGATGTTAGAGGTGCGATACAAAAAGCCGAGGAGAAAGTCACTCTCAGAATAGACGTTGACGAGACGACCAGATACAACACTCTTCAGCGTCAACCAAACTCGACTCTCGGATGGAGCAGGCGTGCCCATCATGACAACAGAGTCGACGATACCGAATTGACGACGCTCGGCGAGTACCATCAGACATACGTAAATAGATCTAGCCGCCAGGCTGTACCCGATCAAAGATACAGGCCGGTCACCCTGGAACTTGCTGCGCATGATGGCATCCGCAAGGACAGTGCCAGCCTTTTCAGCGCGGACCATCCCAATGCTCCACGGGTTGTCGATGATCTTGCTCACTTTCATGAGTTCTGCTGGCCAGTTTGCTTCAATGAGACTGGAGAAAACTGTAAAGCATCAGTCAGGTTTCTAACCATATTTTCAGCATGACTTACTCGTCCGCGCCGTAAGAGATTTTTTGGTCGCAGACCAGGCCGAGCTTCGAACAACTGTCTCGAGTGCAGTTCCAAGGCTGACGAGAGCACTCATTTCCCACCTCAGCACATACACCTCTCCACCGTCACCAATCGACTTCCATGGCTTTGTGAGGTCATCTTTGTCCGTCACCCAGCCGTTGACAGCAATGACGAGACGAAGACGTCGACTTTTGGGGGGCAATGCTTTTGCATCCACATAATCCTCCAGAGATTCGCCCCGAACGGGAACGATACCAAAATCTTGGATTTCCCGACAGAACGAGTCGACCATCTTGCTGGTTGGCCTTGTTCCGTAGATCCCAAAAAGTGTTCCGGCAGCAATGCCATTATCAGACATTGGCCCCAGCAGCCCTGCTGCAACGGGAAGCCTGAGACCATGGCCACCGTGAGAACTCCCAATGCCCACAGCAATGAGTTGTGACCCTAGTCTAAACGGGCCAGCCTGAGATGCAAAACGTGCCTTTGCTTTCCCAGCGCTCTTGTTCTCATCCTGCTTCAGTTCAGCAGCCTGCTCGGCGGCTGCGTCGACAGCGGCCTGGCTTAGGCCCTCTGCCATTCGTGCCTCTTCCTCGTGGAGGACTTTGAGCGGGAGGTTCAGAGATGAAGTGATGTTAAGAAGAAGGAGGCGGGCATAGGCGCTGTATTCTTGGAGTGACAGGAGCATCAAAAGTGAGATGTGTAGTAACATCCTGCGCTTTTCAACTGGAAGGGTCCAGAGGGAGGTTGGAATAGGGGGAAATCGGCGGGAGAGTTCGCGGTCGACGTGGTTTGATGGAGTCCTAGGAGGGCCTAACTCAGATTAGATTCCAGAATCCACACCCAAAGCCTCAGTTCCGAAGCAAAAATCCGCTATCCACGAGTTGAGGTCTTCATGTAACTTGCCTGTTGTCAAAGTGAGGCCCCCACGACCGCCTCGGCCACCGCGGCCAGCGCGAGCACCCCGAGCACCTCGAGGACTGCCACGGCCACGACCACGAGCGTTGGCGTTAGCTTGGTTGTTTTCAACATCCATGACAGAAATGTCCCGGATGCGCTGCAGAACCATTGCCTGCCATTTGCGGAAGAAGACGAGAGCTTCTTTCTTCAGCTCTCTGAGTTGAGGTGTGATGGCCTCTGGGTCTTCCTTATCGATTGACTCCGTCATCTTTGCAGTCGGTCGTGGTATCGGGGAAGGTTTCTTTGCCTGAGATGAAGTGCGTATTGGAACGTTTTCCTTAGCGTTCTGGAGTGACAGGCTCAGCCAGTGATGATGGCCTATATCGCCAACATCTCCCATCACAGGGGTGACAGGGGGGGAATCGAAGATGTTGCTGATATTATTGTGAAGCTTCTCAGTTATAGCGTTTGTGAGGGTAATTAAATCGTTTCTCTCTGCAACCGAAAGCACTCCCGTCAAATCAACCGGACGGCGAGGAGCCGGATTTCCTCGAGAACCTCGACCCATGATTTTGTCGTTTGACTGGCCCGACTAGCCGGTGTAGTTCTAAACAGGGACAGGGGAGGAGTGAAGCCGAAGTGATGTCAGCAGCGAGATGTCGCTAGAATCTCCGGAAAGATAGTGGAGTGATCGATGAGATTGGTGGTGAGGTGAATGATCAAGGCGAATAGGTTGCTAGGAGTCGAGCTTTGGAGGTTCAAGGAGAAGCAGAGGGTGCATCATCAGAGGCGGGCCACCCAGTACTTGTTGCTCCGGCAAACCGAGTTAGTACAGGTCGAAGTCATCTCATTCACAAGATGGAAAGCTCAAACAGATGAGGAGTAAACAAGGGAATCAGGTGTATGCAGTTCCCGTTACGATAGTGATGGTGGAAACGGTAAATGGCAGCGTTGGCGGGAAGGAAAGAAGGGGAGGGGGAGAATGACACAAATAGAAGGAAGCGGCAGGCTCGACGGGTGAACAGAAAGAAGGAAGGAAGGAAGTCACAAAGGAGGAGGAATGCGGCATATCAAACAGAAAGTGAGGCAGGTGCGCAGCAGACTGGTGGTTGCCCCAATATCTGGTTGGGCATGTTGGAAGCCGTGAGTGACAGGTGAAGGGATGGAAGGAGTCGGAATGGAGGCAAGCAAGCGGGCAGAGTGGAATAGTAGCCAATGCGGTGCTCCCTAAGACCTAAGACTGATGCTTCACCAGCTGTGGTCCTGCCGGGCGTCTGCCAGTGTCGCCAGCTGGCGCCGAATGTGACCACATGATGCTGCCACCTTTTCTCTCTCTCTCTCTCTCTCTAGGCCGTTTCCTACTCCCCGGCTCTTGCCTTGGCTCCTGTTATGGGGCAAACGCGGATAGCCAAGTGTCACAATGTGCGATGCATCTTCAATGGTAGAGGCATTCAGTCGCCTCACTGCACTGCATACCTTACCTACCTGGGGAGAGGAAGGACATAGGGGAGGCTTTGATACGAGTCACTGCAAACCCCCGAGTCAATGATGCTGCCTTCCATGGCGGTGAATAAACACTTGACGGCGTGCCACTTGTTTGCTACCTGCTCGCTGTTTTATTGCATGTTCATATGGTTTTTCCAACGCTCGTCCACGGCTCTTGACAACTGACATTCGTGGACTAGGTAGATAGACTCCATCCAAGCGAAAGGAAGTGAGGGGCTTGCACCTCCGCAACTTGTGTCACTTACAAGACGGAGCTTGGTCAGTATTGGGCCATTGGCTAGGCCAGCAGGCACTATTGTCGAAAAAAGGAAGGTTTCTATTGCATATTTCGGAATAAAGAAAAAAACGAATAACAAACATGGCCTATCAACTACATCGGGTGTTTAGGTCTGGCCAAGAACTAGTCTCAACTCCTCCCCAGACACTCGCTCGAAACTAGCACCCTGTAGCATAGCAGCTCGCAACAGTGACGCAGGAGGCTTCGGCCTTGTTTTCCGTGCATCGTGAGTTGTGTTACCAAATCTCGGTAGAGGCATCGGTGAGCACAGCGGCGGCACGCATGAGGTCTCCTCCCGGTTTGACTCGCCAGGCGGCATGGTACCTACCAACAAGCCGTCGCCCGACCACTTCAAGCCCATCAACAGCTTCAACTTGGTACAAGTCACACATCATCAACTCAGGTCCATACGAAGGAGCTTCATCCTTGATAGAGAGGGGTCAAAGTCTGTTACCCTGTAGAGCCCAACATCGCTCCTAGGGACCGAGCATAAATAAATGTACCTCTTTCTAATCAGGCACGTATGTCATGAGTGATAATGCGCGTATCAGAAGATAATGTTGGCTTCCGTCACTCGAAAAAGGTTGACAAGTGCCGTACTGGCCTTGGTGACACACTGGTCTTACTGACCTGCCGATCTGCAGCCTTGATGACGGGAGGCCATGTCAAACTAGAGGTAGCTTCAGACTAAAGATCTGCGAGAAGCCAAGCCACAGTTGGCCTTGAAGCAGTCAGTCGCCTTGAGGAGCTTCACTAACATATTCTCCTCCGATTTTTCACTTTGGCCTTGACCTGTTAGTGCTGGACGCTACACCGTTATTATGAGTACCCCCGGCAGCTCAAGACCAACCTCCTCTGTATGCATTCCATCACCACTGACATACAACACCAAGGCTGTATTATTCTCCCATTTCATGATATCTCTGGTGCGCTGGTATAGCAAACGGTGGGATCCAATGACCACAGAGAGGACAGGAAACATTCTCCTCCATGTCCCAGTCCGTCATTTCCTGGTCACTATCGTCCTCGTCATCGTCATGTTCATAGTCATTCCCCACGTCAGGTCTTGCAGGCTCTTCTTCCTGAGGCGCATCCTCCTCTCGGTCCGCGATGACCTGAAACGGTTTCAACACTTCATCTTGACGCCTAAACATGACAGAAATATCCCGGCCTGCACCCGACTTGTCATCTGCTGCGCCAACTACCATGTTCGCAACGCAAATGTTGAGCATTTGCAGGCTCCACCGTTGACCCTTCTCCGGTGAAAGACGCCGCAGCAGCGGCAGCAGAGCCTCGGCGACGAGGCGTTCTGCAATATGGTCCATGTCATCCTTGACGTCGAATACGAAGCTGGGTAGGGGTCCTGAGCGGGAGACCCGTCCGTAACTGTGGCCTTGAGCTGAATGCAAGGGTGTCCACGATCTTATAGAAAGACGCAGCGTCCTTGGCCGAGCCATCCATCTCTGTGCGCCTTGAACGTCAGCGCTTTCGTCAGGCACTAGAAGATCCACCCTCATTCGCCTAACAAGTGAGTAGGACAGCTTGTGTAGCTCTTCTGTAATCTGTGCCATAGTGTCCAGGCCCTTGTAAGTGTCCTCGATACTAATCTGGCTCGGCACGTCACTAGCCTCCTTGACCTCGGTAGGGTCGACACCGTGGAGCAAACCCCATACCCGCGAACCTACGCCTTTCTCCGCACCTGGACCCATGAGCAGAGTTTCTATCGATCCCGGCGAAATGCTCGGATGCAGTCGGACTTGGGAGACAGTCACAGGCCAGTCCGCTAAATCGGGCATTTCCGACATGCCCTCGCTCATGTCAGCGCCCACATGGCTTCCAAGTGTCTGCACCGTCTTGAAACCCAGCCCAGGTATCTTGCGCAGCTTATGGCCATCTACAAAGGCGATGAGCTGGTCATCAGTCAAAGCTAATAGCGTTGTCTGATTTTGAGGCTTATTCTTGCTCCCAACAAGTTTGCTGAGCATCTTGTTAGTCGAGATGCCGCACGTCGATGTGATTCCAAATCGCTCTTCTATTTGAAGGCGCAAGAAGCGAGCGAGATGCGAGCCCAGAAGGAGGCGCAGATAAGCAGGATTCTCAGCATCTGAATCTAGAGAGGCTGCGCCTTCAACACAGCCTGCGATGCTCGTCAGATCGCATTGGAAGCCCCGCTCTGGGTCGTCCTTGGACAGACAAAAGTACGATTCTGCCAAGGATGCCCTGTTGAGGCAGAATAGGTTGTATTCGACGATGTCTGTCACATCTGCCAAACAAGAGTCTTAGCGTAAGCCGAGACAGTTCTGTGAAAGCTCTAGGAGCACCACATACCCATGAAAACTTCGTCAAATCCAAGACGCTCAACTTTGTGATTCCACGAGAAAGTTTTGAAGTAATTGAAGAGAGTTTTGCTCATGTCACGGAACGGCGTGAGATCCTCGCCGTCCACAAGGACAAGCTCCGGGCATAGCCGCTTCGCCTCGGAGACAGACATGAGCTTCTTGAGGCCAAGTGCACGGGCATTGTAGTTGCATGTCGACAGGCAGTTCTTCTGCTTGACACCCACCGGCTGCTTCTTGAGTGCAGGGTTCTTGTTCTCAAAGACTTGGGCGTAGAAGCAGTCGTAATCCTAGGGTCGAGCTAGTGAGCATGCGAAGGCAGCGCCAGCATTGGCCGAGTTCCGAGACGCATGGGAGGTGAGACGCACGAATTGGAGGATGACTCGGTCATTGTTCCGTCGAGGCCGTTTCTTTGGCGGCTCCATATCTTGGCTGGGGTTCCCGATGGTGAAGAGATGGAGGTGGCTATGCATATATGCGCCATCGAGGTCGAGTTTCAGATGTGAGCGCCAATGGCCCAGTGCCAGACTCGGGAAACGAAAGGCCTCATGTGTGAGGGAGAAGAGTATTCACATCAAAACGGGCTGGAGCAGCAGCGGGATTGGTTGGGGCTGGTGAAGCGTCTCGTTGAACCAAGTCAATTCACGTCTTGTTGCCAGGGCTGCCTGCTAATTGGACCTGTAGGAGCCTGTGTGTGCCTCAGGCGTCAGTCAGCATTTCGGAGACTTTTCATCCACGAGCATCCTTTCCCACACGTGGGATAAAATAAATAGAAATTACTAGAGTATTAACCAATTTGGAGAGATCCAAGTTGTATTTTTGTATTATTTTTACATCTCATTTAGAGTCCAGATGCTCAGGTATCGAAATAGGTAGCCTTGGTAGTGCCGGCTTCTGAGTTGCCGTTGCTAGCTATGTGCTTACTTCCTTCCATTGTAGACGCTTCCAGGTACATGGAACCACCCCGTACCCTGGCTTGTCATTCATCCTCTCTTCTCAGCCAAGACGCAATTCAACCACAAAACTCAACCATGTTCGGTTCCATGCCTCCAGATCCTCCATTGGCAATGCTGGCCTAGTGCTGCACGCCATGGATGCCTGCAATGTCTCACCGCCAGGTTGTCTGCTATCCTCAAGCGCGCGAGCCCTCTGCCTGTCTCAACAAGCGCGTCCAGCACGTTTCTTCCACCATGTTCGACAGGCTGTGGGGGGACGAACGCGTCAGATGGATGCGAGAGGAGGGATGGCCTTGACTCGCTCTATCTGGCAGGATGCCATCTGATACGACGCGTAACAGGACGTGGACCAAAATGTCCGATGTGTACGGATACTGTAATGTGCCATGTCGGTCATGCTCGTCTGCGTGCGTGTGGCAGGGCTAGACTGGACTACAACAATCAATAGGCGCGATGCGATCTTGGACCGAACCAAGTTCGTGGACTCGGATCAGAAGCCTTTAACCCCGGTTCACTTCCGATCGTGCGTCTCTCTCTATTCCGTCCGTCTCGTCTCGCAATCTCCCCGCTCTAATCCCTGCACGGGCAAACCGTTCAACACACACACCTGGGAATCAAGACTGGTGCCGCGCCGTTTTGACCATCCACCGTTGCGCTGTAGCCGCCGGCGTGACGCCAAAGACGCAGAGGGACGTTTAGCCGATCTCGTCAACTGCACCGTGACTGCACTTGGGCTCGAAGCAAGCCATGCCCACCGCACTTTTTGAGTTTGCCGCCATCCATCCGCCTTCGTCTTTGTCAAGAGTCAGTCCACGGCATCGTCATATTCCGAGCCCACGCGAGCACGGTCCAAAAACAAACATTACGTCCGCTGGTCAGCCCTAGACTGCTCGCAATTTAACAAACGAGGGCTGAGAGGCCTAGCAACATAGGGAGCCCTGCCGGATCATGGCTTGGACCTGGACCGTGGTGTCAGGAAGGCTGAGCAGCTCTTGACCCACCGCCATCTCCTTTGTCCCTCTGCATGCAAATGCGGATGCACATGTCAGATTGACTAGCTCACCATCGGCCGAAACTGATCAAGTTTCGTTCTCGACGATGGAAACGAAATGTCCGACCTCGCAAGCGACCCAGCGATGCAAACGACGAGGAAACGGGCGGCCAGTCATTCCTTCAACCCCTCAACGCCAAGCCACCATGTCGTCTAAGGGAGGGAAGCGTGGTAAACCCCTCTTGAATAGACGCCGGAGCGAGTGAAAGAGCCGACCTGTTAGCCGCGTGATTGGACCTGGCTGCGAGCTTGACCAGGGTCACCCTTTAACCTGGGCGCTTGCGCCTTCGACGCTGCCCACCACAACGCTGTGACGAGCCAACCAGAGGGGCCGCCAATGAGACACCCTCGTTCCTCAACCACGCTTCTGGCAGACCAAATGCCCCAGGGCTGAATCCTTCTCGGCCTCGACACCTCCGCGTCTAGGCCGTGAGCGAAATATCACACTGCATGCATGGCTAGGGGCGCTTGTCCCCGAGTCGGGGCTTGGTCAAAGAGAGGATGAATGCCCTGGCCCCCTCTTGTTTCCCACGGTTGACCCAGTGAGATGAGCGTGTGTCGTCCCAGTCCGTCCTATATAGCCGCTGAGCCCTCATTTCTCCTTGTTTGTCCTTGTTGTCTGTTGCTTTGACATTGTTTGATCCCTGGCGGTTCCAGTCTCTCGGGAGCAGCGTCTTCAGCTAGGCCTGTTAGACCGTGCTAGTTTGTCTGTTGGTTGATAGTCTCGGCCACCCACGACAAACAGGACAAGAGGCATTTGCCATTCTCATCTTTTAGACGCCGACCTCGAATTGTTTGTCCTCGACCAACACCTTCGCCATGGCCTCCCCGCAAATCCCACCCAAGAAGCCACGGCTTTCTCTTCAAATCAAGACATCATGTAGCCCGGCCACCAGGTCGTCGAGGAGTTATGCCATGGACCCCAAGGATCCCACGGCCTTCAACACTCTCTCCAACGTCTATGTCACAACTATCGAGAGAGCGACGCCAGTTCATTCGGAACCCGTCACCGCCATCAACACCCTCCAGGCATTCAGTCTTGCAACACCAGTGGAATACCAGGACCCCAAGCACAGAGTTGTCACCCCTTATGTTGCTTCCTACCCGGAGACGCCCTCGTCTGAGACGGCGACATCACCACACCCGCTGGAGATCAACTACCCAAGTACCATGACAGCCACGCCTCCTCTGTCGGCTGGCCCAATTGACTCAAATACCTCCAAGCCCTTCAGTTTCTCGGCTGCCGACATCTCAGTAACACCGGGTCAACAGAGGGATAAACTACGGCATGATGCACTCACTCCTCCTCGCCCGCAGAGCCTCGCCGAACTGGCCCTAAATGCCCCTTACACACATCCTCGATCACTTCACAGCATCCTGCGCAACTCACCCTTGCCTCCGCCCACTGCCATTCCTCCTCCCTCTCCTCGACGACAGTCACGACGCTTGCAAGACAAGGCAAACAGGCGGGTCGGCTACAACAACCCTCTCACCCAAGAGATTGTCACCAACAAATACACAAAGTCCCATATTGACCTCCTTGTCGAGGAGGCATCACCCCACTCTCCCCCATGTGTGCCTCCCCAGCCCCAAAATGCCATTGACCTTGCCCTGGCATTCATGCCCAACGAGATCCAGGACGGTGGGCAGACCCCAGGACCATTTGAAGACATGCGACGTCGAATGGCAGGTTTGGAGTCGGGCACCCCTATGTCGCCGTCGGGGCCAAGGGGAATCATGAAGCGCAAGAGAAAGGAGAAGAAGCGTCGCTGGGTATGGACCATTGGCCAAGACGAAGAGGATGACGACGAGAATGTCGGAGGTTCCATCGCCGCCTTAAGAGCTGGGTCCTCAAAGACCAGGGAAGCCGATGAGGTCAAGACACCCCTCACTGCCATCAAGGTTCCTCAGATCGCCTTCTTCACTGCGCCAAGCGTCGACAGCACCGATTCTGGGAGCGAATGCCAGGATGTAGAGATGTCTGATACAAGCAGCTGTCTCTCGGTACCAGAGGATTACAGTTTCTCCTCTGGCAATATGGACATGGATCTAAAGACCCCGACGGCCCCACAAAGGGCATACAAGAGCGTTGAAGGAGAGGGTGGTCTGTCTGTGCCACAAGGATCGACAAGTTTTGACGGCATGTCTGGCCTGGGTCTGGTAGCACAGCTCAAGAGAGACTCGCCTGTGCCACCAGAAATGCTGTGAATTACACGCAGAAGAATGAAGAGGAATACATAATTAGGGGCGTCTTTTCTGGGTTTATCATACTGCATAGTGCCAACGGTCTCGGGACGTTTGGCAACCGGCGTTGTCTTGTTTATGGCTTGGGGTTGGATCTGGCCATGGTTGGTAGATACCTTATTTCACAACGAGCCATCACGAGAAATGAATTCAAAAACCATATGAAATAACACATGTGTGCTTCAAGGGTATGTGAGGCGTAGGAGCGGAGGAGAAGAACTTGGAGTTTGCATATGTTGATCGGCATCCCCCTGACTACGATTTGTTACTTTGTTGATTTCCCTGCCCAACCCTCAATAATTTGTGCGTCTAGTCTTCCTCCAAGCCCTGAGAAGCTCGCATATAACCCTATCGTATCATCCCATATCCTGCCTAACCCAGTGTGACTTGGTGGCCAAGGTCTGACACTGCGTGACGTCCAGAGGTGCATCATCTCTATGCACAGGCTGGCGTATTATTTTCCCTAGGATGCGACTCGATACAGCATCTTGTGATGTTTTCTAAAGGCAGTTTCTTCACAGAACGGTTATCGCTAAACCTCACGACAATTAGGCGGTCTTAGGATAGGGGAGTTAGCAAAGCTTTTAGGGCATCAAGTTTCCAGCAAGGACAGGAGACCGATGAATAGATGATGAAACCGGGGTATTGAATAAATCACTTGTTCATAATCAGACCAACACTTGAAGCTACGCGGTGTGGCTAAGGTGAGGAACTGGGTCAAGCAGTCTGATAGCCAGCCGGCAGCGGACAGCAACGAACTGCTGGTGATAGACTGACCAGGGGGCATCCCTCAACAAGTCTTCTACAACAGCCTCTACAGTACAGAAATGGCACAGGTATTTAGGCCTCTTATGTGCCTCTTGGTATGCCACGTGAACTGTCCTGACTTGAGCGCACATCCCACACCTGCTGCCAAGCTCCACAAGAGTCATGTACACAATGAACAAAGGAGGCAGTATTTGAGCATCTCTTGTCTTCTTTTGCCGAACTGTAAGTAAATGCACCGTATTAAACGCCACAGGTCATCAAGCATGGTCCAACTTTCCTTCTCCCCATTCAGCTCTCGACGGCCAAGGCCTTGGCACCGACGAGCTTCCCATCGACGTGCGAGACGACCCAGTACTCGACCCTCGTGGCATCCCTCGTTATCTGGTACACGCGCACATCATTGCCTTTGGACGCTCCACGCACCGCATCGATGACGTCGGTGTACCGGCCTTGCGAGTCCCAGTTCAGCGGGTCGAGGATCTTGATGTCTGCCGAGTCGGGCGACGAGTGGTTGATGAGCTTGGCGAACTCGGCTGCGGAGATGCGTCAGTTTCCGGGCTTGCAGATAGGAGAAAAGGCGACTCACATTCTGTGGGCAGTCCATTCTTGCCCTCCCACTTGAGAGATACCTCTTCGAATGGCTCGTCGGCGTCAGACACGTAGACGGCGTTCTTGCACACTTGGCGGATCTCCTTGGGCACCTCGCTACCGGCGTCCTTGGCCTTGAAAGTGGCCTTTTGCTGCTGCGTCGCGGCATCAGCACCGGTGTCCTGATTCGCCTTGTTCAGGAAGGCCATGTAGTCGTCGTCGTTGGACATGTTGAGAAGTCTGGTGCTGCTGAGCAGTCGTGGGCGTTGCTGTCGAGCTTGAGAGAGGTTGTTTCGGAAGCGAAAGGGCGCCGCAATATCCGTACGATGAGAGAAATAGGTTGGCTGGGGTTTTAAAAGGCGCCTGGAAGAGGTTCCGAGTGTCATGGGAGAAGAAATTCGAGGCGTCGAGGCGTCGAGGCGGGACAAGAGAAGGGTGATGCATGCATATACAAGATTCAAGGTGGGGGTGACGTCAGGATTCAACGTGGGGAACAAAAACGTGTGACTGCGACAGCGCAAAGACGGAACCACATCAGCCAGTCACGGTAGACAACAGCAACATGCAACCACCCTCATATCGTCATGACTACAGGTTGTGGCTGATGGCATGGACCACGCAATCAAGGAACCAAGAAACAAGACCATCCACGGGACACAGCGTCGGTCTACAAGCAGATACCCGTCAGTCCCATCACAGCTCAACGTCATGTCATCACCAAACGCATAGGTAGAGTCAAATTAACATTGGGAATCTCGTTAGAATTTTTTGAATCCGTCCCTTCTCTAGCTGGAACTTTTTTTACGTTCATGCCAGTAAACCTAACCCCAGCCCAAACGCAAGGCGAACCAACCGACCCTCGACACCAGTGCAATGGTTCAAGACACAAAAGGAAACAAGCCAACGCTTTAGGCGGTGGCAAGGTCCTTCTTGAGGGTACCCTGGTACTGCTTCTTCTCCGCAGGGGTCTGGAAAGCACCGTGTCCAAACTCGGACGAGGTGTCGATCCACTTGAGGCTGACCTTCTCCAGAGCCCTCCGCGACGTTTGGGGGAACATGGTCTTTCGGAGCGTCATGACACGCTTCTTGACACCAGGGATGGAACCCTTGAGCATGACGAAGTCGTTGTTGACCTCACCATAGCGGACGAAACCACCGAGACTGTGAACTATTAGCAAACGGCCACGACATTACACGAGACAGCAGGGGGTCAACATACGGAGTGATCTTCTTCTTGGTGACATCGATCTCGGTCGCGGCGTTGTCGTCAGCATCGCCCTTACCAATACGGTAGATCTTGTGGTTGACCGAGGTTCGGTGGTGGTAACCCTGCTGACCAGCACGGGCAACGGTCCACTGGACGTGGGAAGGATGCCAGGCACCGATACAGGCGACCTTTCGGAGACCCTTGTGAGTCTTGCGAGGAAGCTTCTTGGTGCCCCATCGAGCGGTGACACCGTTGAAACCGTGACCCTTGGTGACGGCAATGACGTCGATCATCTCGTCCTGCTCAAAGATGGACGAAATGTCCACGGGCTTCTCGAAGAGCTCCTGGCCGAAAGCAACCTTGTCGGCGACGGAGCCACCGTTGACCTGGATCTCCATGAGGTGGGCCTTCTTCTGCTTGAGGGGGGTCTTTCGGATCTGAGTGTGGGCGAGAACACGGACGACGGTGCAGTACTTCTTGATGCGCTCGAGCTCGCGGGTGATGGAGGCACCGTTGTTCTCGGAGTGCTTCTTGGCGTACTTGGTGAAAGCCTTCTTCTTGCTCTTGTACCAGTTCTTGTAGAATCGGCGCTTGACCTCGTCGCTCAGATGCTCGGCCCACACGGTGGTGAGGGATCGGAGGCCACGGGGGGTCTCGATGTAGCCCACAAGACCAACAACGATCATCTAAAAGATGTTAGCCATAGGCACATAGCCAAGCGGGCTGCATTGTTCGTACAGGTGGGGTATCGACGATAGTAACCGCCTCAACAATCTCCTTCTTGTTCGCCTTCGCGCCGGGTCGGTCGAGGTCACGGACGATGGTGGTCATACCGGCCTTGTAGCCCATAGCGGCGGTAAGGTGGACGGGCTTCTTGGGGTCATCCTTGGGGAAGCTGTTTTACCCAATTCGTTAGCCATTGCCTTGCTGCCGTTGCAATAGTTGGGACGGGGTGGTTCCCAAGAGCAAAATTTGTTCTTCAGCAAAGGAATACTCACGACTTGACCTTTCCACGGTGGCGGGCGGCGCGCTTCCGAGGCAGGTAAGCCAGGGAGCCGTGGCGGGGAGCCTCAAACTTGCGGTGCTATCGTTCTCGTCAGTCTTGGACACATGCCATTGTCGTCGTCGCCAGACTCACACTCATCTTGGGCGGGCTGTGTGGTTTGAGGGGGTTAGTAGGAACCTAAGTTGACAAAGCCTGCGTGAAGAGAAAAGAACAAGAGGTTAAGAAATAAGTTGTGCGTGAAATTTTAAGCGAGCCACACGAAAATCGTGGGTGGCCCGTGCATACTCTGGGCTTCCTAACCTGAGACCCACAAAATACTTCACCGAAAACACACCGAGAAAGAGGGCCTTGTCCTATGCTCAGCGAGATACTCACCGATGCTAGCAGAAACCTTACTAGCGAGCTAAAATCACGTGATTGGTTTCTTTGGACCTCATCACCTTATGCAGTGATGAGTTTGCAATACGACTGCACATGAGATCCTGCACTCATCAAACGGGATACATTTGCTTAATAGTTTGTATTCATTCAGTAGCAAAGGAGATTGATACGGATACTGAGATTGTTCGCCGGTGATATCGTAGCCAAGAAAGACCGTAACCCCCGGTTTTAAAAATTCTGTCTTTGGCCTCCTCTTCGCCATACAAATGAAACCGCGCACCCCAAATAAAATAAAGTGGTATACATGAAAAAGACAGACTACTCGACACGTAAAGAACTCTTCATCTCGTCACTGACGCAGCATCAAAAATTGCAAATCATTCAACTTTTGGGGCGGGTCCCGAAACTCCATTCACGCTGGCGTTGGCGGGAGTAGATGTCTTTACATCGCCAGCGGCGGAGCCGGGGCCGGAGCCATTAGTCACGATACCAGCCTTCTTCTCATCTTCTCCGCTGTCATCGTAGTCCTCATCAACGTCCATCTTCCTTGCTGCCCTCTCAGGCTCAGACGCAGGAGGCGCTGCACGAGCCGGAGGAGCATGCTCCAGGCTGGAAGGACGCTCCTCCTTAGGGACGGGGCCATTTTGAGGCTTTTCATGGACAACCCCGGACATGGAATTGGGACCTTGCTGCATTGGTGGCAGGTGGCTAGGACCTGTAGCGTGGCTCGGGGGGTGATGAGCAGCATCGGAAGGATGATAGTTGTCGGCAGGGTGGCGGGGAGCTTCCTCTGGCCTCCGTGACTCCTCCGCACGGCGCTGATCGTCTGCTCGACGCTGATCCTCGCCACGTCGGGCTTCAGAGGAATTGCGGCGATAAGCATCACGGGGAGGAGTGGAAGGTCTCCGGTGGCGCATGTCATCGAGGCGAACCCGATTCTCGTCGCTAGCTTGCTTCTTGACAGCAGGCTCATCTTCCCACTCCCGCATCCTCTTGGGTCCAACCGAGGGGGGGCGGTCATCCATCCGTTGCATCGCTGCCTCGGCCACGGCAGGAGGAGGGGGTCCAGGAGGGCCAGGAGGACCTGGTGGCCCCGGTGGTCCATTCTCAGGAGCTGCTTGAGCAGACATTTCGGGGTGCTGGGAATACAGCGGTGGCGCGGCTTGGTGCTGGGGATACGCTGACTTGGGGGATGGCATTCTGTTGTCGTGGATGGGTCGGCCATCAGGACGAGGACTATTTGTCGGGCGGAAAGGGGCCATGCCATTCGGTCCATTGGGGCCATTAACATTGCTCGAGGGAGGAGCTGATGCGGATGGAGTTGCTCCACCCCAGTTGGGGTTCGCAACTCGACGCTCAGAGGCCGGAGCAGGAGCCTGAGATGGCGGAGGAGGCGGCGGCGGCACCTGCGAGTACTGATGACCCTGAGGCGGAGTCGGACCACGACGACCGGGTCCGTTTCTGGTTGGGTCATTGTAAGGCTGGCGCATCTGCTGGTCCGGCTGAGGGCTAGGCTGCCGTTGCAAAGGAGGAGCGGGACCTCCGCGGAAGGGCTCTCCACGAGATTCATAGGGGTTGGGTGGCTGGGGTGGAGGGTTGATGTTGGATAGTCTACCTGCCCAATTGTCACCAGCACCTTGAGGAGGTGGTGGTGGACCAGAAGCTGGCGGCTGCTGAGTAGAACCACCCCATTGAGGGCCAACAGGGCCGGCGGCCTGGTACGCCTGCGGGTGGACATCCGCGGGCTGAGGAGCAGCTGGGGGAGGACCACCATTTGTGCCGCCAGAGCGGAGAAGCTGGAGACGAGCCTTGATATGAGGGTTGCCAGGGTCAAGCTCGGCAGCACGTTGGTAGGCATCCAGGGCATCATTGATCTGATTGTTGCAGCTCTCGTACTGTCATTAGGTTAGTATGCACCGAATGTAAAGATATGGGCCGAGTAAAACTTACCAAAGTACCAAGATCATACCAAACCTCTGAAATGTACGGGTTAAGGCGAATGGCACGGGAATAGGCGTCGAGGGCATCTCTGTACTGGTTGATTTGGTAATAAAGCACACCAATCGAACACCAGAAAGTTGGGTTTTTCCCGTCGCGATAGACAGCTTGCTGGTATGCCTCGTACGCCTTAGGATACTTCTGCTGGGACATGTAGCATCGGCCAAGCAGGTACCAGCTCTGAGCGTCCTGGTTGTCTAGTGGATGTTAGGTCAAATATCACACAATTGAAGCCAGTTTATAATCGTACCTGCGCCAACTGACTTCTCGAGGTATTGAATCGCGCGATCCTGGCTCTCGTAGGTGTTGCTCTGCTGGTGATGCAACCAACCGAGTTGTTGAAGGACCTTGGCGTGATTCGGCGAGTGGTCCAAAACGCGCTGGTAAGCAGCCTTGGCGCTGTCGAACTACGAGGAATTAGTCGAGGACACAAAATGATCGCGAAACAGTACTCACATCCTTCTGCTGTTCATGAACATGGCCAATCTGGAACCAAATATCCTCCTGAGTCAATGGGCCGGGAGGCGAGTTGACAATGTATTTAAAGCACTAGGCTCTGTTAGTCGGGGCCTCTTGCAAGCAGTGGGGAGAGAAAACTCACATCAAGACTCTGAGTATACTTTGACTGTTGTTTGTATATTATACCCAGTCGGAAATAGATTTCATTCGCCTTTTCGAATTCGGGCTGAATATGCATCACTTGGGAGAAAGCCTCCTCCGCATAGTCATAGCTTCCGTATCTGTCATATAGTATTCCGATACCGTACCACAGCATTGGGTCCTAGACCGGCTTTAGCGTCTGGCGCAATGCGCAACAAGGCGTGATAGTGGGCGTTCATACCTTGGGATCTCTGAGGTTTACCAAGGCCTGCTGGTATGCGTCGTAGGCCTTCTGGAGATTTTCTGTCATCAAGTAACAATGTCCTGTCGCGCTGGTCAGTGCTGCGCCATAGGACACTGCAAACACGAAACAAACCTAGGTTTCCCCATGCTTCCCCATTGTTCTGATCCAGTTGGACGATAGCTCGGAAGAACTCGAGCGCCTTATCGAAAGCTTCGCGACCCTTTAGTAGCATTCCAATAGCATTCATGGCGGCAATCGAATTCGGGTTTGCTGAGAGAGCGCGCTCGTAGGCGTGCATGGCCTCTTCTGGAACGCGCAGAAGCTCGGAGAAGCTCCCTAGGTACATGTGAGCAGGTGTCATGATAGGAACACGACGCGATGACAAACCTATTTGTAGCCAGACAGCCTCGTTCATGCTCGCGATCGAGTGCGCCGGGGGATAGTGACTGGGTTGGACACCTGGGGGCGGAGGCGGAGGAGGAGGGGGCACCTGCCCCTGGTGCTGCTGCATTTGCATCATAGTCGGCGACGCGTGATGGTTGGCCATGATGTCAAGAGTAGAAGCGGTGATGAAGCAGCTGTTGCAGGGGGGCCGAGAGCCGATGTGCGACAACGGGTGGAATTAATAGTAGGAGGTGAAGTCGTGTGTAATAGACCGTGAATCAGGCACGGATCGATACTGGCCGGGGCCTCGATGCTCGTGATGGTTTGCGGGTGCAGTCAATGCCCGAAGGTTCTGGATGTGAACAAGGCAAAACGGCGGCGAGAGCGTATCAGCCGCTGCGCGGTTACAAACGTTGAGAAGTAAGGAGAGGAAAAAAACAACAACCGCCAATGGAGGCAGAAGGGGCAACAGGAAGTAGGTCGAAGGCGGAAACGTTTAAGATAGAGAGCGACCCAGGGCGCGGAGGGAGAAGAAGAAAAGGGCGCCGATGAGGCCGTTCGCAGGCGACGGGATGGGTGGGAGAGGAAGAAAGTGAGGAGTTGGGAAGAGGCACAGGATGGTGGAGGAAGGACCTGCGCTGGCCTCGCAAACTCCCCTAACCCATGAATGAAAAGGAAGGAACGGGCAATTTAGGTGCACGGCGGCGTGAGGCATGCAGCAAGAGGGGCCCACCCCGGACAACCCATGCTTTTTACTTTATTTACGGCCCTTGGTCCTGCCCTCCTGGGAGTGCCACACAAGACCCGTCAACACCTCAGAACCATGCGGAGATACGTACCGGGAGCTCGCACGCGCCCGCCCACACACACCCTCTCACATACAGTTCCAGCCCGCGAGCTAAGGTCACTCACTTCCCGATGCCCTCCCCAGAAGGATGAGCCTACAGTAGCGGGACCGGCCTGTACCCGCAAATCGTACTGGTGGTGGCGGTTTGCAGGTACCTTCGTACATGCGTACCGCGCAGGTATGAGATAATGGAGCAGCTCCCGGGTCCTTTCTTGTCCGCTACGGACCAGTGGCGCGTTCGGCAGCTGGGGGAGGGATCACTGAGGCTCCAGACGCTGACACACAGACACTGACACAGACACAAAGTCATCACAAGAGACATGGTGAGGACTCGGGGAGTCTACAGCGAAGTGATCGGCGGGCAAGTCGTGAGGATCTCGGGGTTTGCTTTACCAAACACTGCCCCTTCTCTCTTCTCACTTCCAAGACACTCAACAGTACGATGAGATGTGAGCATGTCCTTAGTTGAACCTCGAGAATCGCAAACTGCAGAGTAAACAACCCCGACCCGTTGACCCTGATTACCTGCGAGAGATGCACTGGGTGCCCTTTGACGCAGTTTAAAGAAAATAAAACAAGTCCATATTTCAAAGGAGTCAGTATCGTCATTACATACGCCCAGCAAGCACCATCAACCAGAATCTGGTGAGAAGGGCGTGGTGGACTGTTGGATTTATGAAGGCATAAAAAGTCGCGCATCGGGTGCCCTGTGGTGTTCATCTCTCGGTGCCAAGCGAAACAGCACCGCTGAACGATTAAACCCGGCCAGACGCACGTCCAAGCTCTGCGTGGCGCGCATCTGAAGATGCCAAGGATCTCAGACAGGTACGTACCGATGCCCTGTCAAAAGTCAGGCAGACAAGGGGGCGAGACAACTGCAGCAGAGAAACAAGGACACTGCAAGTCTGTGCTCGATGGCAGCGAGAGGCACTGCTGCCCTAACTGCTGCCCATCTACAGTAGGCCAGAGCAGGTAGCGTGGTGCAACACTGCAATGGAAATATTATCCATTGTTTGATCCCAGCGAGGGTCACGTAGCCAGATCTGAATTCTCAGGTTCGAAGCTAGCCCACTCGAGAGTTGGATGGCGTCAGTCAGCTACTGGGAAGCAGAGGTGCACCATTTAGTCAAAGAATCGGTAGTTGTAAATAAGATGCTTGGGCTTCCAGAAAGTGCGGGAGGGGTCGAGAATGGCGAAATAACGGCCATGGCCAAACGGGCAAAGTTGTGTGACCAGAAACAAAAAAGACGATGAGGATGATGCATGTGGACTGGAACATGCTGGGGAGGCTGGCTGGATGGATGGCCAGCCGGATCGAGACGGTACTGTACGGGCAGTAGTGTAGGTAGGCTCTCTGGCAGCAGCAAGGGGAATGGCTAATCTTTTCACCGCTCCTGGGGTCGCCGCTAAGCTGTTCCGGAAGTCACCCACGTGTTTCGGGCCATCTCTCTCGTAAGCCGTTTCGGAGCATGGCCTCGGCTTGTTTTGGTTTTGGAGGGCTGGGGGGCTCTGAGATTGACCAGGGAAACAAACGAGCGGGAAGGAAAAGGGGTTTCCCGGCCCCAAGGTAGCGCCATGGCCCTGTCAAATGGCAATGACGATGATGCTGCAACGTACGAGCAGGGCCGTGCCTGGCTGGGCTGGGAGAATTATTTATACTTAGACTTCAGCAGCACGTCCATGCGAATTCTCAAAGTTGACAAAACGCACATACATTGATACCTGCAAAGCCTTACAGCATGCACTGCGTCGTTGTGAAATCTGACAAAGTCTGATGGAGGACGAGGTTCGGAACCTTAAATTGTTGATCGACGACGCAGCAAACACTTGCTTCGAGAGATGGCATTTGAATTGGACAAGAAGCAACTCGAAATGCGGCTCGGCATTCAATTTAGAGGTTGCAGAATTGCATATACAATCAATCACAATCGCGCCCACAGGTATTGCAGATATTAGATCACGGTCGCAATAAGCGGAGCCGTGGAGATAGAGAGGGCCGGCATCACGGGATCAGCCAGAATAGAAGCCAAAAGGAATGACAAGGTGGCCCAGCAATGATTCAGCCGCAGTGAAGGGTGACTTTCGCTAGGAGGGTTAAGTGCAATGGCTTGGCGAGGTGGGCCTGTCTCTTGCTGACTAGCCCCGAGGAACGGAGAGGAGCCAAGTTCGGTAGGGCATGGCTTTTTTTGCTGAGATGCAGTCGGTCGGTTGAGGTGAGGTGAGGCGCCGCGGGCGGCAGCGCTTGTCTGGTCCGGGGATGCAGCAAAGCCTGGCGACAAGGCGGTTGCATCGTGCCTGACCCAAAGTGAATCGGGTCTTGCGTGGGAGAGGCGTGAGAGCCAGGCAAGGAGCGCCTCGTGGATGCACCCAACCCAGCAAGGACCCAAAACACCAGTGACAAACGCTAGAGAGGCCTGGATGAACCGCAATGTCGAGCCTCGAGGTCAGCGTCGTGAGCGCAGCCGCCAGGAAGCTAATGAGGGAGTCAGGGCTGTAACGAACCCCATGGATCAAGGGCAAAGCGGGCCCCAGGGGACCAGATGGAAGCCCAGAAGATGGGACAAGGGGTGCAAGGGTGATTTAAAACGGAGGTGTGCGAGTCGATTCGTGTGGACGGGTGGATGGATGCTGGACGGATGGTGTGGATACCGGTACGTACCGCTGCTGGTCACGGGCAGACGTGAGGCTCGTTGCTCGTTGACGGGGGGCTTGGACCTTGGGGGGGAAGATGGGTAGCCACGGCAGCAATCAGTGGCCAGAGACAGGATGGAGGTGACGGGAGTGACGATGGATGCGATGGAGATGGGCGGGAGGTGACAAGAAAAGGTGGGCCGAGGGTGGGAGAGGACGCCGGGGGAAGGAGGGGGCGTGTGAACTGACGAAAGAGCCGGGGCGTGTCCTTTGATCAACCGGGGGGCTTGTAGACAGGGGCCCGCTGGTCAAAGATGTGGGGACGCAGAGCTGTGCAGTGGGGAACAAAAGGTGGGGAGACAGAGATGATGATGATGATGCCGGTGGTGGTGTGTGGACTCGCATATTTTTTTCTCCTCCTCGCTAGGCTGGCCGGGGCTTGGTGGCTGATGCAGGCAAGCCCAGGGCAGCGGAGGGCCTGGCTGCCGGCGGCGGCTGGCTGCTCGGGTACGTACCTGACCTATCTGATTAGGTGCAGCAGTCGAGTTGAAATATTGGTGGAGAAGGGCTTCTTGTCTTTGTGATGTTTGGGCTACGTAGGCAGGCAGAACAAGAAGAGGCACGGTACGCCCAAAAAAAGAAGCGCCAGCCAGCGTCGCCCGTCCCGGCGCCCACCCAACCCATCACTCGCTCATCTCATCCGCCATCGTCGCCGCGTCGCTGGCCAGGCCCTGTCCTCTGCAGCGCAGTGCGCAGTGTGCAGTGTGCAGCGTGCACTGCGGCGCGATGCAGCGCAGGGTGCAGGTGCAACTGCATATCGGGCTTGCAACCACGTAGCCAATGCCTCCATTGCTCGTGGCCACCAGCCATGGATGGGTTTAGGGCAGTCCAGTCTGATAGATCCCACAATGCGCGCGGGGGACACTTTACATATATCGGCAGCACGCACGCGGAACAGCTATGGCTGCGTGATGCGAAAATGGCAGTGGTGCAACGGCATCTATGTATGTATGTACGGGGTACTCCAGCTTCTGCCCCTGCCTTGCCCACGATATCCGACCCGCAATTCACCCGGCCGGAGACTCTCATCCCAGCGCAGAGCGGTCCTCTTGTTTGTTTTCTGGACCAGGTCGATGCCTCCAGTTCCTCCTAAGCGAGCGCCTCAGACACCCGGGCCTGAATATCTTCACCTCAAGTAAAGCCTTGACAACATGCCCGGTCCACTGGTGTTTTCTCCATTGTCAGTCTCATCGAGCTTTCATCCCGTCTAACAACAGCCATAAACTCGGACCAGGCAAGGCTGTGCTCTGCCTGTCTGCAGACGTTACAAAGTACCGCATCCAATCCACATGAGGTGAATGGTGCACAACAGCCAAGCAACTTTCACAGCACGATCTGGTTCTGGCGTGCCAGCCTCACTGCTCGTCACATCGACCTCAATTTGGCGCATTGGATAGTCTAGATGTCTCCCCCACGAGCAGCGCTCGTCTCAGCTTGACAGCCAGGACCAACAGCAACGGTCAGTGCTTGCTTAATAGATTGGCCTGTGCCGCACGCACGACACACTCTCACACACACCATCCCACGTCTCATCCATGCGAACTTGCTTTTTTCTCATCTTGTCTACGGGTACGCTTCGTGTTTTCGGCCTCGGCGATCCCATTCGCTCGAGGGGGGTAGCGAGGAGGGCTGCTCGCTCCGTCCTGGCCTTGTGTCAGATTTCGCGCCACTGTTCTCTCTCTCGCATCCCCAGTTCATGCCACTTGGTTTTCCTCAGTTGGTTCCGTCTGCCCTGGCGCATCCCCAACCGTCCATCTGAGCTCTATCATAGGCCGGAAGCAAAAGAAACGTCAACGAGACCAGACGGAGAGGTCGGCCCCGGCCCGGGCCTCCCCAGCTGATCCAGCAGCCAGCCCTGGCTGGGCTTGGCCACTACGTATCGCAATCAGCAAAAGTGGATTCTTGATCCGATAGGAGTCACACGTGTTCGGCGCGGTTCGACGCAGCTGTACCAGTGGATATCTTACGCGGTCTGCCAAACAATGCACGTCTTGTTCTCTTGTTGCTGGGCGGTACCACAGGCTTAACAACCTATGCATGTGTCCAAGACACACCCTTCAACCCTCCCTCGCGTTTGGAGAGCCGCTTCGCCTGGACGCACCGAGGAATTATCCGATGGGTGATCTGCCAATCTAGTAACTAGGTAGGGCCTAACGTTTACGTACAGTACTGGGCCTGCCTGGGCCCTGCAGGACATGGGGGAAACCTTCACCCAGGGATCTCTCCACCTGATAGATCGCGCCAGCTCGCCTGCTTGGGCTGCCGACCACAGGTCGGCACAGCCGTTAGCCCCCCTGTTACCCCCCAACCTCTCACCTCATGTTCCCTCTCTCCGCGCTCGGTATTCCGCGCATATCGAGCACCCGATATAAGAATCTGACAGCCTCTGAACAGCCTCTGACGACTAACAAATTCGCCGAGTCTATAAGAAGCCATCAACGAGAGGGCTTGGTTGTCGGCGCATTACAGCATCAAACACTTGTTCGGTAGGCTGCCTAGTCACTTGTGAATAAATTCGGCTCATTGCCGACGTAACCCAAGAACCCAACAAGGGGTCCGCTAACGTACGCCTGAAGACGGGCGCTGACAACTACCGGCCCGCTAACAACAGCTGGTTCATGTGTGCTAGAGCCTAGCGTAAACGCCTAGAAGCACCTAATCTCTCGACATCGAGGAGGCTGGATCCTCATTGTCAGGCGGTCATGTGACTTGGGTCGCCCATCATTATCTTCAACCCAAACTGGCGTCAAGGATTTGTAGCGTTTGGTCGGTCTTGTTTTTGAAACTCTTCTTCGGGAACCTTGACTTGCAACTCGGTGTTTTCATTGGCCGCGCCCAATACGGATACCAGGGCCTTCAGTTATGGCCAATTGCGCTGGTATGCTCCTCCATCA
This sequence comes from Fusarium sp. JS1030, assembly GCA_000966855.1. Classification (NCBI taxonomy): domain Eukaryota; kingdom Fungi; phylum Ascomycota; class Sordariomycetes; order Hypocreales; family Nectriaceae; genus Fusarium; species Fusarium sp. JS1030. The sequence continues at coordinate 324,982 of JWIW01000103.1, forward strand.
ACCTATTGCTTGGGAATCCTGAGTCAACACAAGGGTGGTTATGAATACGGTATAATTTATTATTTCAGTCTCAATCATTCTAGAAGAATACCGCTCAGGGGTTCAGGTCAGCCTACCACCTTGAAAATCGGCTCGGCAACTAGGGGAAATTCTCTTCGGATAGCTTCGATCGCTTGCAATTCAAGGCCTAGAGCCGGTAACCTAGCTTCGCGCTCGCCAGGATGTTGAATTGACCCGAGCTAACAACAGGAGCAGAGCTACGCATGGAGAAGCCAGCTGCAACTTGACGATTGTTTACCCGTCGCTGCAACATCTTTGCTTGTTCTCGTAACTACATGCAGCGACCGGCGCGTTGAGACAGTGATGACTTCAAATCACATTCCGGTGCCAAAACGCCGTCGATTACCTTGATGCACCAGGAACAACTCGCCATGGCGACCAGTTGGTGGCAGAACTGCTATAGGAGGGGGGGCATCCCTCGAATCTAGATTGTCGGCTCAAACAGCCACAGGGCAATTATCAAAGCTCCCTTGCCTCAAGCTGCGCAGTGCCGTGCGTGGCGCACACCATTGTCTGTCTTACCTTCCCCCGAAGCCTCGTAGCAACTATCGTCTGGCTTGTGCCATGATTCGCGGTTGTGGAACACACAATCATGATTACTCTCAGACGAGGAAAGGGAAAGAGAGAGGGGGTGAGACAAGGCCGTCTACCCGTCTACTGGCTGAGACTGGTATTTGGTTTGATGCCAGTCACTCAATGCGGTTATGAGCCAATGTCACCTTGTATGGAGTTATCGCCAGGAACCGCAGCAAAAAGAGAAGCTTGTCGACCAGACAAGCTCATGTTGTCGGTGGAGAGGCTCGAACTCTCGACCTTTGGATTACTCTGACCTGAGGTCAAATCATGCTATGAGACCAACGCTCTAACCAACTGAGCCACACCGACTAAGCAACTGGTTGTGAACCTGTGCTGTGTGGGGAGGCGAGTTCAGCAAAGCCCTCATGAACGTGGACAACCCGGCGACGCACGCAAAAAAAAAGATAGAAGGCCAGCACAGGTGCACACCCTAGCGAATGGCAAAAATCTATGTCGGTGGAGAGGCTCGAACTCTCGACCTTTGGATGTCCCTGACCTGAGGTCAAGTCATATTATGAGACCAACGCTCTAACCAACTGAGCCACACCGACCGCAATGTCTGGATGGGGAGCTAGGCCCCATTCGGATGGTAGCAAGGTAAGGTAATGGTGTTCAAGAAGGGCTAGTATCGGGACGCTGGGTTGTCGTGCTGAGAAACCAGTGGTTATGATGGCTTGGAGGATAGTTCCCGTATATGCCGGACGCGCGAATGTTGGTGTTTCGGCGTGGGGAGCTTCTTGATGCAGAAACGTGATCGGTGTTTACGGGGGGAGGAGCCGTGGGAGCCATCACAAGTGTCGGGTCAAGTCGTTTGAACTACAGACGGACATAGCTCGTAGTTCGGCATTGACATCACTGGGTGTATGGCTGAGACGTCAATTGGGTGGTTTGTTGCTTGATGGTTGGAGGTGATTCGGGATGTGCAGCTTGCTGCATGTGGTTGTGGTGAGCTTGGTGGTTGTTGGCTTGTAGAGCATAGTCGTTGGCCCGTGGACGGACGGAAGGGTAAAGTGAGACGACATGGTAAGAGACAGACGATACCACCACCGCTACTTATCGAAGGAGAACTACACGATGCGGTGTACAGAGACCAGCGAGGAACTAGCTGATCAATTGATGCAACTCGAATAGATGACGGCAACAAAGAAATTAGTTCCAACGTCAGCCGCCTCCAGGGTAACTTTACAGAGGCCGTCGTCTCTGAATCATCCAGGTCCCCCATTATCGGAGGCCGGCCCCCACCAATAAAAAGACCCCGCACCTCCAAGGAACCCCGCCGCTCCTGCCCCCGTCGGTATTTTGCCGTGTCTGTGGTCGCCGCATTCGCTCGGGAGCCGTAGGAAATTTTTCTTCGCAGCCCGGGACTGAGCTACTTAGTACTTTACCTTCGTCCTCCCACACCTTCCTGCCCTTTTTTCTCCTTCTCTCTTCTCTTCATCACCCCAATCCTCACAAGGAAACACCCCGACTTCTTCTTCCTCTCTTCATCTTCCCTCCACGCAAACACGCACTTACACAATGGCTCCCCCTAACGCCGACTATGCGCTCTCCGAGTCGCACAAGGAGGTAGAGCTCCCCGCCATTGCCCCTCATCCGAGGGGATCCCCAAATCGACTGACCTTGGTTGACTGACTCATTTCTCATCTAGATGCTCGAGAAGTCTCTCCTCGACTCCGACCCCGAGGTCGCCTCCATCATGGTACGTTTCTGCCCTCTGCATAATCCCTAGCTCGGCGACAATGACTTACACCCTCCACAGAAGGACGAGATCAAGCGCCAGCGCGAGTCCATCGTTCTCATTGCTTCCGAGAACATCACCTCCCGCGCCGTCTTCGACGCTCTCGGTTCCCCCATGTCCAACAAGTACTCCGAGGGCTACCCCGGTGCTCGTTACTATGGCGGCAACCAGCACATCGACCAGATCGAGCTTCTCTGCCAGCGCCGTGCCCTCGAGGCCTTCCACCTCGATTCCGAGAAGTGGGGTGTCAACGTCCAGTGTCTCTCTGGCTCTCCCGCCAACCTTCAGGTCTACCAGGCCATCATGCCCCCTCACGGCCGTCTCATGGGGCTTGACCTCCCCCACGGTGGCCATCTGAGCCACGGTTACCAGACTCCCCAGCGAAAGTGAGTGACTCTGACCTCAATTGATCATCGACTCTTTCACATGCTAATGCTCTGCCCTCAAGGATCTCCGCCGTCTCTACCTACTTCGAGACCATGCCCTACCGCGTCGATCTCGAGACCGGCATCATTGACTATGATACCCTTGAGAAGAACGCCATTCTCTACCGTCCCAAGGTCCTGGTTGCCGGTACCTCGGCCTACTGCCGTCTCATCGACTATGCCCGCATGCGTAAGATCGCCGACTCCGTTGGTGCTTACCTCGTCGTCGACATGGCCCACATCTCCGGCCTCATCGCCGCCGAGGTCATCCCCACCCCCTTCCAGTACGCCGATATCGTCACCACCACCACCCACAAGTCTCTCCGTGGTCCCCGTGGTGCCATGATCTTCTTCCGCAAGGGTGTACGCTCTGTCGATGCCAAGACCGGCAAGGAGACCCTCTACGACCTCGAGAACCCCATCAATTTCTCCGTCTTCCCTGGCCACCAGGGTGGCCCCCACAACCACACCATCACTGCTCTGGCTGTTGCCCTGAAGCAGGCTGCCAGCCCCGACTTCAAGGCCTACCAGGAGAAGGTCGTCTCCAACGCCAAGACCCTGGAGAACACCTTCAAGTCCCTCGGCCACAAGCTCGTCGCCGACGGCACCGACAGCCACATGGTTCTCGTCGACCTCCGCCAGCACAGCCTCGACGGTGCCCGTGTCGAGGCCGTCCTTGAGCAGATCAACATTGCCTGCAACAAGAACTCCATCCCCGGTGACCGCAGCGCCCTGACCCCCTGCGGTATCCGCATTGGCACCCCTGCCATGACCTCGCGTGGCTTTGGCGAGAAGGAGTTTGAGCGCGTCGGCAAGTACATTGACGAGGCCATCAAGATCTGCAAGGAGGTCCAGGGTGCCCTGCCCAAGGAGGCCAACAAGCTCAAGGACTTCAAGGCCAAGGTCGCCAGCGGCGAGGTTGACAAGATCAACGAGCTCAAGAAGGAGATTGCCGCCTGGTGCAACACCTTCCCCCTCCCCGTTGAGGGCTGGCGTTTGGATGCCGGTATCTAAGGTGCCCCCTCCCCTCCACAAAGCCACTGAAACTATCCACTCTCCACGCATGAGATGAGGCTCAATGGTGGAGACGTCTATTTCAACACACGCATTTAACATGGATGAGGCAAACGGCGAAACGTTCAACAGCATGCATTTCATCACGGCGCAATACCTAGTCTGCTTTTTGCTTTTCGTAACGGTCTGTAAGGTTGGGTTAACAAGAATCCTTCAACAAAAAATGGATTGGCTGGAATAGGGGGTGGGAGTTGGGAATTTGTTTATGCTCTTTGATGATATCTAAGAAGATTACTTTCGATCTTCCCAAACTCATCTCGGCGTGTATCTCTTTTACCGAGAAGAGCACCCGAACAGACTCGATCGTCGCTCTATTAGAGGCCGACGAGGAGCTGAATACAACTGTTTTCGGCAGCTTTTGTCCGTCCCTGTGATTAGGTCGGGATGAATGACCAGCACCACAAAAGAGACAAGAGATACAGAGTCTCATTTAAGGCTCATTGATTGCTTACCTACTCTAAACAAGTAAGCTATCTCAGCTATCCATCCGCTGCCACTCCAACTGCGCACTTGAAACTCGCATGGAGCCATCTCCTATCATCATCTTCGTTTCCATCCTCCTTTGCAAGCCACTGCAGATATCAATCCAAACGAATCCATCCACCAATCATCCACGCCGACTCTCTGTTGCTAGGCGATCCAGTGCCATCTAGCCCCCACCCCCAAAATAAATAGACAAAGAGAAGCACAAAAAACCCCATTCATCGTATATAAGAGCCCAACAACCCGCCGGGTAAGCAACCCCTGCATGTCCTGAGAAAAGCCAATAATAAGCCCACAGCCTCCTCCATATCTCCCACCCGGCGTGAGCCTTTCCGTGCGCCGGCTGCTTGAGGTAAAAAAAAAAGCCAACCCATCCGTGCATGATCGCTTTTGTCTTGTCCAAACGGTCCATATCAAGATGAAGAAGGGCAGAAGAAATTAGGACGAGGCCAACCGGATTACCCGTGCCTCGTCCGGTGTTGTTGCAATTATTGTTCACTGGCAAGAGCGCTTCTTCGTATTCCTCCTTCTGTCGTTTAAAAATGCTGTGCGGCCTCCCCAGTCTTGGTGGTGGGAGGAAATAAGACAAATAAACGCCGTGAATGGGTGATTGTTGCGAGAAAATGAGTAAGATGCAAAGGAAGACGATAGAAAATCAAAGGCCAGCTTTAGAAGGTCGATCAACACGCCCTAGGATAAGATAATAGGCGTCGAACTGTCAAGAGTAGGTGTAAGGGGAAGTAATACATGGCTTATGTGAATAAGAGAGACGCACAGGCACTTCGCACGCCTGTTTGTCTAGTTGATTTTGTCGTTCTAGTCGAGCAAGTCCTTGACTGAATTCGAAGCAAACGTTATTTGCTGCATCTCTAGCCTAGCAACGAGTTGGGCAGACCTCGTAGTTAGGGCTGTGGGCAAGAGTGAATTGGCGTCACTCTCACTCTCATTCGGCCGTGCAATCACCCAAAGCATTGGCTGGCTTATTGAGCGATGCTCTCTGGACTCATCATGCCGACCGTGTCATCCTTGTCTGTCTGACTGGCGTTGCCCTGACTCTGCATGCTGTCTTGTCTCTCCATGCTGGGAGCCAGGGCGAGTACTGCGGGATTAGGTGCTGTGCCGGTCGCCATGGCTATGGACTTTTTCTTGCCCGAGGCGTTGTTCGAGGACGCCCCCTTGTCGGGCGAGGCATTGGCCTTCGCCTCAGCCGCTGCTGCCTCCATTTTCTTCTTCTTCTTGGCGAGCGCCAGCTGCTCCTTCGGAGAGCGCTTCTGGGCCGTGACAATCTTTCCGCTGGCGCCCAAGCGGGGACGCGGTTTCTTTTGTTTGGTAGGAAGGTCTTCGTCCTCAACGAGAGGCTGGTCGCCATTAGCGTGCAGCTTGGCCAAGAAGAAGTTCTTCACCAGGCCGACCTGGTCCTGGATATTCTCCTTGGTGACCGGCTCTGAAAGCGACAGCGGTGCCAAGAGCTCAGTGGTCGTCTCTCCGGTCGTCTGGGTTTGCATCTGGTATTGATTGCGGACCCTTGTCTGCAGGAGATGCAATGGCACAGAGATCATGTCAAGTCCCATTTCCTTGTCCAAGCCCAAGGCTCGGAAGCCGAAGAAGTCTTCACCCAGATCTTCAGCAAAGTCGCCGCTAACGAATTGCTCGCTACCATCCTTGAAGGCACCAACTCCATCAGCACCCGCATCTTGCGACAGGGCGGGGCGGAGCAAATCTGTGAGGTGCAACTTCATCCTCTCATGAAGACCACCGAGTTTCGAACTCAGTCTATCAATCTCGTCCTTCGCATACGCTTCCAGGGTGCTGATGTCATGGCCGCTCTCGTCCAAGGTGTGCAAGATAACCTCCTCTGGCGTGTACCGTGGCTGAAATTTGGATCCCTCAGCAGTTGACGGGGCTGCCTTCTTTTCTGATTCGTTGTAGCTATTGAATGTCTGAATCAGCTTTTGGAAGTAATCCGCAGCAACGCCGGTGAAGGTGTCGATGGCCGAGGGTTGTAGCTCTTCAAACCCAGTGTGATACAGGATCTTGGCGATGGAGCGCTTGAGTGCATTTTGGCACGTCTCGGGTGCTATCACTGGCCCGTTGTCGGAGATGAATTGCGGCTCAATGTCCTGCTCAACAAAGGGGTCCGCGTTGGACTTTGGAAATTGATTTGTGTACACCTAGGTGATGTTAGTTGGGGGTTCAAAATTCTAGGTCAAACTAGCAACGCACCTGAGTCTGGACTTGCATCTGCTTGATCACCGAAATCCTCGTAGCAAGTTTCCTGGTTTCTTGAATCTGATGAATGTTTTCGTCCATCTTTTTGGTCAGGCGACCCTGTGGTGCAACGAAACTTCGAGGAGAAACAAGGCGAAGGTAATCCTCATGTTGATTGATGACTTGCCCCTCACCATCCTCAACCCACTGAAGCTTTGGGTGGATATCCGGGATGTTGCTCAGGGCATCGTAATAGTCAGGGATCACCTTGTCTGCGTCCTCCTCGATCTCCTCGGCTAGGGTCTCGGTCGGCTTAGTTGTCGAATCCTTCGAGGCTACAGCTGCCGAGTTGGCCTGGGCGTTCGTGATGATCCCCTGTGCCTCTGCCTCCCTCTGGCGCTTCAAGAAGCGACGCATCCCAGCCTTGGTACGAACCAATGCAGGGGCATCAGTGTTGAACTTGTTGTCCTTGAAGAGTTGGAATCGTTCCTTGGCGACTAGAGCTCGGTCCTTCTTAGTGGTTTGCTTCCAGACCTTGTACTCCTCATCTTCAAACGCTTGCTCGGCAGCCTCGCCAAATGCCGAGTTTAGCGCCATTCCGTTGATACTTGGACCGTCAATATCCATGGCATCCGCGTTGCTCGCGATTCCAGAGTGACCGTTGACACCGCTCGGGGTGATTGATCCGGCTATCGGGGGTGTGGCAAAGCCATTGCTTCCGTCCACAGCTTCGGAGCCCTCCCTCACTTTACCTAGAAGTCCGTTTACTTGTAGTATGGGTTTTTGATCAATGGCCGGGGTATCCTCTTTTTGGTCGTTTGGGGCTTTTCGTGCTTTGCTTGTCTTCTTCGTGCCGGCTTTGCGACCTCGTGAGGACATGATTGGTTCGTCATCCGAATCATCTCCCCCATCGTCGTCTCCTCCATTCTGTTTCCGCCGCTCCTCAGCTTCAACTTCAGCTCGAGAGCGGACGGTAAGGTCAGGAATGAGAGGGATGAGCTTCTCTGCCTCCTTCCTCATCCCGTTTGCCATGCGTCGGAGTGGGTGGTTCATGTCTTGGTTATACTTGAGGCAGTTATCCCAGATCAGATTAAGATCCACAACAAACTCCGCCTTGGACTTGTATGTCAGACCCTTCAACTTCTTGGTCATGGTGCCGAGGTCCATGGGGTTCTTGATTACTGATAATCTTGTTAGCTGTGAATGATGTAGAGCAAGCTTGCTGCCTCACAGTTGTAATAGTCTGGAACATCCCTCTTGTTGACCCTGGTTAAGAAGGGAGTTGAATATTCGGTGTGTGCCTTGAGCTCCGTCAAGACCTTCTCGAGAGCCTCGTAGAGTTCCTCCTGATTCACGTTCTCCTCACTAGCCCACTTGCTCCTATTCTTGCGCACCTCGTTCATGAGGAGTCTCAGTTCTGCATCTGAGGCACGGACTTGGTCTCGTTTCATGTCTATCCGGGCAATGAGATGCTTCAGGGTCAGACTAGAAGCCCCGAGATTCGCACTGCTGAGGGACCCTTGATGTGGAGCATGATTATGGCTATGATGCGGATGATGATTGTGATCCATCTCGGCCTGGAGTTGCTTCTCGGAGTCTTCCAGTTGCTGCTGCTCGAGCATAGCCGCGCGGTCATTCTCCAGGGTGTGGAAGATGGTATGGAAACTCCTTCGCGCGGCTTCTTCGGTAGCTATGCGGGCCTCTTCCAGCTTTTTGATGGCATCGTCGCCGGGCTTATCTTTGGACTGCGACGCATCTTGATCCTTGGACTTGTCGCCTTGCTTGCCTGGTGATGTCACTGAGTGAACTGGAGAGCTCCCTGATTTTGAAGGGGAGAGTAATGTGTTGGCGGGGGCAACAGCGGCCTGCGGTTTGTGCGCAGGTTCATCTTCATCGTCGTCGTCGTCGTCATCATCATAGTCGTCCTCATCGATGGCTCGCTTTGCCTTCTTCAGTGGGGGCTCCTTGATGGGCTCGTGATCGGTCGCGGGAGGGATAATGGTGGCAGAGGGGGCGGGGGAGCGGCGGAGGGCGTTGATCGCGGGATAGTTGTATGAGCCATCCTCATCAAAGAGCAGCGCGACCTTGTCCTCGGTCTTGCGATACAGATCAGCGAAGAGGGCGCGTCGATTCTCATCCTCGATATCAAGTTGTGCCTCAGGCACCAAGGCAATGGAATTATCGACGGGGGTCTGGATGCGCGCGGGAACATCTTCAAGATGCGGCAGGCTTCTATTGCTGTTGAAATGTTGTAAGGAGGGGGGATGCCAGGCGTGCTGGCCGTTGGGGAGCGACATGATGGGCCCGGGGCGATGGAAGCGACGACGGGGCGCGAGTCGCCATGCGCAACGAGATGCGCTCGCGTGCGGCCGGACCTAGGGCGATTGGGGAGATCAAGACCACATGGGACAAAAGAGCGACATCGACAGAGATGGCTGAGAGAGTTTCGCGACGAATAGCCTAAGGGAAGGTGGTGGTTTGATGGATCGCGATGGGCCGTTTTGTCGTCTGTTCAAGAGGTGAGGTTGAGGATTTGGGGGGAGGCCTGTACCTTTCCCGAAGCGGAGACTTTTCCTTCAGTGAGGTGGCCGCTGGCGCGCGCTGGACGGGCACTGGGCCTTGCTGACTTCGCGGGGGCTCAGGTCGCGGGGGAGAGTTGCGGGTACTGAAAGGCCGATGCAGTAGGGTCGGCGGTAGTGCCAAGCCACAAAATATCTATGGTGCTTGACGCTATATAACTGTTCTCAAGGCTTCAATTCACTGTCTTGTATCTCCTTCTTCTCCTCATTGACCGATTGTCGGCACCGTCTCCCGTCTTGCTGTTGGCCAGGCTTTGTAGTTGGTACTCCGTGACTGGGCCCGCTTCGGCGTCGAGGATGCACAAGAAGCTCTTTGTCAGCGGGTCATGGGAAGGGTCACGTGAAGATACTGCTCATCTGGTTTTGGTGACTTGGTGCAGTTAGCGTGTTGTCACGTTCTCGATTCTTGGGCCGATGAGAGCGAGCACTCCCTTCCAAACGGCCAGCCTGCCTAGCCTCCTTTGTCAACGTTCTCTACCCGAATAAAGTGCTGCAAACACAACTGCCTCCCGTGCTCCCCTCCCGCCGGACAACGCCATGTTCTTGTAACCCACTCCAGACATCATCTCCAACCAGCGATGCACAGGATTGAGGAGCATGGGGGACGAAGTGCCTGGCATGCCTGAGATGGGGTCCATGAGATCACCAGCACCAGAAAAAAGAACAAAAAACGCCAAGTAAAAACGGAGCTACTGCACCTGGGGCTCCTGCTTGCATCGAGTTCCCACGTTGTCCACTCAATTCGTTACCTTTCAATTGGTACCTTTCGTGGTGATCCCTGTCGATTGCTTCCTGCACCGCCACAGCACCCCAGCATCAAGCCACACGACCATCGTCAGTTCAATTGTAGGGGTTAAGACGGAGAGAGTGCTAAAGAGGGGATTAAATTAACCTACCTAATAAGGCCCGAATTAGGCAATAGGCCTAGGGCTTATATATTACTATATTACGTTAGTTATATATAAATTTAGCTATAGCCTAAGTAATCTATTAGAATATATCTAGACCCTTTGTCTAACCCTATGGATTAAGGCTTATGCCTTAATTAGGGTCCCTATGGCCTTGATTCCTTTGTGGCTGGGCCCCCACTGCTGATAGTAGAGCTCCCTTGCTCTCTGCCTGGTCACAGCTCCCGATCCCAGCCTCTCCACCAACCGAAGAGCTGTCGTAACCTCGTTCCAGCTTCCCCTCCTCCAGCTCTCTGCCAGCCGCTTCGATAGATTACACGTTGCCTTTTGACTGGACGCCGACCGAGACTGGGAACAGCTCCTCAATACAAGAACGAGAGTGTAATCCGACGTCACATCCTACTTTGCCGAGTCTCTACCATCGCCCTCGAATCCTAGTTATCAATCATGAGAATACGACTTCCTTTCGCAGGTAGGTGATTGCTGCTCTCTCGTACTGCATCTCGCATCGCGGCTGCATTCTTATTATTTTCATTCGGCCTCAATTCCACCACGGAACGTCAAGGTTGCATCGTGCATGATACTGACATGTCTACCCCTCAGGCGTTTTCCTGTTATTACTGTTCATCTCCGCCTACGCTGGCTTGACGACACTTCAACTCGGACAATATGTCAACGACAAGGTGCTCCACTTCTTCACCTTCTTCCTCCTTACCGTCGTCTTCTACTGGGTTGTCGACACCAGCCGCCGGCGGACGTTGAACATGACACTGGTCGTCTGTACCCTGGTGCTTGGTGTCGGTTCCGAATTTGTCCAGAGCTTCCTCGACAATGGCCGAGATTTTGATCTGTATGATATTGTCGCGAATGTGGTCGGAAGCCTGGTTGGCATTGCCATCTGCACCTGGTACCATAAGCGCATGCTCGAGCGGAAACGACAACGCAGACGTTATAATGCCGTACCGGGCGAGGATCAGGATGACGTTGAACTTGGCGAAGACCATGAGACCGGTGTTCTGGATAATGTTGCCCGTCCTCGGACCTTAGAGGAGGAGGTCGACAACTGGGATGAGAATCAAGTTGACGACGACTGGGATGAGGAGGAGAGCCCTGCGGCCCCCGCCGTGGCTCATACTACTGACAAGAGTGCCGACACTGGCGACCTGGGAGAAGGGAAGAAGCGCATGGACTAAGTCGACATTTTGATCAATGACTTGGCCTTGTGGTGGATGATCCTCACTACTCATGGTTCCGCTGGATGGTTTTACGAGGTTAATGCTGATTGGGCGCATGTTGTCTGGCTTGGTTTGAAGACACCTCTACAGGCGTTATGGTAGCTGGAGATAAATAGCGATCGATCCTCTTTTTTTGTCCTGGGAACCTTTTGATTGTGGATGTTTTGTTTCTTATTTCTACTGTCAATGGTGACGGTTTCCCTATTCCTAACGCCGCTGCTCTTTGTACACCAAAGTTGAACACCGGCTAACGAACTCCAAGTATCGACATGCTGCGAGGATCTAACTGTCGAATATGGTGCAAGCTAAACCCAACCAAACTCTGTATCTGCACCCCATCTATACATGCCAACTTCGACTGCATGCAGACTATTCGCTCTATAATTCGGGAGCTATTCTGTTGATCTCGTCAGTAAGGATAACTGGGACTTGCAAAGCCGAGTAGAGAGAGCAACCTTTGGTAGCTAGGGAATTTTATCTTCCCAACCATCCTCTAACGGATGCCGGTTGATTTTTGGATGTATAAGAAAGAGAGGAGCTGACGCCATTAGATCACCTGCAGGAACAAGGCGTTAGTGATGGTTCCTTACGGACTCCGTGAAGAGGCTATTTTATTTGGGCCTCTTACTGCATGCATCCAGCTCATGGACCTGTAGAAGCGGAGGCGCTAGTCAGGGCCGAGTCCCCAAAGAGTTCGTTGAAGAGGTCCGAGTCAAGGTACCACTGGGCGTTTATATCGCTAAGCTCGGGCTGGTTGTCAGACGATGAAGCCGCTGACACGCCATTAGGAGGACCGTCGGACTGGGTTTGTGAATCGAGCGAGCCCAAGCAAGTCTCTATGCGCTTGATTATGAGGCCATGGACCATGGTGACTCTCACGCACTGGCCTGTGGTGAGATTAACAGGACGTTTGATGTCCCAGTTTATTATTTCGCGGTCGATGATATACTCTGCGAGTTCCTTTGGCGTCTTGTTGAACCATTCTGGTATGGTCCGCAGAGTATCGAACTGAATTTGGCCGAATGTCCCAAGACGTTTCCTCATATCGGCCAGTAGACTATCAACCTTTCGTCTCTCGGTCTCGGACGGGTTGAGTTGCTGGCCCTGGCCTTGGCTCTGGTTTGGAATATGGTGTTGACATGACATTGTGAGAAGATGGCCGAGCTGGCGAATAAGAGAATTCCTGTGAGAATAAAAGCAAGAGAATCAATATGGAATTGGAAAAAGTGCGTTAATTCATAGATTAACCAGTTCATGTCATCGTGTTTTATAGAATTGTTCTTTCGCTAATGATGTGGTAGGTCATGATGCCTCGTCAAAGTCTGGTTCGGCTTAAGATGTGAGCGTAGAGACAAATGTACATTAGAATGGTTGCAGAGTCGAATTATATTTGAGTGCTTTGTTTAGGAACTATCCTTTTGAGGTAGCGTCTCTGCTGTGGCCCTTATCCCATGGTTTGTAATGTGAGAATGGGATATCTACCACAAACAACGAGGTAGATAGCAAGAGGGGTATTTTTTGTTAAGACCGATGGATGATTGACCTTAGAACTACATTTGAGAATTTGGGAATATTATGTTTACCATGACATCGTCAAGCTTTCATTTCCTGGGCTCACAGCACGAGGTACGATGGACTGCCTCGGCTGTTGTGCACGACAAATATCACGAACATACACGCTGAGTATCTCGGTTTTAGAAACTAAGAGACAGGTGCTCCGCGAGATTGAATTTTTAACAGTCGGAGAAGAGCTTAAAAAGTGGCAAGACTATTGAGTCCTGGGGTAGTTGCTCATTTTACAAGATAGGCAGCTTCAGATTTGGTGATGTCCAAGGTGAAGCGGCCCCACCTTCACCGGTCACCGAGGTGAGAACCCCCCACTGACGAAATGTCACCTTGTCGCACAACCCGCCAGCGCCCAACCCCAGCCATACCTCGCCTCTTTTAAGACGGGATCAACACCGACAATATGGCGACCAAAGGCAAGGAGGCGGCGTCAAGGTGAGCAAAGGCCACATACCTGAGAAATACCGGCACCCAAGAGCCACAACAGCGCTGACTCAAAGCAGTAAAGATGCTACGCCTACCAACCCGCGGGGCATTCCCTACGCCCCATTCGTCGATAAGGTTGAGGACTACGTTGCTACCCGAGACGATGTCGAACCTACCCTGCGGAGCTTCCAAGAAATGATCTCGTGAGTTGCGCTGCGGCCGGAAGGACGAGGAGGCCATGTCGCCCTCGGAGGTCTGCCGTGTCTGGATCTGGTGAGGGAGCTGGTGCTGACAGCGGCTGGCGGGCAGGAAATACCAATTCATGGAGATGAACCTTCAGAAGCGCATGGGAGGGCTCAAGGAGAAGATCCCCGATATCCAGAAAACTCTTGACTCTGTCAAATTCCTAAAGCTGAGAAAGGTATGCGCGTGCATCCAGATGTCAAGTGCGAGTATGATTTACTGACGCAGAATGCAGGAAGCAGACGAGGCGATAGAAACAACGTTCGAACTCAACGATACTTTGTACTCTAGAGCGAGCATTCCTGCGACTGAGGAGGTGTACATCTGGCTAGGGGTAAGGCGGCGGAACTCTGGCTTAATGCATGAGGCTGACGTTTTGCAGGCAAACGTGATGCTTTCATACCCCATAGATGAGGCAGAGACCCTCCTAGGCTCCAAGCTATCGACGGCGAAGCAGAGCTTGTCGAATTGCGAAGAAGATCTGGATTTCCTACGCGAGCAGATTACGGTACGTACCATTGTATCATCTGCCATTAAAGCAAGCACGGTATGCTGACCAAGACCCAGACCATGGAGGTCGCCATCGCTAGAGTGTACAACTGGGAGGTTGTACAGAAGCGAAAGGACAAGGCCGACGAGGAGAAGGAGAACAAGGGCAAGAAGAGCGACGAGTCACAAGATGATTGATGAGAAGAGGCGTTCAAAGGCCGGTAGCTGGAGCATCTACGGAACACCAAAAATAGTCCCTACCAAAGAGTAGAAGGAAGATACCAATAAAAGCAACAAGATTCTGCTGGCATTGAAGCCATTGTCTCTGGGCCGAGATTTGGGAGCTTTGTTGTGTGATTCGCCTGCTGATTGGCCACCAAGTCCCGTTAACCAGATAATCTCGATTGGCGCATGGAAAATGTTCTGCGCAGCGTAGTGGGCCTTGATGGAACTGCTAAACAACTCTGCCTCTGCATTCTGGCCCGCGTTTTTTTTGACCTCGCATAACGTCCTTTCTTTGCCTGCCTAATCTTTTCCCTAGGGCCAAGAGATATAATGAGGACATGCTGAGAAGTACATCTCGGGAGCTGAGACAAGGGTGGCAGTTGTCGCAACATGTGACAGTCCAAGCCAAGGTGCGCCTTAAAAGATGCCTGTGAAAGTGCCGTCAGACTAACAATCACTTTTGCTGTAGACTGTTCATCCCCACGTCTCTTACCAAGCCCGCCGCTATGCATTAACTTCCGAGGCTGTCCAAGCCGTGATGGTTGGGCGTCGTCGAACCCTCAACGACCCCATATCCCAGCTAAGAAGCCAGCTCGCGGCCGAGAAGAAGCTCGAAAATGACAGAAGAACCGATGACTACGAACGCGATGGCTCAAATCGACCGCACAATAGTCGCCGCATTGTTTCCACGCCGTCCTTTGAGCAAAATTACCTGCGCGACAGAGTCGAGCGTAGACTGAAGATGCAGAAAGGCTGGGCCGATCAGAGTCCGGCGGTTCTCCTTCGTAAATATCTTGCTACAGACCAACCGCCCCGAGCCATGCAACAGCAGACTGCTGCGATCCGTAGCATGCGCCTACCGATTGTTCTTCTCCAGATGCACCTCCGCGACCAGGTCAAGGCCGACCCTGAGAACAACCAGGATATTGCAGACCTGCTGCCTTCGGAGGATCAATGGCAGAGCCTAATGAGTGTTCTCAATCACAACGGGCATACCCAAGAGGATCTGGACCAATACATCAACATTCTTTTCTCCAGTGGCGACGAACAGCGATGTGAGCGGTTTCTGGCGGACGATTCGGCGAAACCTATGTTCCTCCTAAGCTATCTATTAAGACGTGGTTCCTCGTTTAGCCAAATATCGACTCTAGATGGCATGATCAGGTACTTCAAGAAGCGACTGTGCGATACAAACGACAAAGCTGTCCCTCTGCGTGCTGAGTTGGGACGCATGGGCCGAGCCCGGACTGCGATGCAGATACTTGCGCCAGAAGACTTTACACAGATTGTGGACATGCTTGCGTTTCACTGTCGTCGAATAGAGCCGAGGCGTTTGATGCAATTGGCTGAGGTCGTAGCCGACTTCATTCTTCGCTACGAGGCCAAATCCAAACATCCAAAGGAGACCTACCACGCCCAGTGTAAGTTCTTCAACACTACGCTGAATGCCATTGCGAGCCGGGTGGGCTTTGGGCCACAACGGAAGTCAGCCCCCTACGTTTTCATGTGGGAGGCCCAGCGAACTCTACTGGGCATGTCAGGCGGCCTCCCGGAAGCACTGCTGGTGGACAAGAATGGGTTCAAAGCCATCAGAGCTGTGTTGGCTGGATTGCCCAAGAATAGGGACGAGGCCCACAGCGCGAGGCGTCATTCTCAGAGCTGGCCCCCTTATCTGCAGCCTGGGGACGGCATGGACGAAGTGATGGAACCTGACGAGAGCTGGACTCGGGTCGTTCGAGCAGGGATGATGATGCAGGAAGCCGGATTTCCCAAAGGCGAGGTTGATGTTGCCCTTGACACTCTGCAAGGCCTGGCGCAGGATGGGACTCCTACAATACAACAGCGGAGACCGATTGGCCTGGATCGCAACCTGACAGCATGGGCGGCTTCTATCATGGCAACGCGAAACGCGAACGAGGCATGGGAGAGGTTCAAACACCCTCCAGAGCCTGGCATGAAAGCTGGTCCAGCCGAGTTTGGAGCCATGTTTCAGAGACTGTTCGCACGCGAAATTGATGCGGACGACGAAAGTCTGCCAGGAGAC
Source organism: Fusarium sp. JS1030 (assembly GCA_000966855.1). Taxonomy (NCBI): domain Eukaryota; kingdom Fungi; phylum Ascomycota; class Sordariomycetes; order Hypocreales; family Nectriaceae; genus Fusarium; species Fusarium sp. JS1030. The sequence continues at coordinate 341,261 of JWIW01000103.1, forward strand.
ACTTCGCTGAACTATCCTACACAGAAGGTGCTCAACTTGACAGAGCTTGAGAAGTCTCGATTGCAACCGCCAACACCAGCAGAGCTATATGAGATGATGAGAAGGGACAAAATCCGACCAGACGAACAGTGCCTCATAATTTTGCTATCGAACGCAGATAGCCTCATCAAGGCTCACCGGTATCTGGTGAATGGGAGCACTTATCGGCACTCGTACTTGAGTTTGACGTCATCCAACCCTACGCAAGATTCACTCAAAAGCATACCCCTTCCCGTATTCTCTGCATACATCGATGTTTGCTCCAGAGTTTCTAGCCGACGGGGCCGAAGCCTGCTACGTGCGATTCGTCTGATTGAGCTTCGCCTTACTCGCAAACATCAGAACTGGGCTTCGTACATTTGGGAGCCAATTCTCAAGAATCTGGGCCAGCACCATCATGGATTGGGCATCAGCCTCACGGCACAGCTTCGATTGTTGTTACAACTTGTGGATCGCATTGATGCTACGCATGGAATGACTCTGGCCCTGTTCAATCGGTTCACGCTAAGCCTACGGAAGATCTTGCGACGAGAAGTGGAGAAACTCTCGGCGGCTGTGGAATCAAATAGTGCTGACCTGAACGCGTTGACCGTTCTTTACGGGATAGGCGCCGAGCAAGCCGAAGTTGCCCCCAAGCTCACTGACCAAGACTTGATGGCACTGTCCCTGATCAGGTCGGCTGGGTCACGAATGAAGGCATTATTCTACGGCTTTGTGATTGAGGAGCGAGAAAGGGCACAGGTAGGGGAATTAAGCGAGGTGTCATGGCTTGACAACATGCGAGCGCGGCGAGACCCAGTGATGGCGCCGAATGCGCACGAATTGATGCTGGCACTGGCGTTTGCGGGAGAGTTTGAGGAAATGGCGTCGGTGATAAAGTGGCTCATGCGAGAATGGAGCCCTAGGGAGCTGCAAGAGGAGCTGGAGAACCTGGAAGAGCTCCCTCGAGACCTGGATATGCTCGAGACGCTGTGCGTCTTCCGGGCGTTTGCGGAACCCATGATTACGACGCAACAACTAGACACGGTTCTAAACGACTTTAACAAGCTTGAGATACATTGGGAATGGCCGGACGATACGACTGTGAAAGGATATCTCGAGGGACGACACCATAGCAACTCGAATCGGGAGCTGAGTGAGGTTCTCGGATGGATTCGTCGGCGAAGGCCAACACCGCAGGCGGAGCAAGATGGCCAGGGACCAGAGATTGCAGACCCGCAACCGGATTGGACCAAGATCAAGCGGGAAGCTTCAGGGCCACAGGAAGTGAGCCAGGAAGATATCAGAAAGAGGGTCTATGGGATCAATTAGACGAGGGAGCGCATTCCCAGGGAGCGCAGCAGGGCGGCGCAAACGGTGTGGCTTTTGGGAGGCCATTTTTGGAAAAGTGTAGTTATAGGGAGGCCCATGTAAGGGCATTCAAGGGTGGCATTTAGACGCGGTGGCGTTTATTTGTGTAAAAATACCTGAAATGAGCATGAATGAAGTCCAAGACTGAAACGACAGTAGCGCGGAAGAAGAAACGACAAGTTGTGGAAAAAAGAGACTGATCTCTTTTTAGCCCAGCCTCCACTACCCGCGGGTTTGGGTCGACGGTGAGATGGGTCTGGCCATTGGGCGGCTATGGACAAGTTGGTTCGGAGGAATCTAGTTCGCAGATGTGGACGGGAGCTTAATAGACCCTGGCTCGTCCTTGAGCAGGTAGTACTAGGCCGGTAGAAGCTATAGCCATTCAAGGGTGACAGGACAAAAGAGGAATCAACATGGGTGATCGGGTCTAGACCGTGTAGGGTGAGCGGGTCGGCCACGGAACGACAAATGGGTCGAGGAGCCTAAATAAGGCCTGACTCTTTGATCAAAGCAGGAGATTCTGGCTGTGTATGTATGTCTGCTGAGGGCATCATGAGGCTAGTGGAGGAGAGAAAGAGTCCATTGGTACGTACCGCAATTAAAAAGAGCCGCCCAAAAGCAGTGGCCGCAGGTGGGATCGGTGGAGAGGGCATGATTGGCCAGAGTGGCATGTCCCTCGGGCCGCTGCCGAGAGGGGCCAGCGCCAGGGAGCCAATGGCAGCGAGCCGCGTCTACGGGGCCAGGGACGCTGCGAAACAGCGCGCTTGCAACCCCGTCGAGCTCTCCAGGAACGGGGACGGCGCGATTGGCCGACGTGATCGGATAATTATAAGACTGGAGACCTTGGGGATCTGTAGCAGGGATGGGCCCTGGCTGCTGGTTTTGTGTTGGGCGCGTCGTGAGACTGTCGACTGGGGACGGCCGGGGGCCTTGAGGACGGTGGGAGGAGGGAGAGGGCTTCTCCCACTCTGCCGATGCGATACGATGAGATGGCATGCTCTGCCCCATGAGACGAGCAAAGCTTTTCCCCATGGCGTGCGTGCTGCCGCCCTCGCTCGACGGGGGTCCTTGCAAGCCCTTCATCCAGATTGCTTGACCTGACCGGGGTCATGGTGGGACAGGGCCAAGCTCAGCCAAGCATACAATGCCATACAACACACGTCTGATACCTCTCGCCTGCCCAGATCTCTTTGTTAATGTGCTTGCCCTCCCGATATTCTCTCTTTTCCTCTCTCTGTCTCTGTCTCTGTATTTTCCTTTCCTTGTCATATTTTCCTATCTGTCTGTGCGACCCTCTCTTTCATCTCATCTCCGACTCTACTCACTTACTGTTCCGAATCTCTCTTTCACAGCCCGTTTACATCGTTGTTTCTTTTCCTTCGTCTTGTCTCTTCTCAGTCTATTGTTCAGTTGTTCTTTGTCGTCTGCGGTGACCAAGCTGTCTTTGTGTCTCTGTCGCTCTCTCATTACGTCTGTTCGCGGTTTTACGTCGGTCTCAGGTAGTGTTCGGAAACACTGATTCATTGATCCCCTCTGCGACGGCTGGTTGTTCGATTGATTCGACGACGATACGCTTTTTTTATTCGGCGGACCCTATTTATCCCGTTGTTTCTTGTTTTGCTCACTTAATCCTGGTCTTGGGACGGATCGACAAACTCGTTCTTTTGGTGTCACTACAATCATCACTTACACGACGACAAAATCGAAGCTTACTCACCAACGATCAAACGAAGACAAAACGGCCAAAATTTCTCGACTTGAAGAATACTCTCTTTTTCCCCCTAAATCTTTTCCTTATTGTTCTCCTCTGTTCTTTTCAAGATGCGGTGCAATAGAAAGAGGCTCGTCGCAGCCCTCTCCCTTCTGCTAACTGCCCAGTCCGCTCAGGCTGGCCCTATCTGGACTGGCAGAATGTACGTCAACACCGGCACTTCCCCATCTTCACCAGAGTCAGGGTCTAATTCGATCGATAGAGCCAAAAGAGGTCCTTCCGCGTTTCTCGATGCGCGAATGGAAAGCCAACCCGCTCCTACCGCTGCTGGTCATGGGTACGTATTAGACGCAGGCACAGAAACGGCAAGTACACAGTATGAGGAGGACTCACCACTAACACGGCTTCCCAGATCTGGCGGCAGCGAGACGACTCCCCGACCCATCTTCGAGACGCTGGACTCGACCATCGATATCCCAAAGTCTTTGATCTCTCAGGATTCTGGTGAAGGAAAGAAGGGTGACACTTCTTCGCTGCCCGATCCCGTCGAGGTTGTCCCCATCGAGGAAACGACCGAGCCCGCTGCACCGACGACAGCCGCCCCCGAGGAGACGACCGAGAAGTCGATGGACCAGCCTGTGTTTACTCAAGATACTTCTGCGCCTGTTCTCACGACTGCAATCACCCCCAAGGATCCAGCTTCCAACACTCAACCCTCAGAAGCCACCACTGCTGAAGAACCTGTCGATGCGACTTCAGACGCTGCCTCGGAGCCTATCCTTACAACAACTATCGCTCCAAAGGATCCCGCTTCAAACACTCAGCCAACGTCCGAGGCCACTACGGCTGAACAACCTGCCGATGAAACCTCGGAGGCTGCATCTGCACCGACCCTCACGACTGCCATCACCCCCAAGGATCCGGCTTCAAATACCCAGCCAACGTCCGAGGCTACCACGGCGGGAGACCCCGAGGCTACCACCTCAGATGCTACCGAGGAGCCAATTCTTACAACCACCATCGCTCCAAAGGACCCCGCTTCAACCATTCAACAGCCGTCAGAGGCTACGACTGTTGAAGAGCCCGCCGACGAAACCTCAGATGCTGCCTCCGCACCGATCCCCACAACTATTGTGCCCAAGGCTCCTGATTCGGATACTTCTAAGCCCGCGAAAGGCGAGAACACGGAACCTGCTCAGAAGCCTGATACCACGGAAACCCAGACTCTTCACTCCAGCGTTGATCTAGGCGACATGAAGCCTTCAACCGAAACCACAGGCCCGAAGGAGACTACAGCTCCCGAAGCGCCTTCGTCGACTGCACTGGCCGAGGAGGATCCTCAGACCCCCCCTGTCCCGGGGCCAACAACCATGACAACAGTGGCAAGTGACCCTGCCTTGGGAACGACAGGTACTGTTCCTGTGGAGGAACCGGGTATGCCGACTTCTGATGCTCCCGGTCAACCCTCTGAACCAGTTGAGCCTGAGAAACCTGCTCCAACTTCAGAAGCAGCCCAACCAGACAACCAAGCTCCTACATCTCAACCAGCGGAACCCAATAACCCAGCTCCTAGTTCTGAAGCTGAGCAACCTAGTGTCCCAGCCGAAACCTCAGAGCCGGCTCAGCCCAATAACCCTGCCCCAACCTCCGATGCCAAGCAGCCTAGTTCTCCAGCTGAAACATCTGAAGCGAAACAACAGCCTGACACGCCGGCGCCCACATCTGAGGATGCCCAGCCAAACAACCCGGCCCCTACATCAGATCTGAAACAACCTGAGGCCCCCGACTCAAGCACCCAGCCCGCGGCTGCTCCTCCAACCAGCACCGTCGTCGTTTCTGACCCATCAACCCCCGAATCGACCTCGGCAGCCAAGATCGTCCCGACTGGCGAACCTGACAATGGAGTGCCGACCGTTAACCCTGGCGGCATGCCTACCGGAACCAGTACCATCCCCGCAGCCGCCTATGCTAGCAACGTAGTCAACGCACGGGACTATAACGATCGCTTCGCCAAGTTGACGCCCGAATCAGCATGTTCGTCGGGCCAAGCTGCCTGTATCAACGGTCAGATTGCTGTATGCAACTCCGAGGGTGCCTACACCCTCCAGGCTTGCGATGCTGCCGACCAAAAGTGTTTCGCTCTCCCCATGTCCAATGTCGAAGGTGGCGTTAGAATCGCCTGCGAGGACCCTGCCATGGCGGAGAAGATTCTGGGCGGAGCCCCCAGCAGCGGTAACGACGGAGGTAGCGAAAGTAGCCAGCCGGGCAATGGGAACAAGGACCAACCGGCGACTACATCTACGCCAGTTCAAGAGCAGCCCAAGGTCCCTGTGGTGACGGTCACGACCATAGTCACTGTCGATGATGGCGCTGCTCAGCCAACTGGCGAGCCTGCAAGCCAACAGCCTTCTGAGCCAGCTCAAGAACAGCCAACTCAACCTGCCCCAGAGCCGTCGACTCAGCCCCAGCCTACTCAGGAGCAGCCCCGACCTTCCCAGCCCGCCCCTGAGCAACCTAGTCAACCTGTACAAGAGCCGACTCAAGAACAGCCTCAGCCAACTCAGGAACAGTCAACTCAACCTGCCCCAGAACAGTCCAGCCAACCCGCTCAAGAGCAGCCAACTCAGGCCCAGCCTACCCAGGAGCAGCCTCAGCCTACTCAACCCGCTCCGGAGCAACCAAGCCAACCGGCCCAGGAACAGCCAACTCAGGAGCAATCAACCCAGCCCCAACCTACACAGGAACAACCTGAGCCTACTCAAGAGCAGCCAACCCAACCTGCCGCGGAGCAACCGCCTACAACCCCTCCTGTAGTTGAGAAAACCACAACTGCCCCCTTGCCCGGCGGCACAACTCTCACCAAGTCTATCAAGAAGCCTGGTGATAGCGAGCCTACATCCACCGCCGATGCCGAGGATAAGCCCACATCCGTTGAGCTCATCCCTATTGATGACGAGCCTACCACACAGCCCCCGGCCCCGGCGGCGACGGAGGCAAACGCTGATGGTAACAAGGCCGCTGGCACCAGAACCGGCGATGATGCTCACGCCACGACGGTGGTCGTCGACGGCACTCCCACGGTGTCTGTGTACTTCACCGTCACAGTAACAGAGAAGGACCAGGCCACTGCTACGGTCACCGAGAAGGAGACTGTGACATTGGTGGTCAGCGCATGATTTTTTTTTTCTGAAGCGATATATTTAGTAGATTGATATGGGATTATTGTGGTAATGAAGTTGCTATTGGTGCTAGTTGATGGGATCTCAGGGGTTCGAGTTCAACCATGTTGAGAGCACAGTGAAAACAAGAAAGAAAACAAACAAAGAAGGTACTCGCAGCTTATCAAGTTGAACAATAGCCTCGATACTGCGGCGGAGGAGGAAAAAAGCATGGCCTAGAATTCTTGATCACATCGCCAACCACCTAATAAATATGCTTGTCTTTGTTCACATACCCAGTCCTTGTGTTATGACTGCCCAAGTAACAATAACTCCCCAGACGGGCCATCGTCTTTTGAATATCAATGCCATCATGCAGCAAACATCTTCCCATACGAGATGCAGATTCTATGCCCATCATCATAAACCCATGAATCCCTCTCATGCTCTGTTTCTCTACACTCTCTGCATCGTACATACTCCTACACCCTGACTTCTTCCCAGAAGATGTCTTCTATCAGCCCAACGCACGAAAACAGGAAACCGTTTGCGCCCGCTACAAGCGATGTATATGAATAAACACATGAACCCCTCCCAGGAATACAACGGCCGAAGATATCATGATTCAAAGCCCACTCCAATGTGGATCCCCAACTCCAACCGATTATTGCAATAAACTCCAAGCCATATAACGCCTGCAATAAGAGTCGACTTCGCACTACTTCGCAACGCCAATAGTCTGGCCGCTTTGCCTAGGGTTTGGTAGTGAATCGTCGATGAACGGATCGCCTACCTCAAGCCTCTTAGCTGCGGGCTCATTGCCTTCCTCATCAACGCCGTATTTGTCCTGCCACAGCTTTCGCATGACTTGGTAGATGAAGAGAAACTGCGGTTTGCCTTGCACCATGCCCACACGCTGCTCCCGGAGAATATCAACCGTCTCGTAAACCAGATCAGGTCCTTCAACCGGCTCATCGTATTTCTCGAACGTGCCTGAATCAAGCTCACGCATGAGATGCTCGAGGGTTATGAAAGTACCGGTTCGGCCAACGCCTGCACTGCAGTGGATGATTCGCGGGTTCGAAGGGGAGCTGAGTTCGCGGGATAGGCGCATCAGCTCGAAGAAGCCTTCCAGATCTTCGAGTTCCGGCACACCAAAGTCGGGCCATAGCCGATAAAGAAGGTGCCAAACGACACGGGGCTCCTCTTCGTCCTTGAGTTGCATGAGCAGCTTGCGCTTTTCGATAGCGCCGTCACAAAGCTCCTCGTATGAATCGTACGTAACCTCGGCCTGCCACTCGTCGCCCCATGCATCATGCTCATTCAGCGTCCATGTCGGATGGTCTTCATTATCAGGAAAGTATTGGTGACACTTGATAACCCCGCCCTCGCACATAGTAGTCAGTTGAACAATGACCGCAGGCGACGACATTTGCTCAGCGATCATACGCCAGACGTAGTCGATGGATGGATATGTTGGGCCTTGCATGGCGATGTAACGCAACGGATCCCTGCTCGGATCCGAGGGAGAATTGAGGGTGATGTCGGAAGCGTTGACGTAGTCGAGTTCGTTCGGCGGAACTTGCAACTTGATGCGGTTGTGATTCCATGGTTTGATGTTGATGTACCGATCCATGACGCCCTTTTCCTCTGTATCGACTTGCTTAAAAGTCCCCCATCTGAAATCTTCGTTTCCTTCGTTTCTAGAGCCTTCGAGGACTCGATCTCGTTCGGCCCATGTTAATTCCTGGAACTTGAAGTCGATATCTGGTCCGTGTTAGTATTCGTTTCGATACATATCGGATGGTTTCGTCAGATACAACATACCCTGCATCGACGAGTCCAAGAAGGCGGGAATTCTGGGCCCTGAGCCATCCTGATTATTCAAGGCACCATCGTCCGCCGTAGCCGGTCGGCTCTTGATTCCGTCGTGGCTGACGACGGCTGGGGGGGGACTGGAAGGCAACTCGACGGGAGGGCTATCGCGGGCCCGCTTGGCGGAGCCGCGCAGACGGAAATTCCGAAAAGCGGCTCTCTTTGAGAGCTTGGTGGCCGATTTTGGCGGTTGTGACTGTTGCTGCGACTGCTGCTGTTGCAGCTGAAGGTTTGCGGCCTGAAGTTCGGAGCTCGCGATGCTGTCGAGAGTGTCGGTGCTAGAGCGCTCGACGGCTGTCTCGATTGTGGGATTCTTGGGTTTGCGCCGAAACTTGGGGATCCTGTCCATGGCGTCGAGGGTCGAAGACGGAGGCGACGGCCTCGACGAGAATTTGCGCGGGACGCTGGGACTCGACCAAAGTGTCACTCTCGGCTCGAAAGTTGGTAGAGGTCGAAATGCGGGAGGCACAGGAGAGGGAGGTTTGGGCGCAACAAGTGGAAAAGCGTTGAGGCCCTTTCGCTGGTGGAGGTTGGACAGGGATCGGATCCGCGTCAAGGAGGAGGGGGTAAGGTATGAGGAGACGGAGAAATAGTAATCGTGGTCGTTGGCGGAACGTTTGATAGTGGCGTAATTGTCGGCGGACCGGAGACGGGGCAGGACAGAACGAAAGGGGATTAGAGAAGGGAGCAAGCGCAAGCGAGAGAGAGCGGAAGAAGAAGAAAGGAGAGAAGGAAGAAGGGGAAGAGGCGAAGAGGAGGGGCGAGGGGGAGGGGGAGATGAACGAGACAAACGACGGCGGCGAACCGGACGACGAGAGTCGCGATGATAGTCGAGATTCTTAGTCTTACAGCCCGATGCGGCGCCAACGGAAACGTGACCGTGGCCGCGAACGTGGGGAAAGAGCTGCCAGTGCCAGTCAAGGTGAAGGTGCCAGCGCCAGCGCCTGTTCCAAGAATACACTCGACTTCTGCGCTGTCGGCACTCGCTGGCACCTCTGTATTCTAGTGGGGGGGCTTTACTACTGAGTCTGGTCATGGGTGAGGCCTGTAGAATGGCGGTTTTTGGGTCAAGATCTCGGAGACAATGCCTCTATTTGCTCTAGATACCAAGGCAATTAGGCACTGACAGACGCCTCCCGGCACGTGCCCCTGCCAACCCGATCCCGTGGTTCTGGTTCTGGTTCTGGTTCTGTCCTGGGCAGGCACGGCTTGCCTGGCTGAAGATGCACACTAAAAAAGGTAGCAAGGCACCTCGAGCAGGCACGACTTGCTCATGCTGTATTCCCCTCGTAAGGCAGGAACGGACGACGATTTTGTGTGTAAAGACTGCCTGCCCAAGTACAACCTATCCAAGGTGGTAATTCTATTTTAGTCCTAGGGGCCCTTTCACGTCATTTCCCTTCTTATTAACGTGGAGATCTACACTCGGCCAACACCCCGGCCCTTCTCCTTTCTGCCGATGATGACGATCAAAAATTAAAGAAAGCCGCATTCGCAATCTCGCCGTTGTCGCCACAGCTTGTTTCTTGCCTCCGGCTGACTTGGCCATTCCCGCTTGCGCGGCCCTTTTGTGTGCTTGAGGTGGCCCAACTCCATCGATCCTCGTGTTGGCCCAAGTTCCCACCGAGATATCGGATTACCCCTGTTTAACTTTCGCTAGCATGTCCGAACGTGGCTCGCGGCAGTTTCATGCGTGCGCGGGGAATCAAAAATAGATGCAGAATGCACGAAATCTAGTATAGATTAGATCCTTGCTGCGACAAACACATCCTTCGTCATGTTGATTGGGTTCGATTTTGTATAGATAGTGTCCACCACGTGTCAGGCCCATCACTGACTGATGTGAGACATGCTGATGACTGACTGCTCATGACCCTTTCTCCAACATCTGTGCGTAGCAAAAAGCTTGGAATTCATGCTCATGTGAGCTAGTGTGTCAATTTCTGAAGCATCTTGTGCCCAATTTTAGTACAGAAGAGTTGTTTCGTAGCGGAATCCGTCCCTCAACGCCCTCGTCGTGCCCGCCGAGTACATACAAGTACATGATTATAGTTATATCTTAAAATACAGCAGATCCTTCCCATTTGCAGGATCCTTCAGCCTCGTTCTCACGGACCCTATGTCCTGTTTTTCTCAGACAGACGAGTACACGCCAGTCACATACTTGCCGCACTCAACCTTTTGCTCCAGCGACACCTTGCGGCCCTTGCCTCCATCCAGCCGAATCGTTGTTCGAGGCGTCACGCACAGCCGGTGAAAGTCAGGGCTGTTCTCCCTGCGTGCTTCAGGTGTGCTGTCCAAGGCGCTGATGTACGCGGGCGCGTTCAAATTGGTACGTTTGCCGGTACCCAGCTGATAGTGCTCGTTGCCACCCCAGAACAGGACGTCGGCTCCCCAGTTGGTTGCGTTCTCACTGGCCGAACCAGAGACCGAGACTTCGGTGACATTGTCCATGGTCGCGGAACAGTGAGTAGCGCCCACTGACAGAGATTTGAGCCTGATAGGACTCATCTTGTTCGTCTTTTCGTCAAACTCAAACAGAGACGAAAGGCCCTTCACCTTGGTTGGCTTGGCTGACACATGCGACCACCGGCCAGTACCTAATGTGCCGTAGACTCCTTGACCACAGGCCCATAGGTCGGCGGCCACTGGAGGCAGCCTCTTGGCTGGAGCAAGCGCTGTTGATTCACCGAGCTTTGTAGCCGCCTTCGCATCCACGGTAAAGTAAGTGTTATTGCCACCCGCTGCAATTGCCGTTACTGTTGGAACGAGTCCCGTGTTTCCATAGATAGTGTTGGTTGCCATCATGACAGGGGTGTCCGACACTGCAAGTCCATAGTCGGTATCGAACCCAAGCTGCCCGAAAGCGTTGTCACCAAACGTAAAGACGCGGCCAGTCTTATCCAGGATAACCGAGTGGTAATCACCAGCAGCAATTTGGGCAACATCGAAGCCTTTCAAGGTGGCGACTTCATAAGGCTGGTCGTACGGGCCCTTGGGTCGGTTCGCCCAGCTCAAACCAGCAATGCCCATTTGGCCCTTGGATGGGAACTCCAAAGCGCTGGATGCGGCGGAGAAGACGCGGCCCTTGGATGTGAGCATGAGGCAGTGTTCCTGACCGCTGCTGATGTCAGTGACAGCCTCGCCATAAGAAAGACTAGATGGCGTCAGGTTTCGGAAATTGATGCTCTCCTTTCCACCACCAGATCCCCAGAGAGACCAGGAACTCTTCTGTTGTTCCTCCTTGAGACCGCTTTCCTGGTCGTCACGGGAGGACGGAATAGAGTAGACGTTGCCTTTCCGGGACAATGCGATGATTCGATCCAGAGAGACATCAATCTTGACAATATCCTTGCCCGTGAGTGTAGGGACCGGGCTAGGGTCCTCTTTGTTGTAGCCTAAGCCCCATTGAATCAGATCACCTTTCTCAGTGACTGCCGCACCAAATGCCGATGTGAGCTTCAGATCCCGGAGTACTTGGTCATCAAAATAAGCGATCCGACGAGGAAGCTTCACGTATTTGTCATTGGATTTCGGGTCGATGACCTTGCCTATGTTGGAACCCCACGCATAGACGCCGGGGTGTTCCCAGCTGTGCTTGACCTGCAGATGTTGAGAACTGATGAGATCTCGATTTTCTTCTTTGGAACTAGCCTTCTTGCGAGGCTTCTCGAACTCGACTTCGGCTTTGGTGGGAATCGTCTTGGCTTCAGACTCGGCAGGCGACGCAAATTGTTCCTTCAGCTTGGGGTAGAAGTACACTCCAGCAGCGGCCGTACCGAAGATGGCAACAAAACCAACCAGTTTACTTCCTCGTCGTCGAGGGGCTTGGTGGTAATCGCTGACATGACGAGCCCACTGGCGCCGAGTTGCAGTGATGGGCTGGCAACCTTGGGAACGAACGGCAGCCCGCCGAAGAGCAGCCCGGGAAGCGTTCATGGCTGTGAACGCTTGAAAACGGACAATCAACTCAATGCAGTGCGTGTGTTCTTCCAGGAAATAACGCAAGTTGGATTGAGATTGCCGCCAGTGAAGTTGAATGACTGTTAGAGAGAAAAGGTTGTGAGGTCATAGAGCTTAAACTCCCAGCCAGCGGCCCAGAGGTCAGCAAAATTCTTTGGCCTGTGGCAGGTCAAAGGCAATTGAAGCCACAGGGTTGGCCACAGATCCAAGCACGCGCCACATCCAATTCTGCAGGCATCAAGTACGTACCTTGGCGGGGCCGCACGGACACCCCACACATCCCGCCATCGGCGTCTCGGAGCTCACGCCTCCGACTTAACCTCCAACGCTTGTTGCGTGGCTTCTAGAAGACCCCGGCGAACCCAGAGATTTGAGCTCCCCTGAGCTCCATCGACACCATGTATGAGGATTCGTGGTACAGCCTCATGCCCGACCTGAGTAGTGGCAGGAGGGGGCATGCTAGTAGCCATAGCCAGAGTCATGGACATCGTCGTAGGGAGTCTCTGCTCCAGCAACCCAATGTATGTCTTCCTCGTCCTGCACCTCCCACCCCACCATGAATTCGTCAAGCTCACGAGACTGTCGCAGGAACCGGGTCAAATTCCTGATGCCGTGGTGCCGATGCCCAACGTCTACGAAGAGATCGAGAACACCAACACTCCCCCAGAACCGACCGTAATCCGTCGAGCGAGCTCGTACTCCGACTTCTATCGCATAATCCAACAACAGCTGCCTAAAGAAGGACGACCACGGCAGCAGAAAGTCGACAAGAATAACCGGGCATGGGAAGCTTTGCTACTTGCCGATACGGGTGTTGAGGTGACGACAGAGGAGCCGAAAGGTCTTGAGTCGTACGATGATCAATTGCTCAAGTCAAGTCAACAAGAATACTTGTATGCATTGTGCCCCATGAAGACTGCGCCGCAACCCAGATTCTTCTGACTACATCCAGACTGTACCGCGATCAGCTCACATTGACGGAGCGCCACTTGGACGGACTGATAGAGGATGCCAACGCGACACTAAAGTTGCTAACCTCCCTGTCGAACTCCTTTGGATCCGTCGAAGCGCAAACCTCAACCTTCCAGGCCCAGTGCGAGGATCTCCTAAACGAACAGCGAAGATTAGAAGACTTGGCTGATGAAGTCGGAACTGATCTGCATTACTACGCCTACCTCGACAATGCCACAAGACGTCTCAACGCCCCTGGTGCCAGTCGACTGGTGGACGATGCCTCCTTTGGAGAGATGGTTGAGAATATCGATGCGTGCATTGTCTTTATGGAGAAACATGTAGGGAAACTGGATTCGTATTGGAGACACAGACTTACGCGTTTCTTAGGAGACATACCGCGATCGCGACACTTATCTCGCCCGATATACGGCTCTTCTCACCAAAGCTCTAGCTTTACTTGAGCATGGATACAAGAACACGTTGGAAAAAGTCTCACATGAAATCGGAAGACAAGTCACTGCCACCAATTCCGAACCCGCTCGCCATGCTCTTGCGTATGGTCGTTTCCAAGAGATGATGCTTGATTCCTATGGCTTGACTCCCAACGTCCGCCAAATTGTACGCCGTGCGTACGATCCCTACGGCCAGCGAAACGAGTCCTGCACCCATTTTGACACATATGCGAATACCGCGAATAACATATTCCATACCCATTTGACCACACGCGACCGCGATCTCAAATTATTGACACAATCCGACATCGAAGAGTTCCAGAAGGAGGTAAAAAGCCTCTCGGCGGAAACGGCATCACGCAACTTTATCAAACAATGCTTCGAACGCATATACAACGAAGAGAGCTTGTTCATGAAACTTTTCGACGTGGAGCCCATGTGGAACCAGGCCACGGATTCAGTTTTCCAGTCCATCAAAGCTATCAACACCACTATTGTGCACCCCGGTAACTTGACACCGTTGGTGACTAACCTACAGTCCGTACTGCAAACGGCACCGTTGGAAACGACCTGCAATGTGGTGGGATTACTCGCAAATGAGTATTTCGGTGCCGACCTGGACGACATTGAGTCGCCATACTTCATCAAATGCAAACAATACACCTCACAGCTACTTGCTCATCACCTGTGGACACTGACCGATGCTGCTTTTGAAGCAGAAATCACAAAATCAATCACTAGAGCAACTGTTCAGGATAGTTCGCTCAAGATTGGCCCCGTGGTTGGAGGAGTGGCATCCTCTAATGCGTATCCCTTGGTCAAGCAGGCCATCAAGCTTCTCGGCATGTACGAGCACTGCATGCCAAAAGAGAGAGCAGTAAGTTCTCGTTGATTCAAGTATGGCACATAGCTAACATTTTTGCAGGCCAAGAATAGCTCAGTCGTTTTTAAGATTGTGCGAGAGACAATCCAGGTGCTTCAACGCGCAGAAGCTAGAATAAAGTCTCTGAAAGCAGGCACCGATCCTGATCTGTTCATGGTCAAAAACTTACTCATTATCAAGAACGAGCTGGTTTCGCTCGAGATTGGTGACATCCGGAACCACGGTTCTTCTATGCAGCATTTCAGCCATATTTGGGACACGCTTAGCCCCCAGAACTGGGTCGGATTCTTTTCAAACATCATTGGAGGCGGCCTGTGGTCGAGGGCGGCACCATCCGTGACAGCCAAGACATTGACAGCCGAGGACATGAACGAGCAGCTGGATGAGCTGTTGCGTCATTCCATCTACGCCTTTACTCAACGCTGGGGCACTCTGATGAACGACTCGCAGAACCGAAAACCTGGCGTCAAGCCGATAGCCAAGGTGGAAGCCGAGCTAGAGACAATCCTCCAGACGGCATTCAGCAACCAGCCCGAGGTAGTGGGGAAGCTCCAGGAGGCGATCGAGCAACAAGCGCAAGCACAGAATGATGCAAGAAATGAGAAGCAGGGTGTTAGAAGATACTAAAGAGAGAGAAAGCATGATGGGCATAGAACCAAAAGTTGCTTATTGCATGGATCTAGACGAACGAGTTTGGGAGTAATGAAGAATCAATGATTTCTCTGTAGTAGCACGAGTTAATGAGCATTCCTCCTCGTGGGTGTAACTGTTGGTTGCATACAACGGCTTGTCGCGGTGTAGAGGTTAAACACGGGCCGGCTGCGTGCGGCTCTGCCCGTGCAGAAAGGTACCTATTCTAGATCTAGGTCCCCGAGATCCGGTATTGATGCCCCGACTTCGGGGCCACCTGCGTGGGAAAAAGAAAAGGATAGCCAGGTACCTCAAACTTCAACACGTGGACGGGTCCCGGAGGAGACTCCGATAGAGGCAACCATCAGCTACAGCCTGGAACAGCAGATGCTGCGGTGCAGAATTAATATGGCTGCGGACTAGCTCCGAGATTGTGCTTGTACCACGGCATCTGGTCGCCGACGCCTACAGCACTCGGTCCCCGATAGTCCGGGCGCCGGTAACGGCTTTGTAATCCTAGCACGTCATTTGCCGGACGCCCTCCGCAACATGGGAAACCCCAGATTTTGATATCGGTTGCGCCTTCTTTGTTTTTTCTCTCGCCTGCGATAAGCTCCTCCCACGCTCCCGTCTCTTCTCATCCTCTCAGGCGCTCCTCGACGATTCCTCCCCTTGCGATCGTTCAATTCCCAAAGAGAGCGGAACTTGCGCAAGCGAGATCGGCTTTTGGGCCCGAAAGTGTGTTCTTTGTGCACAGACCGACCGACTGCTCTTACCGAGAGTGAGCAACGATGGACGCCCTCGAGTTGGAGGTGGCCAAGCAGAGTAGCGGCCTTCAGACGGCCAAGGACCTGTTCTCAGGCGCCGTGGGAGGAATTGCGCAGGTCTTGATCGGTACGTTTGCCTCGCGACTGACTTCAATGGGACGGCCGAGAGTGCTGCGCGGAGCAAGTGTTGCGAGCAGAGTGATAAGCGCTGGCTCGAACTATGAGATCTGACACGATGCACGAGATCTCAGAGTTGTTGAGACCCACGACTAACAAGGCCCAATTCTAGGCCAGCCCTTTGACATTGTCAAGGTCCGACTTCAAACCACCACCCAGTACTCGTCCGCCCTCAACGCCGCTACTTCCATCTACCGCAACGAGGGCGCTCTTGCATTCTACAAGGGCACGCTGACGCCCCTCATCGGTATCGGCGCCTGCGTTTCCGTGCAGTTTGGAGCTTTCAACGCCGCCAAGCGCTGGCTCCAGACCCGCAACGGTGGTGCCGACCTCTCCTACTCCCAGTACGGCGCCGCCGGTGCCTTTGCCGGTGTGTCCAACTCGGTTCTCTCTGGTCCCATAGAGCACATCCGTATCCGCCTCCAGAGCCAGCCTCACGGCGCCGGCCGCCTGTACGACGGTCCTGGCGACTGCATCCGCAGGGTCGGCGCCCACGATGGCATCCTTCGAGGCATCTACCGCGGCCAAGCCGTCACCATCTGGCGAGAGGCCTTTGCCTACGGTGCCTGGTTCACTGCCTTTGAGTACATGATGAACTCGGACGCCGCCCGCAACAAGATTGACCGAAAAGACATCCCTGCCTACAAGATTGCCTTCTACGGCGGTCTCGCCGGTGAGGTCCTCTGGCTGGCAAGCTACCCCTTCGATGTGGTCAAGAGCAAGATGCAGACCGACGGCTTTGGCCCCAACCAGCGATACACCACGATGCGTGACTGCTTCTCCAAGACGTGGCGCGCTGAGGGTGCACGCGGCTTCTGGAGGGGTATTGGTCCAACCCTCATGAGGGCCATGCCTGTCAGCGCCGGCACTTTTGCTGTCGTCGAGATGACCATGCGGGCTCTCAACTAAAAATGGAATAGCACAAAAGGAATGGGCTTTGCGATTTTTTTCTTGTATACTTTCAATGCGGCAAAAATGGGTCGGGGTACAGCGGTTAGACTACCGTGATGAGCGCTGATATAGAGGCTTTCAACAAGGATGGATGTTTATTTGGTGATGCGAAGGCGATAGATCTTTGCGGCGATGACTTGGACCTGCCCAATTCTTTTGGAAGCGTGCTGAGAAAGATGCATCGGATTTTCCATATTATACCCAGTTTAATCTGTTCGCATCACCACCCTACGTTCTCATTGTTCTCCACACGGCGCTGCAGGATATTCCTTGCGTTTTGAGGTGTCAGTTCTTGCAGTTGAAGTTCCTCGAGCACCTTGCGCGCCTCATCATTGTCCTTGAAAACTCGATCACTGGCCTCCTTGAGTGTCAACACGCCTGTTTCGCTGGCTTCAACCGGGAGACTCAACAGCCGCATCCCCTCGGTTAAGCTGTCTAGAGTAGATGAACCTCCAGGGATGTAACGGTCGATGAGAGAGACCAAGGCGGCGCCATCGCGGCTGAACTGGGTCGCACCGTAAGTTGTAAAAGATTGACGAAGGAGGATGCTTTGCCACAGGTTGTCCTGGAGCCTAGCCAGGGCTTCGCGCCAGACACGGCGGAAAACAGCAGTTGAGAGTGCCTTGATGAGGAACTCAAAGTTGCGTTGGAGAATTCGGAGTGGCTCTTCGAGTTCGGGGGTGACGGCGAGTTCATCTGTTGTCAAGTCAGCCAGCCCATTCACAGCTATGGGTTATGTTTAAGACTTACCGAGGATGGCTGTCTCGCCAACGGTTGTCCATTGGACGCGGGTGGTGTACGCCCGGAAGGCTTTCCCGTGGGAGTCCACAAGAGCGCCGACAAGGAGTTCTTGAGCAGCCTTGCGACGCATACTATATGCCGCAACAGTCTCATCAAAGAGGGCTCCATCCTCGCGCTCCTGTCCCACGGCCGCAGAGGTGCGGTCCTTGACATCATTGTAACTCATGGTACTAGTGATGTTGCTACCCCGATGAGCTGCACGAGTCTGGAGCTCATCCC
The DNA here is from genome assembly GCA_000966855.1 of Fusarium sp. JS1030. NCBI lineage: Eukaryota > Fungi > Ascomycota > Sordariomycetes > Hypocreales > Nectriaceae > Fusarium > Fusarium sp. JS1030. The sequence continues at coordinate 359,191 of JWIW01000103.1, forward strand.
ATAACGAGACAAAGAACTAGAGCAAGTTAGAACTCATTCCAGGAAATAGTGAGAAGTCAATGCTAACCTCTTCATTGCTCCAATCTTTCAGTGTGTTAACAATATGATCAGCGCTGCCAATCACTTTACAGAGCACCTCAAGAGCGCCCGTGCCTTCAAGGACTGCCAGTTCCTCCTTGTTTCCACCCAAGGTTCGACCCAGGGTCGACGACATGGTCTGATAAGCTTGAAGCGAGCCTCGGAGACGGTCATGATACTCATCTAGAATTTCTAATTGTATACCAATCAAAAAGCGAATCTTGTGCTTGAAGTTGCGCACCCTCTCGTATTGGGTGGTCACTGACCGTAAGAGGTCTGTGACCCGCACCGCAACATACGTGGGCTTCATCTTCCCCTGAACCGCATAGTCATAGTCGATATTTCGGGCGTCTTGAGAGTCCATAATTGTATGGAACCTTTCAAGGGCAAATTCTTTCTCGGCGTTAAACCAGGTATCGAAATGTTCATCCAGAATGTGTGTAGTCAATCCAGACCAACCATTCCCTGGGTCTCCTCCGTCATAGTTGAACTTTCCACGAACACTATCGTCAAAAGTCATGAGCTGGGACATGAGGCTACTGAGGAAGGCTGGGCTTTTGACAGCCTCGCCTGCCACTGCGGATGCCTTTTCCCGCAATACGGGCAGCATCGAGGTGATCAAGGCGCAGACAGGGTCGACGTAGGCCAAGTTGGTTGCCACAGCAGTGTCATGAAACTTGGCCGTGAGTAGGTGCCCAAGATTGTCGCGGAAAAAGTCTTCCCATCTCTCAATAAGGCTGATGAACCAGGGTAGACAGTGTGTCCCGAAGGCCTGAGGGTTGCTTGTGAACTTGTCGCTGAGGAAGTGAAACCTAAACTCAGTGACGAATATGGAAGCCATGGTGTCGAACGGCAACATCGACTCAAGGCGCGTATTGTACAATATCTCGGGGACTTGGAGATCAAGGAGCTTCTCGAAGCAGTTGATCCACTCCTCATCCATCATAGATTGGGGATCGACGGCAGGCCATTTCCTCTGCTTCAGAATGGCTTCGAGTTCTGCCGACATGGTGCTCTTCATCTCATCCCAGAGTGATTCTGTCACCTTCTCGACATAGTCAACAAGATGTAGTCCTTCCTGGCCCGGTAGACCTCGCAGCTTGGTGGTAAGGTGCTTCAGCTTTGTGTATGGCTCCAATGCAGCTTTGGGGCTTTGCGGCAAATGAGACCTAGCCTCAGAACGGAGCTTTTCCACATCTTGTAAGAGAAAGAGGTAGTTTTGCGCCAGCTCAACCGTTTGGATCTTCTTCATAGGCCCCTGGAGACGGGCGATGGCCTGGTTGGGGGCATCTGAAGCAGCAGCGATCTGAACGCGGACATCGATGCTCTCTTGAAGCTTCTGGAACTCCTCTATGCGGGCAAGAAGCGAGCCCTGGCGGTCATCAGCGGTGCGCCGAGCTTCCTCAAGCTCCCTGACAGCGGTGTCGAGCTGTGACTGCAATTGGTTGCGCTGGAGCTCGACGTTGGCAAGGAGCGTGTCGAGATTTTCCAGATCTGTGGTTGACTGAAGCTTATCGTCCAGGAAGTCCTCGACTCGGATATCGAGCGACGAGCCCTGGACATGGGCAGCTGTAGTGGTCATTTTGGTATAGCGGCTCCTGCGTCGTGTCCATGAAGCTCAAGCTTGTGTTGCGCAACGTTGCTAAAGAGGATGACGTGGGGAAGGCCCCACAATATCCGATCATTACTAAGCAGGTATGCCCTCATACAGAGGTCAAGCACCAATGAAACTATTTTAGGAAGCTGTGGAAGACTAGAAGGGGAATTGTTCCCCTAGATTGATCTAATGGCGGCCGAGATTTGCAATCAAAATGATCCATCTATCGAACTCGGATGCTATGGTGGGAACTTGTCCCTTAATTTGAGGATTGCCGCGTGTAGTGGCTGATTTCGGGGACTTTTAGCTAGGTGGCTGGGCTTTGCCATGAGATCTTGTCATGATGGCTTGAACGTTTGCCGAGGGCTGGCCAGAGCCCGACTCGATGACGAAGACGCCTCTTTACGCCTTTGAAAAGGCGTTGCGAGTCCCGGCGATCTTATCAGCCGCCTTGAGGAAGCCGGCGTCATCAGTGGAACTGGCAAGTTGGACGGTAGATTACTATGTCCGGCCCGGCAGAGGCATCTCGGTAGAAGCCTCGTCATCTCGCAAGAAGCTTGGGCTACGTCTCCATGAAACAAGCGAACAATGGTGGAGGTCGGGAATTACGGAGGTTTTATCGAGAGTCGCCTCGCTTACCCGGAGCGAACAGGCAAGCATTTGATCAATCGGGGCGGTCAAGACTGCGGTCTGCCGAGACCAGATATACGCGTGCGTGGAAGCCGAAGGGGAATAAACGCCAGCAAATCAAAGATCTACACGCGCGCATCTCGACACCGAAGATTCCGAGTGGGTAGATGCATGAGGCCGTCTCCCGTATTCAGACCTATGGGTGAGATCCTCTGAGGCAGAGAACAGAGCAAAGTGAGCGCCCAGCCACTCCCGGAACAGCGCCAAATCGTCATGAGCGAGCCCCTCGTCCTTGGCAAGAGCATGGTGTAGGCTGGCGAGCTGAGAAGACGGCAGGCCAAGGCCCGTAGGCATGGTAAAGGCGCTACGTAAGATCGGAGATCCTAGGGGTCCAGGGATCAAGCCCCAAAGCAGGGACGAACGCCATTGATTGAATTCAATCTTGGGGGGCGACAACGGGAGGAAGCAGGCTTCTGCAGGTCCAGGACAGGCCCTTCCCAAACAGGCAAACCCCGGCCTGTGCGGCGCCTGCTTCCAGGGCCTGCGGGTTGCCCGGCGCTCGCACGGGCCCCACAGTGGCCCCACATCCAAAACGTCACCGTCCCCCTGCCAACGGCGGTAAATACGTGGCTGGGCAGGAGCCTCTCCATCTCGACCTACCAAAAAGTCAGAGGTTGGTCAACCAACCCCAAGTCATTTCTCCCAGCCATCGCATATTCTGCCCAATCTTCGGTGCCTCTCTACCTTACTGACCCGATATCTGGACTGACCGACTCGATCCTCTCCTTTCTTCTCCTCTTTTTTCCCAAAGGGAAGCTTCTTTGGGAGAATCGAGCTCTTGCAAGGACAATCAATCTCTTAAGTGTTCACCCTCGTTTGCCAGGAAGTGTGAACTGATCTCAAAGACTCCCTCTTCTTCTCGTTGCCTGCTAAAGGCAGCCGTCTAACCATTCTCATAACCTTCTTTCTCAGCTTCTCACTATTGCAGGGCCCGACTTTCGCTCGTTGTTGTCAATCGTCGTCTCCGCCCCGTGCGCATTCCAGCATCGACTGTCTCGGCCGATAGCGACTACTCGGCTCTCTCGCATTCCATCGTTCGCTTCGAGAGAATCTCGCCCGTTCCCGAGACACATTGAATCCTCGCCGGTAGACAGAGCGAGCGAGTTGATCGAGTGGTGGAAACTTGACAAAATCGAGCTCTGATTCACGGAGCCCTCCCAAGTTGCGCGATCAAGTGGTGGACTGTCAAGCAGAAAGAGCAAGGAAACCCAAAGGACCGCGGAATCTCGCGCTCGAATAGCGCCCTCTCTCGCAACTCGACCGTCTTTCCCTCATTGGAGGACGAGCTCGCAGGTTGCTGAGTTATCCCCATCTTGGCCTCCAACGACAAGATCCTGAGGGAGGTCCGGTACATCTTAACGCAAGATGGGCTCGGGCACTAGCGAGACGAGTACCAGCTCGTCCTCTAAGCCGCCCAAGGTCGCAGTCGGCTGGTATCGTGAGTGCTCCCGTCAATGCCCCTAGGGCCGTAATGCCAACCACAGTTGGAATGCCCCTATCTCGCAAGCACATGGCTAACGCTCAGTTTTTAGGTTTCATACCATTCCTCGGCTACCATCATGTGTTGATGATTCTCATCGCCATCGCCATTATCCTATTATGTGAGTACCGCAGTGTCTCGGATGTGACCCGAGCTAACATTAAATAGCGCTGCTGCTCGCCGGCTGCTCATCGTCATCACCGCTCATCCCTGACATCTTCCTACTATCAATCTACTATAAGTCCTACACAGCGGTACCCGACACAGCCCAAGTTGACTACAACGTGCACACGGCCATCGAGAACATTGCTGGTGACGCTCGACTCCAAGCGCGCGTTGGTTATTTCGGTATCTGCATCAACCCAGACGGAGGTTCGTGGCTGTGCAGCAACAATGCGACTGCTCTCGCGAAGGAGGTCGACGTCGACCAGGACCCTCTCAATCTCATCTGGCTGGCGGCTCAGTTCAAGGACATGATTGTGTTTCCTTACCTCATGTGAGTCTAAAAATGTTCCAAGCCAGGGTCGACTGAGCACGACTGACTGGATATCTAGCATCATCGCCATCATCTTCGCCTTTGTCTGTCTCCTGCTCCTCGCCACTTTCCCCGGATGGCACGAGGAGGTCGACTCCGAGGGCTCTGACCGCGAAGTCAAGCCTTTCCCGTCTCGCCCCGTCTCCCAAATCGCCCTGGCTCTGATCTTCGTGTCGGCCATCTTCGTTCTCGTATCCGTATTATGGCAACATACGGCGTCAGTTGCCGCGTCGGTCATTGCTCAAGACTTTGGCAACGGCGCGGTGAAGAGTGGTGTGGGAACCAGTGCAATGGTACTGGGCTGGTTCTCGTTTGCACTGCTTATTGTCGTCACAATCGGTTTACTCATCATGATCCTCAGTATCAGCGTTCTCAGTTCGATGGTGTAGGGCTCATCGAATAGTCTGGAGTCATCGCGAACCATTGAGGATTGATCGAGTTATCGAAAGATACGATTGTACATATGTCGACAGAACGACGAGGGTAAGATTACAACGGACAAATGGGCGAACGGCATCAGCATCGGAGTTACAGGGTTTATACTTATTTTCGAAAATTCTCGGCGATCGGTTGTAATTTTCAGTCTTTCAACCTCGACTTGGACGGCATATACACGAGACCGCGCCCCTACGCTTAACTCTTGTCACGACAGTCTCGAGCACGGCACTGTGACCTTTGTCCTCGGATTAATCGACATGATGGCCTTTGAAAACAAGGGCTTTATGGTCGGGGCGAGGCACCGTGCCTGTAGCAGCACGACAACGTTGGTTGAACAGATCAAGCGAAACGAGGAATGCAAACTTTTTAGCATATAGACTGGACCATACAGAGCACGACCGATCTTGGAGACAAGCGATGATGGAGAGATGAATGCGCCATGAGACATATTATCGGGGGCCGCGACGAGGAATCGCTACGAACTATTAAAGGGGTGTACGTCTTGACGCGCAAGCAAAGGATGGGAAACGTTTATGGACATGTATTATCAAGACAGCGACTATGTGACGCGTTGTGAAATTGAGAATTTGGGTCTGATTTGATGTTTGGTTCCGATTTGATTCTGACTGGGACAGTGGTTTCGAAAGTGACAAAGCTGCGATTTGACAGCACTGGTTGAGGCGGATTAATGGGATAAAGGATAGAAATTGAATGGGTATAGCTTAAACTAGTTTCAGGCTGGTGCTGCGCCTAAAGGCTTAACCAATAGATAGAATCAAACATTGATCAACTCCCACGTCTCACATATGGATGTGTCCTGTCACTTAGCTCAAGGCATCGTAAGTAGCCTAACCTAACCGTAACTGAGATGAGAATCGTGCTCTGGGTCTGTAGCACCCTGGTTCTCTGTCGCAGGGTTTGAGAAGAGTTGCCCTCCGAGTTGTGTGCTACTTGATCGCCCACGTCGAGTTCCAGATTGACGTCGAAGGCTCGTCTTTGGAAACATGGCGTTCTCGGCTGAGAGTTCTACAGGTATCAAGTTCAGTTGCTTTGCCATCCGCGGTCCTCCATCCGGGCACGACAAATGACTCGAGGGGTTGGTGGCGGGAACCATCTGATAGGGTGAGCTGTCGAGCTCAGCGATGGGTTGTTCCCAGGTCTCACTCTTGTACAACAAGTTGGACCCCGTGGGGCCAGCCGAGAGTGATGATACGGTCGTGGAGGACGAGTTTGCCCAAGCGAAATGGCCCGGGAGAGTGGCTGATGAGCCGTTTTGGTGCTGGGTAAACGGGTGGGTGAAGGCGTGAAGTGTCGACAGTGACGTTTTGTGGTTTGGATGCTCGTTTTGCGAGGACAAAGACTGAACAGAAAGCATGTAACTAATACTCGCCCTTTGACCGTGCTGTCTGACCCCTGAAGGGCTATATCCTGTGTCATGAATGGAAACAGAAGGCCCGTAACCGATGTTGGCCCTTTGATCGTGTTGTCCCATGACTGAACTACCAACATTTTGAAACGGGAGAGGTTGATTTGATCCTGCTGACAGTTGTAAACCCGAAACTCGAGTTTCAGACGGGGCAGTGATCGGGCGGCTTGGCGGAGAAAGACTGTCACACCAAGTCGGAGATTTGGCCAAGTCTGGAGGGTCTCCAAGCAGAAGGGCAAGTCCAGCCATGTCCTCCGATCCGAGTGTCGTACTTGAGGTGTTTGTTCTTGAAAGAGCCGGGTTGCTCATGTTTATAGGAAGGACTTCTGGTAGAGACGAGTCTGGTGAAAGCGGAACATGGTCTGACTGGGTGGCCAGCGTGACTTGAGAGCTTGAGGGGTGCGGGAATGGAGACGAGAATGTAGACGGGGTTGACATGGCTCCTCGATTCTCAGCTGAGACGATGATGGGCGGTGGAGCTGGCGTCACTGATTGAGGGACTGACTTGGAGACTGTTATGCTCATCTTGTTAGAAGAAGCTCGTGATATCTCGGCGCCTCCAACTCACCCGAGATGTCGCTTAGGATATCCCCCAATAGTCCAATATGATCAAACATGGCAACGTCCTTTTGAGCATCACCGGACTCCTCAACCTTGTGAGAATCCGAAGCCGATGAAAACAGCGCGACCTGCCTCAGAAAGTTCAACTCGGCGAGCACGGCGGCGTGATGGCGACTGATGACGGGCTCCTGACTCCGAAACTCGCTGGCATTAACCAGCAACCAGGCCATACGACTTGACAAGGGCGTCTTTCCATTGTGCGCCTCTGGACGGCACTTTTCGACAATCTCGCAGACCTCCTCCAGGCCGGCCTGGGCAGCTTCGATGATGGAGTGGACGCGCTCGAGGATCCTAGGGCGGCGCTGGAGCAGAGGCAGACACTCGTTGCGAAGCTCGATGAGATGCTGGAGATCCTTGTCGCAAGTACGAACGAGCTCAAGACTGCGGCGGATCTCGTTGGGCACCTGGCCATGGTTGCCGCTCGAGGCCACGAGATTGTAAGTTGCGCGGAGGCTCTTTAGGGGGTTTCGCACGGCGGGACTGGGAGTGCTCGACCCCCTGAACTCAGGGAGGAGTCCCATCTGGTAGTTGAGAGGATCAACTGTTGATTATTCAAGATTAAGTTGAGTTGTCTAACTGAATGCTTGGTTATGCTGGCATTGTGGGGGTTGGTGCAGACGGTTGATGAGACTCTGGGAGGAGAACAAAGTCCTAGACCAGGCTCTGAGGCAAATTAGCAACTGCACATTATCCATCCACTACAGAGAACAAAAGCGGTGGCGGGGTAAGAACATGGCTGGAGCTGAAAAAATAGAAACTCTCTCTGGACTCTCGGTCGAGGGTACATGGCTTGCATGTACACAATCAGGCTCGGGGGCCGCCATGGTCACACCCGCCAGAGCCAATGGAAACCGCAAGGCTCCCCCGTTATTAAACAAACTGCAGCTACCCATGCAGTCTCACCTCAACGGCGTTCAGCCAAAGTTGCGTGCCCGTGCCGTTGCTGTTGGTTGTTTTTTATGCATATGCCGTGGCGACAAACTCGGAGCACTCCACTGGACACTTTGCAACAGCCTCGATCCCAGTTTGAAAGAGGCATTTTTGTGATTTGCTATACCTTAAACAAGAGATTATGACCATCGATTCCAATTAGACTGCGTGTTAGAAACTACCGTACCGAGCGAGGGGAGCCCCCTCCCCCCAAAACACTCCCACAACCCAGAGTTAGGCTCCCAACTTAATAATGGCCATAGTCCAGCCTCAAAAAGCCATGACAAGCCTTAATCCTCTCACACAGGCACACTAACCGGTGCAACCACCTCCTTCGGCGATCTGTATCTTGCCCCGTCGTTGTGGCTCAGCTTCTCCAAGCCAGGGCAGACGACGATGCTCCGGCTGTTGCCGTCGTTGCTGCCAAAGACAAACCGCCAGTCACTCGGCTGTGAGAGAACAACGTAGCCCAGTTTGGCACACTCTAGGATCACGGCCTGCAGGTGGCTTGTCTGATCCTGACGGCTGACTTCTGCAACAAAAAAGTGCAACACTGTGTTAAGTTCACTGGCCAGGGAGCTGGCTTGGAGAGAAGCCTCCGCCTCTGGCACAGGAAGTGGAGTTCTCTCGCTTGGAGAGGGATGGAGGAGCATTGCTGACCGGGTGCGCCATTGGGACAGGGCAAGGGAGGTTGCTGGGGAGGGATCTGCATCAGTGATCAGGCTGTGGGAGCAGGGAGAGAAGAGGGCTTTCTTACCAGGCGTGCTTTCATGCTTGGTCGAGGGAATTGTCTGGAGAAACTCTGCAACTGCCGGAGGCAGCATAGAGACGCTGCTCCTGGAGTTGAAATCGAGGCTCTGGAAGATGGCATGCGAAAGGACATGCCGCAGGGCAACTGGTCGGGTGTTCAGGCCCACGCACAAGGCTGCAACCCTCTGAGCCTCAAGTCCTGAAGCTGCTGATGAGTACCCAATGTTGACAAGGGTCTGGGCCAGCGCCTCCGTATCCACTTGGACATTCGAGCGATGGTAGTGGTTCTCGACGTGCTGGTAGATGAGCTCTGACAGCGCGTGCAGCTCTCCCTGAATTTGTTTGTCGGGTGTTGCCTCAAGAAGAAACTGGCTGAGTTCGACATCGTTCCTTGAGGGTGTGACGGCTACCAGAATGTCGTCCTTGGGTCTATGGCTGTGCTTGTCTGTCTGGCTGAAGCTGCTCTGAGAGACGTCTTCCCCTTGTCGATGTCGTCGTCGTCGAAGGAGTATAAACGCTGCGATAAGACCCAAAGCGAGGCCGAGAATTATGCAACCGATAGCAATGCCAGCCACAGCGCCATCTGAGAGCCCGTCAGGCTTTGGCGTCGGTGTTTCTGAAGGGGTTCCCGTAGCGGAATTCGACATGCTTCCTTGTGACGAGCTTTCTGCTTCCACTGAGTCATGCGCTGAAGTTTCTGTGGGTGGCAAGGTTGATGTGGCTGCGTTTGAAGAGTCCGTAGTCCCGGACAAAGGAAGCAATACAGATAACTCTGTCGGTTGAGCAATGGTCTCGGTTGCAGTCCTGCTACCCTCGTATAGGACTGTCACAGTTTGTCCGGGTTCTACCAAACTGATGATGAAACCCCGCGTCACTTGTTCCGGGGAGGCCGTTGGCTCTTCCGCTTTCTTCTCTTGTCCTGGACTTTCTTCTGGGGTTCCCGAGTTCTGAGGAGACATTGTCGATTTGAAGCGATGCCCAAATGAGAGGAGTGCACAAATGATCTACACACAAGTCGAAAAGGCTGTGAACAGAAACAAGGACAGAACAAGACTGAGTGACCTGCGAAAGACTGCCCAGATTGTTGGAAGAGCGATGCAGATATGAGCACGGAAACAATGCAAGAGAAGAAGACGAGGGCCTCTTTCGATCTTAACGGAAACCAACCAAACCCTCTCATATTAGATCCACGCCTGATCCCGCCCGAGCACGCCAATATCCGTCTAGGCTGTCACACAGCTGAAAGCCCTTGTCAAGCCACTCAACTCAGACTGGTAAGCTTTATGCGAGTTGAATGACCATGCCGGGATATGAGATGAGCCTCTTCACAGCCGAGTTGTCTCACACTTCCTGCACCTCCAGGCCGCGATGCTGCCAAGGGCCCCCTCCCTCTTTCAGAGTTACAACCAACGGCAGGCTCCGAAAAAGTCACAGCATGTGTATCTCTCCCCAGCCTCATCAGATTCTAGCCCTGACAATGCTCGATTGTTTTGTTTCCAACTCCAGTTGTCATTTGCCGTGACAGTTGAGAAAGATCAAACAGATTAAACCGACGAGGATGGAGGAACAGCCAGACCTCACCATCTCGGTTGACCTGGGCACCACCTTCACAGGTAAACACTCAGAACTTCCCAGAAATCATGTTTGTGAGGTTGAGGCAAGCTCACCACCCCAGGTGTCGGTTGGATGAGACGCGGTGCCCCCATCCAGGTCGTCAACGACTGGCCTGGCAGCGACGATAGAGGCGATCGAAAAGTCCCCACGACCCTGATATACAACACCGACGGCACTATATCCTCATGGGGCTTCATGTGCGCCGACGATGATGACTCGACACCAGGCAAGACCCGCCGAGACTTCTTCAAGATCTTCCTCGACCCAGACACGCTCGCAGCCGCACAACAGCAGGGTCTGCCCAATGTGCCTCGTAGCACCGCCGAAGCTCGTCTCTTCGTAACAGACTACTTGAGACCTGTATATGCACATGTCAAGGACAGCATCGAGATGCGCATGGGAATACAGCACGTCGGCGGTTGGAAGAATATGAACGTGGCCTTCTTGTTCAGCGCTCCCACGACATGGACCAGCATCGCCATCATAAATGTTTTTAAAGGCGCAATCCACGATGCCGGCTTTGGGGTCGAGGGCCCGAATCACTCGGCTCTGGTTGACCTCACAGAGTCCGAAGCCGCTGCCGTCGCAACACTCAAGGCGGGAGCCATAGATCTCAGAGCGAACAACGTCTTCCTGACCGTCGATGCAGGCGGCGGCACAACCGACTTGGCTCTCATGCGTGTAACTTCGATAGATGCTAACTTCCCGCAATTGTCCCAGGTCGCAGCCGTGAGCGGGGTGGGTGTTGGTTCGTCGCTCATCGACCGCGCATTCGGTCGACTCGTCTCGCAGCGGATGGCTTCGAACCCGGATTTCAAGCTACCTGCCGGCTTTGCGGCGCGCATGTCTCGAAGCCCGGGTTTCAAGAGTGTCAAGCACAAGTTTGGCGAGAAGGTATATATGCAGCAGGTGTACAAGATCGTCATGGAGGGAGTGGGATATGATGTAAACCATGCCGGACTTGGGGTTGAGGAGGGACGGATGCTATTCTCCAAGTCAGTCTCTATGAATAAACCGCCTCATCATTTCGGAGACCAACCAGACATGAAAGCTAACTGTAGGCAGAGAAGAGATCCAAGCCTTGTTTGACACCCATATTAAGGCTATCATGAGACGAATAAAGGAGCGTTTGGACTGGTTGGCTGAGAAGGGCCACATGGAGCAAGTGGTAAGACATTCCCTCCTGGTTGTCTCAAGCTCCACGACGGCTGACAGCTCGATACAGGAGTATGTGATTCTCTCAGGGGGTCTGGGAAGTTCAGCATACGTTCGCGAGAGACTTCAAGAGAATCTCACAGCGCTCCAACATCCCAATGCTCGAAATATCATTGTCGTTCCCTCCCAAGACCCGCAACTCGTCGTCGTCCGCGGCATCCTCGAGAATAAGAGACAGCGGATGGAGTCGGGGGACAAGTCGGTCCTCACGACCTGGATAGCCCGCGCAAGCTACGGCGTCATTGTCCAGGAGGTGTACTCGTCAGCGAAGCACTTTGACGAAGATCTCAGGGAGGACCCGTGGGATTCGAGCATGAAATGGGCCATTAACCAGATCCAATGGTTGATCAAAAAGGTACCCCCTAAAAGGTCAAGGACTTATCCCACGCTGACATAACCGCAGGGAGACACTGTCAATCCCGATTCCCCTTTGGTCAAGAACTTTGAGATCAGGTTGCGAGAAGGAGACACGACGCGAGCTTGGGACGCCGAGATTGTCGTCTCCAATAATGAGCCAGACTGGTTACCTCGAAGCCTCAAACAAGGTACGTTGTCTTTATCCCGTAATAGCCAGGTGCCTAGCCTCAAACTGACTCGTTCGGAAATAAACAGCTGGTGCAATGAAGATATGTGCTGTAAAAAGTAACCTCGCCGGCGTCCAGCAACATCAGCTCGTCCTGAAAGAGAAGCGAGGAACATGTTTTAGGCGCGGCATCAAGTTCTATCTCTGCAGATTCGACGTGCGAGTTATCGTTGCTCCGGCAGACCTCAGATTCGAGTTGTGGTTTGGCGGCACAAAGTTCTCTGGCAACCACCAACCCATCGCAGTTCAATGGGAGGCTGGCGGAGCGTGATTGTCGAGCAGGAGAAACACGTAGAAGGCCATCCACTGTCGGCAAGGGGGAAGACACTCAGGTGCTACTCCCCGGCTGTGTTTAAATACACATATACATTAATATACCCTGTCTGGTTATCTTTCTAACCATGAGATCGTCCTGATCCTGATTCTTTTCCAAAACGCCGTGGTGCTTGTGGTCATGTCGCCTATCCCAGCGATTAATACAACGAACCAATCTGCACTGCACATCCTACTATCAGACAACACCTCTAAACAATGGCGTCGCACTCTCGAATCACGCTTCCCAAAAGTCACACTTCAAGCACTCTGAGCAGCAGGCCTCCTAAAGGGGTGGGCCTCAGTGTTAAGAACCCACTCGTCCAGGCTGATGAGCTCAGGCTCGGAAAAGAGGAGGTAGTAGTACTTGAGCGTCTCGGAGATCCAGAAGCTCTCCATTTCGTCCTTCAGGCCGGGTTCCGAGTTGTCCAGAACATCATCGATGGCGCTGTTCGCAAACTCAGTGCGGGTCGCCGCGACTGTCGCCTGGAACATTTTCCAGCCCTTATCCTGCCACGTGGTGTCACCTGTGATGCGGTACATGTACCAAACAGACTCGATAGCCTCGGGGCTATAACGTTCAGTGTTAGTTACAACTCGAGAGTATGGAGTGCATTCTAGACATACCGAAGGATATAAGACCTATTAATGATATCAGTATATCCAGGGGGGAGTTTCTCCCTCTCCAGCCTAGCCTTGACAAACTCCTCGTGGGACATCGGCTTCTCCGCCGGCTGGTTGCTTGGGGCAGCAACCTGTTCAGCTTGCCTGTGGTCAAAGCTGTCCGGGACACTGGGCTTTTCTGTGGTTTCTTGTCCGGAAACCGGTTTCTTCTCGGCTTCGGCCTTCTCCTCGGCCTTTTCTGCCTCGGCCTCAGCCTTGGTGTTCAGACCGATCTTCTGCTTAAGAGAGTCGGGAAGCTCTGAGCCAAACTCTGAGTCATCCTCTTCCATGGACCTGTCTAGCTCGGGCATCGGAATGCCGGCCCTCTTGACTGGCTTTGAAAGCCCCTCTCCAGCAGCGCCGGCCGCGGCGACAGGAGCGGCAGCGGCAGCGGCAACGGCGTCGTCTACCTTGATCACGGGCTCGGAGCCAGTGCTCGGGTCATCCACCTTACGCGGGACTTGTTCCGCTTGCTCCGCCGGCTTCTGGATCGCCTTGTCCGTGTTAGCCCCTGGAATCAGAGGCTCGGGATCAGCGGCTCTAGCAGCCTCGGGCGCGGCTTTCTCGGTGAGCCTTCTTTGCGCTTCGCCCTCCTCCCATTTTGCGAGTTCGTTTGCACGCCACTCCATGGATGGGTCGAGGTCTTCATACCACGTTGTCTCGTTGAACGGGCACTTTTCAAGCGCCGGACATGCCACCAGGTGAGCATACTCGGGCATGAGGCCAGTAGGTGTTGACTGATACGCCCACACGCATCCGTCAGTCAACTTCTTGGCCTTGTCAATATCTCCATCACGCCCAAAGATCTTGCCGCCGAGACCATACATGCCACCGATAAAGCATGCAAGATGAGCCATTTCGTAAGTCTTGGACCATTCGCTGTCGCCCTTGCTGGACGTGGTCATCTTTCCGGTGAAGAAAACGTCCCAGCCATCCTCCTTGATCATGGGTCGGTAGAGCAGCCACTCGTTGACGGCGTCGATTGTGTCCTCATAAAGCTTGCGGTACTTGGGCTCAAGACCATTAAGGAGGAGGTATTGCTAGCTTTAATTAGTGGGGTCGTAATATCAGAGGTAGTAAAACTGGTATACCTTGGGGAAATATTCGTAGGCAGAGTCTTGGGCACCTCCCATGTGGAAGACACCATAGCTACGACTACCAGCCGTCAGACCCTGGGGCTCGCAGTCCCATTGTGTGGTAGATCCATCAGCGGCGAGAGGTGGTGGCTGGTCAGCAGCAGGCTTGGCCTGTGCCTGATCCTCCATCCTAAAGGGGTCACCCAGGGGTGGGGGAGCATCACGGCGACGCAGCTTATCCTCCCACCGGCTATCAGCTTGAGGGAGTTGAGCAGGTGTGAACTCGTCAGTGCCCTGCTGGCTGGCTGTGCCAGGGTTGTATCCTTCAGGCTGCTTAGTGAGATCATCGGCGTCTACTTGCTTCTGAGCTTCTTCGCTGAGGGCCGATTTGAGAGTGGCCGCAGTCTTGTTGCATCCAGAGGCATCGATGCGCTCGGGGAAAAGACCAGGAATATCAGTGCCGTCTTCCTGCATCTTAACCAAGGCATTGGTGATGCGGGCAACGGCATCATAGTACTTGTCGTTGCCAGTGATTTGCGCAAGGCGCGTAAACTCCATGGAAAGAGTCGCAAGCTCTGCAATGCCGACAGTGCTGGCACGGTGAGGCTGCGAGGAATAAGGAGGACGCCATCGGTAATACAGAAGGGGCATGCGATTCGGGGTATCGAAGACACCCATGAGGATCTCGGCGAGCTCAACGGACTTGTCGAGCAGGACCTTGTAGTTGCCGCTTGGGCCACCGGTGAGATCGTACGCGGCGATGAGGCCTCCGAGGTAGCGAATCGTGGTTTCAAATACGGGAATGTCGTTTCGATCGGTGTAAGTGAAGTCGATCTTGGCAACAGCATTGACTGCCTCGTCAAATTCTTCCTTCATACCGGCAATCCAGAGAGTGTCAAGTGAGTCTACAAGAGTCGCTCCCCAGCCGTTAAAGGTATCGCGGTACTTGAGAGACAGAGGCAGGAGTTCGTCGTGGCCAAGGGCATACTTGCGATAACCAGCCCAAGCGCGCACCAGTTCGGCCTTGACACGGTTTCGTCGATCCATACGCACCCTTATCGTGTTCTGGTCCTCGGGCTGGAAGTCGAACTGGATCCTGTTGATGTAAGGAGCCGTCCCGGTAGGGAGAGGAATGATAGACTCGGCAGGAACAGGGAAATTCTCTTTCGGCTTGGTCCAATGGATGTTGGAGCCATCCACGTTCACAGCGGGCCGATCCGGATTGTCGGCGGGCATGGGAGGATCCTTGAATTGGACTGGAGGTATCTGGGGAGGGTTTTCGTCTGCGGGCTTCTTGACGTCTTCCGTCTTGTCTTCGGGGACAGCCCCGACTTGGTCGCCGACCTTTTCTTGGACAGGAGTGTCAACCTTGTCTTGGATTGGCGCGTCGACTTGGACCGGCTCGTTGGCAGGCTTCTCGGGGATAGTCTTGTCCTCGCCATCGTCAACCTTGACAGGCAAGTTGCTATCCTCCTGAGGCACGACTGGTTTCGGGGCATCGACGACGGAATCGGGCTTCTGGTCGGACGAGTCTGGCAGGTTCACGGGCGGAGGGGCGACGGGGGGTTCAAAGGCTTCGGTAGAGCCATCGCCCGGTACAGGCTGACCAGCAGGAGGGTTTGGCGGCGGCTGGACCGGATCGTATCTCGCTGACTGTGACCACGAGTTCTGGAGGAAGCGATAAAGCATAAAGACCATAAAGACCGAGACGATGGTGTAAAAGCGCCCTCGTCGACGGAGCGGAAGCATTGCAGCGGATCGGGGCTCGCCGAGGCGAGGCTTTCTGTCGAAGCTCGAGTTCGGGGTTTAGGTCGATTGGCAAAAGTCGAGTCTCCCTCGAGACGGAAAGGAATAGAGGGGGCGAGGTTTCGCTGAGCGTCGCCAATGGCTTTGTGTTACTCTATAATGTCGGGAGAACCATGCCGTAGTTATCTGCACTTCGTACCCGGTCCCTCATATAGAGAGAGAGCCAAAAATAGAGCAAGAGGAGGCAGGCTCTAGCAATGAAAGGCCCAAAACGCTGATGATGGAAAAGCAAAGCGTAGGCAAAGGAGCAAAGTAAGAAAAGAGGATAAAGAAGCGAACAGTCTGTCTTAAGGCGTCCCCTGTCGCTCTTGCCGAATGGATAAATCAGATCTCGGAGCCAGGGAAACAGGAAGGAAGGCATCTGATCTTTTTGGCGGCGCTGGTTGGCCAGCCGAATGCTCCATTACGACCAAGGTACCTATGGAAGGTGGGATGGACCCCCCTATTCCTCTTCCCTGCGCTAACATTAGAAGCCTCTAGCAGGGGCTTCCCGTGCCTGAAGGTTTTAGGGGGCTTTCCAGGGAGCCACCCTAGGCAAGTCAGCGACCTCTGCCCAAGTCCTTACACGAGCCCAGGTAAATTTAGAAATAGATTCATGGTTATTTGTAAGGAATGGCACCCGAAGCTAATTGACGTTGGCTATTAGAGCTAGCATGTTTGTTTCCCTCACGTTGAGGTCACTGTACTCGAAACAGGCTCGTTACACTGCAGCATCCATTACCAACACATCAAGATCAACTTGTTGGTTACCAGCAAACAACACGCAACTAATTGATGTTGGCCTGGTCAGCAGGCAAGACCGTTCCCTCGGCCCTGTTTCTGTTGCATGCAAAGACCAACAGTGAAGTCCGAGGCCCAAAGGCAGACGCCATCTCAGATGCCCGCGAGTTTCCTAACGCCTCATCTGTACGACGCCCTGCAGGTAGCGATAACTCGGCAATTAACAGATCGATCATGTTGTGAGCCAGCTTGCTCTACACCCAGAAACTTTTACATGTTTCTATAGTCAAGCCTGGACTTACGCCAGCTAGGGCACCCGCCAAAGCCTGCAATCCCCTATTCCCGACGTCAACTTGGTCCCTGATCTCCACTCGCTACCGACAATCAGGGGCCCAAATCTTGCGGCCCTTAAGCTTTGCCCAAACGGGTATTCCGGGCGCCGTTGGCCGTTACTGCCCGTTCAGGGTCATGCTCGTGAGCGGAGCGACCGCTAGACCTCCGTTTTTTGAATCAACCTTGTGCCGATTGCCCGAGACGCTTTTCTGGGCTCTTGGATGAGGCTGAGATTCGTGACACTTGCAGCCAACACAAATACCTCTCCCCACGTAGAAACGTAGAAAACCCTATGCTCACTCTGCAGGGAGTTCATACCGTCATCCGGGCCCAGCCAATTAATCCTTGCGAGTTTTCACTTGTCTAAGACCTCACTCCCTCTGCCAAGTCTCCATCAAGATCGCAACCTGCCGTTAAAGCCGCTCGCAAAGGCGCAGTTTATTTTGCGTGATCATAATGCATGCCAGTCAACTGATCATAGACTGCGAGCATTAATTAACTTCTCTGTTCTCAGAGCCGAACACCATGGGTACCTGTTTGGGGTTGGAGGTGAATGGAAGTTAGACAGCCAACCCATGTTACTACCAAGTTGAAAAACGCAACCAATTGACAACTACATATATCCAAGACACAAGAAAAGACCCCACAATACGATTCATCATCCTGCAAACGGCAACTACGACTCTTTTGAGGTTGTCGCAGGTCCCACATGGGACAAGACAGGGCGTAGCGAACCCTAGTTGATCCACACCACACCAGAAACAAAGTTCGGTATCTGTCGTCCCCGGACCTCAACAACAACACTTCAAAACATATCCCCGATGGCGCAATTGGCTAGCGCGTCTGACTGTTAATCAGGAGGTTGGTGGTTCGAGCCCACCTCGGGGAGAAGTTACCTTTTTGTGGTTGTTGAAGCCATCTCGAGTTTGGTATCGATATTTTTTGGTGGATGGTTTACATAGTATGTCTTCACAACTCGGATGACATTGAGGTCGATTACCTAATAACTTGACAGTCTCCTGTCTACTATCTAAGCAAGAGTGCCGACCATGGCACTGTGTTGGTAACATGTAGTTATAGGAAAAGGTGATGCAACAAGGAGTTTTGGAGGAATCTCAGACGGCTGCCTATGGCAGCAAGAGACATCAGGTAGACTAGCAGTAGTAAAAGTATATAGTTATTTGTCAGTGAAACAATAAGATAATCTTGTTCTTGGCATCATATAAGGCCCAGTTTCACAGTTGCTAGTAGCTGAATCACCGCCGGCGACGACAATCATCACCCATCTATCCACCTAGGACGTTTGCCGCTGGTACTGGAAGAAGCTGCGTTTAATCCCTTGGTTGGCAAGAACGTCTTACAGAACCCCTTATGGAGTGAAATGAGGAGACAGTCACTGACAGGAGGTAGAATTATTTAACAAACGTAGAATACCAAAAGGGCTCGAAAGCAACCATAAACGGACTACGGAACGACCAATGGATCAAATAAGAATAGACACATACTTGTGATGCATTGTAAGCTACCTCGTGGAAGTCACAAACACCAGACTCGGCTACCTTATTACGACCACAATTTTCAATTGACTGCCATTAGGCTAACGAAGAAAAATATCGTCACATGTATTAAGAGTCATAGCTACTATGCAGCTATTATTAGTTCTTCACAATCCCGTAATTTCGGACCACGATTTAGCTACTTATCTACAAGCATGAGAATTACACCTGATCACGACCTCTACCATACACTCTCTGTTTCAATCTCGACACTTTTCTTCGGACTCTCTTATCTTGGCTCTTTGACTAGTTGCTCAGCTCTTCATTGAGGAAACATTTAGCCAGTAGTCCTCCCCTCTGAGTTACTCTACGAGTATTCATACTGACGGCGCTTTAGGTCTTGTCTAGGAGTGGTGGGCTTTAATTCAAGTCAGCATAAGTATGGACCTGATGTCCTCGCTCATGGGTGACGATATTGATCTTTCTGTTTCTTACCTTAGGAGTGTGAATGGCTTCGGATGGACCAGAGGCTCCAGCATTTTGTAACTACCAAACCTCGAGATGCTATTTGATAGAGGCGGCCTTAAAGAGTTCATTAGAGTGAAGCTAGAGGGACAGAGCAGCTAGCAGTCCAAACGAGAGCCAAAGGAGGCAACTTTGCCGATATCCAGGAAAGGCGTAGTAACAAAATATACTAAATGATAGATAATGTTCTGACTTTTTATGGTCTGTATTCATTGATACTTACCATTGAGTGAGGTAAACATATTAAGAAGATATGAATAGGGCCGTAACAGTTCTTAGTTAGGTGGTTTGAGGGTTCTGCCTCGATGTACGTGCGCGTTCTGTCTCTTCCAGCGACTTCGTGGCTTCAGCTTATATGATAAATGTCTAATCCATTTCATGACTTGGGATGGCCATGTATAATATAGGAAATACTTCCTCAGGGGTTTCCCTAGCAAATTGATATATTGTGAGTTACCTTTGCTTTAAGTAGCTTTCCCTGTCAATGCTAAAGAAACAAACCTCGACTTTGCCTTGTCCAACTGTTTTCTCATCAAGCAATTCGTTCCTGGAGACTCATTTGCCTTAGTTTTGTTTCTCTTTCATAAACTCGCTGTCCTTGTTTGCCTTCTCAATCTCGGCCCGTGCTCCATCCCACCTCTTCCTCTTTCCATCAAATAACCTCCAGGCCGCCGCCGTCTGTGGTCCATCCATTAACATCTTCCAGAGGCTCCTCTCTCTCCACCAGAATAGCCACCCCTTCCATCCCCATCCCAGATGCTCTTCCACACCCATACCTGCAGTCTGATCTGCCCATACCAGCCACTCCCGTGTTGGAACTGAAGCAGGGATAACTGTCCCTCTTTGCGCTAAACTGCTGATGCGCTGCTCTTGCCGGTTCATCCAGCGGTTCATCTCAGATTGGGATGGCAGCTTGGAGTGTCCGGCCCATACCTGGGCGATACACATGCTAGTCAAATCCGCGAGACAGAATGCACTGGTTATGAACCAAGCACAGCCAAGAAATGCGAGCGAACTGGGTTCCTTAAGAGAAAAGACGTTCTGATAGAGTCGTGGCAAAGGGCGATCCTTCGAACCCGGGGCTTCAAGCCAGGCTGCTGGTGACTCGGCAGACGGATTTACCTGAGGATCCAATATGCCGAAGCCATACTTGTATCCTGTGCAGCAAATAATAGCATCGGCGTCTAGAACCTGTCCGTCTGTCAGTTCCACCTCCTTGGGGCCGACGATCTGCTGGATCCCGGGAACAGTTCGAATCTCCCCTGTGCGTAGTCTGTTGATTAGAGTGTCAGAGACGACTGGATTGGCTACTTTGACGGAAGGTGCTGGGCTTAAACGCCATGATGGGTCAGCGTTGCCGAATGCCTGATTCATGATCGATTTGGCTCTGCGGTTGAAGAGAATCTCGGAGAGGGATGGGCACCACTTCTCGAGGAAGCCGACAATAATTGAGAACCTATAGGTAAAGCCCTTAGACCCTGTGGCCTTGTTGATGTCTCTAGGAAACTTTACATGAGATCAGAATAGATCCATCGTTTTGATCCCAGCTGTCGAACTTACCACTAAAGCACCATGATTATGGGAGATGAATACACTCGAGGCGTGCCCAATCAAGGTATCAGCAACATCACTCCCTGTGTTGCCAAGTCCCAGAACGATGACCCTCTTCCCATCGAAAGCTTCAGGCCTTACAACTATCAGACTTCAAAGCTTATGAGGAGCGAGCACATCACTGGCTTACCGCTTGAATGCCCTTGAGTGCAGAATTCTTCCAGCGAATAGTCCGTGGCCTCGGATCGTGAGCATCATGGGCTCGAGGTGCGGCCCTGTAGCTATAATGACTTTCTCATAGTACTCCGAGGGGACGAACTCAAAGTCCAGTCGCCATTTGTTAGGCTTGTCTTCCCTTGCGACATACGTAACAGTTGTGTTCAGCCGTAGGTGTGGCCGTAGTTTGAAGTGATCAACATAACTCTCGAGGTAGTCATCGACATCCTTCGCAGGACAAAAAGCGGGTGTTCCTACAGCTGTGAGCGAAGCGGAGTATGCAAGGCAGTAGGAAGCCTACCCTGTTGGAAGGGGAAATCGGTATAGCACCCCTAGACATCATGAGATTAATACCCGCACAACGGTCCCAAAGGCTGGAACTTGCTCGATCAGTTGAGATGTTCACAATAGTCGCTAGTAGAGGTCAGCTTAAGAGATCAAGCAACTTTGTCAATTGAACCCAACTCACATTCAAGAACGCTCAATGTCTCTTCGTCCTCGGTAAAGTGCCAAAGGCCTGCAATGTAACTATTGCGCTCAAAGCCGGTGACATCGAAGCCTTCCTCTAAGAGATTCTTAACAGCGACTATTCCCATAGCTCCTAAGTTAAAACCCAAACATTAGTCCCGGGTGGGTTCGCAATGCGACGGCGATCACGGCGTCGATCATTTGATATATGTACACACCAAGCCCGATGACAGCAACTCTTTGATCTCGGGGATTAGAGTTTGCCATTTCTGAATTCGATCTCAGATCAAGTCTGTTACCTAGGGCAATGAAAACTGAGCAGGAAAAAACAGAGAAAACCCCGTCGGCGGAAAATGACATGATCTCTAATCCTCACCGTAGGGTAACATCAAGAGGCCGTAAGAGGCTCGTCGTAATTGAAGCTGAAAACTAGACCAGGGTCGTCGTAGCGAGTGGACCTTCCCCATATCAATACCATTGCAACCTTGGTCCGCAACTTTGCATGTGCAACGAACGGCTTAATAAAGCAGTCGTGTCAAAGCCAACTTCATGCAACTTGGCGATGTCGTCGTGCCTGTGTCTAGGTGTTTATATAATCAGAAGTTTGTTGTTTGCTTGCTTGGTCTTTATCATCCCACAGGACTAACAACTGCCAACCTTTATCAGCAGTCAAGACACGTATGAGGCTGGTTCCAGGCAGCTTGGCATAACTCCAGAATTTTAGCGTCCTAAATCCGCCTCTACCGGTTATCCCACACTTGTTAAACACCGCAATACCGAGGGTTTTCAAGCCCCGCACTCGTCAGCCAGTTCTGAGAGGTAGGGCTGCAGCGGCAAAAGTCGCGATGCATGCGGTACACATGTCGAGGTTAGATATACAATAGGGAGCCGCTGAGATTACCGATTGTGTAGGGTAACCAAGGATGCCTGTTACCACATGCACCTGGGGATGGCTGAGAACACCTGGTAATGTCATCTGGAAAAGCGCACATGAAAATAGCTACACGAACCGTTTCGAGACATCTTCAGCCGTTCCTTCCTTTTTGGAATGCGCAAATCAGTCATTAACCTTAAAATGTACTTGTCGCTCATTGGCCATGTCGAGGTGGCTCGCTCGGCTGCTGCTTAAGCTTAATTGAACCTAACCCCGAGTACGTAGCGACGTACCTATGAGGGTATTTAATCCTTAAAGCCAACAAACATACTGCCTTGGTATTTACAAGAAGTAGATATTGACTCAATTCAAGTCATCTGCAACTGTGCTGAGGTTCAGTCCCCTGTTAGAGTCCCCCCGATAAGCTGGAATGGTTCTGGCCTTGTGGACTCGATGGTGAGTTGATGTAGGCTGTGCGTATTAAACGTGTTAAACTTCAACTGTATATAGAAGCGTTTACACACCGAGGCAACTCAAGAGTGACCAAGCACAAATTTAATGCTTTAGGACAATGCATACAGAGTTTCAGAGTGTTCCACATTGGCTTGTGTCGTGTGGTGTGACTGGCCAAATCCGCCATGGTCTCCCCACAATCTGACCACAAAACACCATGGACTGCATTAGCGATCCCATCTGCAACAACAAATAAAACATCTCCCCGATGGCGCAATTGGCTAGCGCGTCTGACTGTTAATCAGGAGGTTGGTGGTTCGAGCCCACCTCGGGGAGAGTTATCTTTTTGAAGCCGTTCGTGATGCTTCCATACCACTTGGGTGTGATCGCCAGGCTCAAGGTGACTCGGCACTTGGGTGTGGGGACTTCATTTTTTGATGGCAGGTGCACCCAGGACTTGATATCCTGTAGCTAATGTTTTGAATCGAACGGTGAGAGTTTGACGCTCATAGATTGTGCGGAATAGGCCTAGTGGTGAAGGACGACTTATTGTTAAGAACAGCCACTTTGTATTGTCCAGTAGAGCCTTCTTTTCACATCTTCAGAGCCCGTATGGACTAGGCAGTCCCGGAAAGCTGTCCTCCATGGCAACAACACTTGTCGATACACAGATACTCCTACAACGGCAAACTGGCACCCAATTGGCAGACAACTGGATTGAAGGATCTGCCAGCTAATGCTGCTTTCTGAGTCGGAGTTTGGACATTCGTATGCTAACAGAAAAGAACATCGGCTCTAATCAGAGTGCCAAGCGAAAGTCTAGAGCACGATGTTCATGAGTTGAGATAAAGAACAGGCGGGTGATCCTCACTACGAGATGACTTCCCGTTGCAGGGCGACATCGTACTGAGATATTATAGTTGCACAAGGAAGCAGCCAGGCTCACTGTCAATTTTATCTCGAGGGCCTAATAACATTTGTGGTGATTTCCAGTCTTGGACAGGTAGTGTTGGGAGTTTTGCGTCTCAATCTGGCACCGCAGCGGTTCCTGTGACCTTATGGGAGAACAGAAAACGTCAGGGTGTGGGCTCAAAGAGAACTCTAAGTCTTTCATCTTGTGTCTTATTCTTCGTGTCACAGAAACAAACAATGCCCAGCGCAAGATGAGCGGGTTCCTCATAAGTCACTACTGAGACTCCAAAAACCTTCACAAGTGAGAGAGCTCTCCCGTCCAATCTAAATCGATTCATGGTGACCATGTTCTCAACCGTCATCATAATATCGAGTCTCAATTACGACAAGCCTTTACTAGTAGTATAATAGTCTTCCCTTTTTTCATAACTACGACTTAACCCCATTTCCCAACCATCCTGCTATTTTACTATTTACTCTCAGACAACAAGACCCCAGACACCGATCTGGTGATATCAACAGGGCTTCTCCTAGAAGATCGAGCAAGGTTTCTAAGTATTTAAATAGAGAAGGTAACCATACAAATGAGGCAATACCTACTCTTTAGTTATAATCAATTCTCCCATTTATAAAGCAAGACTTTACCAGAGATTTGGACAAGTGCTATCTGTCGACGACCCGCCAGGTGGTGTCTCAGCTACCCGCTTATCCACACAATGGACTATCCCACAACAAAAAAACTCAACACCACCATCAAAAAGATAATTGCCTCCCCGAGGTGGGCTCGAACCACCAACCTCCTGATTAACAGTCAGACGCGCTATCCAATTGCGCCATCGGGGATTGTTCATTGGATGAACGGCGGTCGTGAGGATGCAATCTATGGTGGTTTGGGGGAACACCACGCGGAGGGGATGTCGACAACTCTCCTGCTACGCACCGTTGATTTCTTGACCTAGAAGTTTACAAATAAATAGAACATAGGTTCTAGTTTATGTTTTAGATGACTGAAGTTTAGGAGCCTGAAATACACGGGCATACAGCTGAAGAAATTCTCTGTACCAGATGATACAGATGTGTACTAACTCAGGAGACAAACGCATATTCTTTTTCTTATCGTACCTTATGAAACAGTTCAAGACGATTCAAATATCTCTCTGTTATGGCAGAATAGGAAGGCCTTGTACCCGGACTGGGAGTGAGCCAGAAACCTCGGAGGGGTCGAAGGAGAAGGCGACACATGGCCATAGTCTGTGTTGCGATATGACAACTTCAAGAGAGGCTTCAATTATCTTCTCAAAAAAAGCGATAATAGTTGATTAGAAAACAAGTATTAATGTTTTCTTCTGAGATAGCACTGAATCAGTGAGGTATTGCGCTATGGATGTCGTGTGTGTCAACTTGCTGTATAGGTGAAAGAAAATGCCACCGATGAGCCCATAAAATTCACGTCAAAAACGGCGGTATGTTCTTTCGCCCACATGCCCTTCGCAAATCACAGGGGAAGACAGCATTCTGAGTACTGCGGGTCAGAACAGCACCCGTACTCGGTAAGCACACGTCTTATGCAACACGGTTAAGATAAAGGCATATATCATCATACACATAGTATACAATGGCAAGACATCCTACACTTTTGTCATTTTTAGCCTAAGTTCAGAACAGTCGCGAGAGGGTTCTCATCGGGGGCTTGCGGCCGAAATTTCACAGATCTGGTTGGGAATCACTTCGTTTCATTACCCCCAAAGGGCTATCTCATAAACCA
Source organism: Fusarium sp. JS1030 (assembly GCA_000966855.1). Lineage (NCBI taxonomy): Eukaryota > Fungi > Ascomycota > Sordariomycetes > Hypocreales > Nectriaceae > Fusarium > Fusarium sp. JS1030. The sequence goes on from JWIW01000103.1 coordinate 384,318, forward strand.
ACAAGGCCGGTCAAAATCCAGCCACATTCCCACGCATGCGCCGTCGCTCTCGAACTGAAAAGCGTTTAGTCCAATCCACCAAGACATACAAAGATTACAACGAAACAACCAATGTCCGGACCCAACCCTCTACCCAGCCAGACCAGTAAGTCTAAAAACAGCTTATTTGAATGACTTGATCTTGGTGTACAGTGTCGTGTCGTAAAAGTTATAGTTTGGATCCAGCTCGCAGAAAGGATGCTGCGATAGGAGTACGTCTGCTGTAGGACGATCATAGGGATTCCTAGTAGGTTTGTTAGTTATATGTCATTCAAATCCGTTCAAAGATACTCACACTTGGAAACAATCCATCATGAACGCCACAGCCAATGGACCCAAGGTATCCTGAATGTCCTCAGGGATCGGCGGCCTCTCGCCATTGGCAATCTTGTATATGGCACCAACCGCCTCCTCCTTGGCCCACGGGCGTTTACCCGCAAACATCTCCAACACCACACAGCCCAAACTCCAGATATCTACCTTGGCACTATATCCCTCGCCTTGAGACCTAATTACCTCAGGCGCCATCCAAAAGACTGAGCCCTGCATCGAGTTGGTCTTGTCGTTGCCGTAGATGTTGTCCGTTTTCTTCGAGATACCGAAATCGCTGATCTTGCATGTTCCGTCCAGATCCAGCAAGATGTTGTCTGCCTTCAGATCACGATGGAGAATACCTTCGCGATGTAGGTATGCCAGACCAGAAAGCGTCTGTCGCGTCAACGACGACACGACTGACTCCTCGAACTTGCCATGCTTGCGGAGGCACGATCCGATACTGCCACCGGAAATATACTCAAGAAAGATGCTGATACTTGTCTCCTTGCGTTCGCAACCAAGATACTGCACAATGTTGACGTGATCCAAGTGTTGCATAGTGTCAATCTCCTGGTCTAGTGCCGCGACGAGCTCCTTCATCTTGTTCTTGTCTCCGCCAGCAGCCTTGGGATTCACCTCGACCTCCTTGACAGCCAAGAATTCTCCAGTTGTGGCGTTCATACCCAGATAGACGCGACCATAGGTACCCTTGCCAATCAACTGACCCTTGAACCACCTAAACGTTGTCTGACGCTTCGGCACGGTATCTTGGGGAATCTGGGGCATCACCACGCTGCCACGCCTGTCTGGCCGAATCTGCACGATGTTGGCGTTGAACATCTTGGTGCTCTTTCGGCGCATAATGTTGCTGGAAGCTTGTCCCAAGTTTGTCGAGGTGGTTCGCTTGTTTGCTTCATGAGCCCCACGAGCCACTTCACGAATAGACTTCATGCGACCGAGGCCACCTGAACGTCTCAGACTCCTCTGCGCCACTGACATAGGTCGCTGCTGGTCCAGTGCCTTCAAGGTCGATTCGTCAGAGCCAAGAGTGTCATTGTCATTGTACAGAGACGGCTGTCGGGATGGCGGGATTGCTGGCGGTGCTTGAGGTGGAGGGTTCGACGCTTCTGGCCGTGGCGGCTCTGCTTGCGGTGCTTGAGCTGAGCTCGATTGTTCACTACTCTCGGTTCCCTCGGCAATAGGTGATGGCGGCATGCCCCCTTCGGCTCCATCTTCAAGCACGGGCTGATCAAGATCAAGGTTGGGGAAGAAGTCGTCGAGGTTGTTGATAAGGGCGTCCGTTGGGGGACGGTTGGCCCACACATCCTTCTCAATGAATGACTTCCGTCGGCCCAGTTTGCTCTCCTTTTCCTCCGACTCCCAAGTCTCAGAACGAGGGGTTCCTGGCTTGCGGCCACGGGCCGATCCATCCTCGTTACTCTCGCTGCCGAAGGACTTGGGTGATGTGAAGGCAACGGACAGGCCCTTCTTCGAACGGGCCGTATTTACTGTCAGGCTGGGTCGTTTGTTGTGACCATTTGCATTCCCATCGCCAGCAGCAGCAGCCGCCGCCTTGGCCTTGTTTCTACTAGCCAATGGAATTGCGAAGAGACCATCGTCGGAATCGTCCCCACTATCATCATCGGCCGGTGGCGCCGGGGCGGCGGGCTTTGAGAACTGCACGTCCGAGTCCTCAAAGTCTGGATCAGGGCCATGTGATGGGCGCCGCTGCGGCGGCTGCGAAGGCCATGATCCTCTCGGTCGACTCGATTGAGGGCTCATCTCTTGTGGAGATGTCGCTCGTGGAACTGTTTCGTAATTTTTAGCTTCTAATTCGCCTGCTGACATGTCGCTGAGCGATGTGGGTGTCTCGCTGGGCGAGTAGTCCGGCACGACGAAAGGCAGATTTCCCCTGCTCCAGGTCACACTACCCGGCGTCGCTACCGAACTACGGCCACCTCGACCCCGGCTGGGCTGTGATAAATCAACGCTGGAGATGGTAACCTTACCTCCGGGGAGTGGCTGCGTCGATGTCCGGTTAGGAGAGACGCCACGAGAGCCCTTGGCATTGGATTGTCCGATCGCACTCAAGTTTCTTCCCATGCCCGCGAGCGCTGCCCCGATGCCCGCAGGACCAAGGTTTGGCTGGGGAGAAAATCTCTTCTTGCCCTTTTCCGTCATCTCACTCTCGCCAGTGCCCATGTTCGGAATTCTCGATGAGGGATAGCCATCGAGGCTACTACTAGATGTGCGCAACCCTTGACCAGTCTTCTTGCTCAGCGAGTTGGCCTTGATCAGTGTCGCAGATGGATCGCTAGGTGGTGCAGGGGGCTTTCTGTGGGGGAGCAGCTGGTGGTCTGGACGCTTGTCCTCGTATGGCGAGTCTCGGGGTTGATCAAAATCAACATTTCTGCCCACAATACCAGGGCCAATCGTCTCTGACGGGCTGCCCTTCATGGCGGCCTGCTTTCTCTTGGCTAGATATTCGCGCTGCTTCCTTTCCATCTCAGCTCTGTACGTGCTTGCCTCCTGTGCTAGCAGACTCTTCTCGTCAATCTTGTCTTCTGTGAGTGTGTTAGACCTGGACGTCGGAGGCGATGAGCTGGATCGCTGTCGGCTGTTTCGTTGAGCATCCTCGGCAGATGCCCCTGGGGGAAGATATCCGGGAGATAGGGAGGCTGGAACGTCTGCTGCCACAGTGAGGTTGGTAACTGGAGGTACGCCAGGCGGAGTCACAAAGAACTTGAGTGTCCCGAGGGGATCGCCCCTGACTCGCTTCATCGTGAGAAGTTTCTGGTCGTCCAGAGGATCCACATGGTCAAACTTGCCAACCTCGGTGAGGTAAAGATGCGAGTTCTCAAAGTCACCCAAGCCCAGATGCATGCAGATGACTTGACGAACTTCCGCAGCTGACTCTGCCTCGGTGATGTCGCACATTCTATAGTTCCAGTAGTCCATCGTAGCGAGGACATATGTCCTCACGGGGCTAATTCTTCTTGGTCGATGGACCATGCCGTGCCCGTTTCTGTCTTCTTGTCCAAAGCTTGAACCTGGACGGTCCAGATTGGGGTCGCTGCCGTTGGATCCTCGAACACCTAGTCCCACCGGTTTCATGGTCCCCTGGGGTGAAGTTGGGGATCCATCCATATCATCGGGGGATGGATATGCCCCATCATCCTTTTGCCTCTTCTTTCTGGACAAGAAGCTGAGGAAGCGGTTAGAGTCCTTGGCTGAAGCAGGAGTCTCTGCACCTGCTGATCGGTCGCCTGCTTCCAAAGGAGATTGGCGAGACCGGATGTCATGACTTCGACCGCCATGTATAATGTCACCTATGTTCATACCTCGACTGAGCATCGACGCTGCGTCTGAAGGAATACCAGACCCATAGATGGCCGCGTTGGACGACACCGAATCCATACTGCCCCGAGATCGGTGCCCGCCTTTCGTCGTGTTAGGAGACTGTGAAAGAATGGGTGTTGTCGTCGATGTGAAGAGCGCTGGAGGGAGACTTGGGCTCCCGCTTGGACTCGCTGAGCGCGCAGCAGCCGAACGGAATGTCGCGCCTTCGCCCGACTCACTAACATTGGGGCTATGACGGCGAGCACCATCCGTGTCGACATGTTTTAGAATGTTGCGATGATTTGACTCAGCGGCAACGCTAGGACCGGTGAGATTAGCAGGCATTGTGGTCGATCTCGTCTGCGAGAATCGACGGCCGCCAAAGCCAGGGCCAGGGGCAGTAAGAGGCGTCTATAATGCAAAAGTCAGCCAGACTGGACTCGGAGAACAAACGGGGCAACAAACATTGGGCGAGTCCATGGGATCAGTTCCAGCACTTGGTAAGTTGTTCCCATGTCCGCCGTTGAGGGACGCTTTTCGGTCGTGAGAGATGGCTATCTTTGAGGTATCAGCTGGTCGACCGGTCACAATACTTCGGATGAGTCGTCGCATCCGCTTGCCCTCCTCTCGTTCGCGGGGCTGGTCCCAACCGGTTCCGCTGTTGGTGCACTCTTGGGCTAGTCTGGGGTATACTTGTTGATGCATCATGCCAAAGTTGCCGCGACCGCCGTGGCCGCTGCCAAGCTCGAGGAACTGTGCTCCATGCAAATTGAGGGCCTTGAAGGTTTCCTGCCAGTCTTTTGAGAATTGGTTCTTGGCCAGCCAGATCAGGACGGTATCGAGCGGCCACTGAGCTGCCACTTCCGCGGGGATCGCACCGGGGGGAGTCGCGTTGGACGAATTGGAGGCACCACGCAGCTGAGCGTTTGCGGAATGGAGGCGGTCCCTCGTGGCCTCGTCCATGGGGGTAGTGGCATTAGTGTCGGTTCCGCTCAAAGGCGTTGTCGCGAGCCATGATGTCTGCGAGTTGGCAGTCAGGGTTGAATCTTCCAGACCAAAGGCGGGGATACCAACGCCCTCTCCGTACGTGTCGCCTTGCGGTATGTAGGTCGCACTCATGGCCTCATTCGGCGGGGGCGGCGGAGGAATAGTAACAGTTTGCCCAGCAGCGATCTGGGCGTGTAACTTTGGGTTGTACGGCTGGTGCTGGCCGGGCGGCGGCGGTGGGATGTTGAAGCCCGGCCGCCCGTCGTACATGCGCCCAAAGGCACCGTGCCACGGAGGCTGCTGGCCGAGAGCACTCGCCGGAGGCGGACCGGGAGGTGGGGGGATCATGACGCCGGAGGTGCCAGGCGCGGCGGGATATCGGGGCGGAGGAGGCGGCAGGTTCATCATGTTGCCCATCTGGCCGGCATTCGGACCTCCCATGGGCGGCGGCGGAGGAGGGACCTGGAAGGGCCTCGTGGGATCAGCGCCCGAGACATGTCTCTGGCCAGCCGGATACATGTTGGGCGGCGCGGGGGGCAACCCGCCTCGAGGAACAAAATGGGCAGAGTTGGGATCGAAGGTAGGCGGCGAGGTGTGAAGGCGAGGAAGAGACGCGGGCGTCTGCGATGGCGAGGGGGACGAGGCGCTGGCGGTCGCGGCTCGGGGACGTAAGCTCGAGGCAGATGAGACGGGGTGGAGGAAGTGGGCGGGCACGGCGGTCGGTACGTCGGAGGATGATGAGCCAAGCGGCCGGGGGGTCGAGTTGACGGCCGGGGCGACAGTTTGCGCGGGCGGGTAAGAGAAGGACGAGGGCGCTGTCGAGGAGAGGGTATAGGCGGGAGGATCGTTTGATGGTGTGCCGTCGAAGAGGGCCAGGTCCTGGAGACTGGGCCGCGAGAAGGACTGGAGTCTGGCCTTTGCCAGAGCTTGATGGGAGGCGGCTGCTGCTGTTGCGGCGGCTGGTGGAGTGGTTGTCGCTGTCTGGGCGGCGTGAGGTTGAGGTTGTAGGGCCTGAGCCTGTGCCTGTGCCTGCGCCTGTGCCTGAGCCTGAGCCGGTGGCAGGTCGAAATTGGCAGCGGGACGGGAAACCCGTCGCAAGCTATCGCTGTTCATGGCTTGTGCCTGCGGTGGAGTAACATGGCGTGGAGTTGAGTGGGTCGGCTGGACAAGGATCTTGGGGCTGGGCCAGGCCAGGCCAGGCCGGGATGTGGATGTGGATGTGGTAGGCGTTGTTGATGTGGATTATTTGGAGGAGGATTCGATGTTGTTGTTGGTGTAGGTTGCTTGGTGGACGAGTCTAGCAGCGAGACGGGACCGACAGAGGGTGAGTGAGCTTACGGTACGGCCTCGAGGTCCAGCCGCTGCTTATCACCTCAACCACGTGCAATGGCTCAGTTGTAGGCCGCAAACTCTACAGCGTGCTACCAGCGCACGAGGGCGTTCGGGAGCCGGGGCATTGGCTTTGGCTTTGGCATTGGCATTGGCGACATGGACTTTTGCGACCTGAACCTTCTCTTCTCCTCACGTCTCCCTTCCCCTCCCTCCCTCTCCCTCCTCCGCCCCAGCCACTGCGCTCCGTCTCGCCCACTTCACAGGCGCCTGGCGCTTAGCGACAGCTGGGATGGTGTGCAGGGTGTGAGGGCACCCGCAGCCGTGTGCCAGCGCTGCACCCTCAGCGAGGCCCCTGGCGAATCGGGACCCTCCAACTGTCGCCTGTCTCGTCGAGGGAGGGCACCACTCGTTCGCCCATTTGACGCCTGCTGATGGGGAACAAGGCCTTTAGGGCTTCAAGGGTGCCCGTCCGCTAGCTACACCGTCGCACCCGAGAAACGTCAGCACGTTGCGGGCTTCGATTGTAATTGAGAAACACAGCCCGGCTGGTCATCTACAGTCTACAGAGGCGGGCGATGGATGCTCTGGTACACCATGTACTACACGGTTCACAGCAACAAGCTCGGTGCTTCTAGGTACACAACCCCCCTGCATCTTAGACAGGCCCAGTCAGACAAATACGAGAACCCGTTGACTAGACTGAAAGTCCGACTCAACGTCCGGGGCCACTCTAGCCCGGCACGATGGGACGTGGGCCTCCTCATAGACCATGGCCATCCATCGCGGACCAAGCGCTTGGTTTGCAGAGGGAGAGGGATCTTTGTAGTGGCGTCATACTCACTATCCGACGCCCCTACCCAAGCAGGGAGTCAACTCAAGTTCGTGATGCAGACACAGGCAGTGGCCCGAGAAACCCACGTCGTTGTTGGCGTCAAACCATAGATCGGTGCCAGTCTTCGTATCCAAGCAAACATCGTATAGCTAATTTCCCGTCGTCTTAAAAGACTCTAATATGCCGAGTACCAGCTTCTTCTACCATGTAAATCCCAATCTTCAACCAGAACCCTAACTCCGTACATATCATAGCAACACGTAGACGATCTCGTGCCCCAAACCAAAAGCTACTGGGATTGAGCAACTGGGCAATCTCTCTCAAGGAAGCAAAGGAAGCACTACATGACACTGCAGCTTCCGAAATTGAACCCATAGCCCTGCTGGCATTGCTCAAGATATCCTGCCTCTTCCTCAGACCCCACAGGGACGTTGTGTTTCCGCACCAGTCCTGAAATCTTGAGGCTCTGCTCTCCCTCTGCATGCCACCACTTGAGCTTCTGAAGCGTCGTTCCCTCGTCGTCATCCGTGCTGAGCTCCCACTTTCCTGACGAAACAGCCACCTCGCATTGGTCCTTAGGGAAGTGATAGTCTGGCAGGAACACAACAGTGGGCGCCTCATCTGGAGCATCCTTTGGTGCCTTGAGCTTAAGTTCATATGTGCACTGCCGCAAATTGAAACCGGTTGACACTATATCGCCGTACACAACGGTAGGCGTAGGTCGCACAAAGGACTCGGCAGCACGGTATCCGGGGGCATTGGTCAGCTGAGGGTCCTTTGTGGATGGCGCAGAGCTGATCGAAGGGTTTGTAAGTGTGCGCTTGAGGTTGTCAGGTGTGACGTTTCGATCATCAGCCACGTCCTTATTAGCGTTGGCATTCGCATTCGCGTTGGCGGTGGCATTCGTTGTCGCCGTCTTGGCAAGGTTCAGCGACGATTGGGAGAACTCTGGAACAGGAGACTCTGGAAGAGGTTTGTCATCCAATGACAGAATAGACAAGTCCTCGCCGTTCCAGAAATCTCCCCGCTCGTGCTCATTCCTAGCGCAGTACACCCACAAGCAATGCCCCTCAAGCCCTGCCCCCTCGACAGCAAAATAGTTGGCATCCAGCGCTGCTGACTGGCTAGAGTAGTCGCCGGTCTTGTATGCCTTCTTGTCATCCATATCATAGGGGATACCAAACTCTGTCAACATGCAGGGGTGCTTCCCAGTGCGATCAAGACCTTCTTGTCTCAGAGTCGCCAGCTGGTCACGAAGACAGTTGCGAATCGCAGTCTCTCCAACTCTGATAGCCAGGGCTGGGTGCCAGTACTTGCCACGCAACACGCCCACCACATCGACATTCCATGTGCTATTCCAATGCTTCGTCATGAGGGTGATGCCGTCGTAGTAATGAGGGGTAAACACGAGCCTGGGGTCGTCATCCTCGGTTCCCTTGATCTCGGGTGGTAGCTCCAGTGTAGGAAACTGCATTAGCATGATACAGTCCTTGTGAAACGCGCGACAGGTCTTGACATATTTGCGCCAGAAATCCATAAAGTAAGTGTTAGTAAAGTGAGGGTAGTCGATGACCTTGCCAGTGCTGGGGTTCTTGGCAAAGTAGTCTTTTCGGAGAAGTGTGTCTGTCTCTATATCCCAAACACCATGCTGGGCCCAGATACACTCGCCCAGCTTCCAGCCCGGATCACGCTTCCATCCGTATCTTGTGTCGTCGTAGTCAGCCGGTAGCCATGCGATCTCCCCGTGGGGGTCGACGAGCTTGGTTCCGGTCTTGTATGGGCCGAGACCGCCCATATCCCAGGTGTCAACCTCACAAGCGCGGCCCATGCCCGTCAAAAACGTCTGCCACATTGTGGGACAAGTTCCCTTCTTCAGCGGATGTTCCTTGGGGATCACGGTGAGGTCCTTATAGCCTGTCATGCCCTTGTTGGGCTCGTTCATGCTCTCCCACCCGATGACGACATCATTCTCAAGATCGCCAGCTTCGTGTATCCGTTGCGCAAGATGACCGCACGCATTCATAAAATGGTCCTGTAGGTAATCCTGAATGTTGACCCCATCAATGATGCACTTGGGAGCGAAGTCCTTGCCTGCAAAGTACAGGGTGAAGATTGTGCCGGCAGCGAGTCGGTAGTAGTTTGTTGACCAAATCATCTTGGGAAACTCATCCGGTTTGGGGTATGTGTTTTGGACAATAGCCGCTTCTGTTGCGGCGAAGCTCTGGGGATTAAGACCACAAGCGTATATGGTCCACAGGGGAGCACCGGAACCGCCTGTAAATCGAGACCAAACATCCTGATGGGGGTCCATGAATATGTAGAAGCCATACTCCTTGGCTATCCTCAGAATATCGATCGTATGCTGGATAAACTCCTCGTCGTACTTTCCGGGGCCGGCCGCCTCGATCGCCTCCCAGGTAAAGATGTAGCGAATGGTGTTGAAGCCGTAGCGTTTGAGACGCGCAAAGTGAGAGCGTGCATCCTCCTTGGGAAAGGGGCGCTTGTGAAAGGTGACATTGTCGCCGTCGAAGAAGTCGGTACCAATGTGCGAGGGCTGGTCGGGTTCGCTGGGGAGCTTGGCATCGCCGGCGACGTTGATGCCTCGGAGGACGACCTGGCGCCCGTAGCCGTCACGGAACTGGCCGTCCTCGATGAGTAAACGAAAGGACGACATGGCTTGTCCCAGAAACGACGGCTCTGTCGAGAATGAGGGAGGAAGGTTGGGCGAGGTCGAAGGGGGGAGATTGGGGACAAGCCAAGCTAGCTGGGGGAGATGCTTGACGATGACGTTCAAGGCGCTGCGACCATTCAGTCGATGGGGGTGACAGGGATCTGGATTAAGACCCTACAGCAGGCTGTTAGTCAGCAGAGATGAACTCGACACGAAAACTGATGCGGTATCTATGCAGCAAAAGCCTTGTTTTGGAAGATTAGGTTCATTCACCTGGCTGTCGAGAGTTGGGAGGAGGTAAACCCCGAGAACTGGCTCGACGCCCAGTTGTCTTAGTCTTGACCTCCAAGGTCATGAGGGCCATGCCATGAGCGGTCTCCAGCTCGCGCCCCCACCTACCGGGCTCGGGAGCTTATCACCAACCCGAACATCAGCCGATCACGGCCCGTAGTTCCGGTACTGGTCTTGAGAAGCCTTTCATTTCTACCTATGAGAGACGAAAGACTCATGTCATATTGAGAGTACACATAGTAATTTGGATTTGTTGGAGTTGTGGTGGACTGTCGTAGTGTCATGGAAATTGGCGTTGATCCTTGCATGCCAGTCACCGAGAGATCCTCGACCGGGATGCTCGTATTCGCACACGCATTCGCTAAAACGAACCATCAAACTTCCAATTGTGCGAATCGGCAAATGGGTAGTTTATTAGAATGACTACTTATTAGATTGTCAATTGGTTCAAGATGTTGCACCTCAGACTATAAGAGGACTCGAACGGTCGGTTACTTTCATGCTACATCACCTTTACGGATATAGTTGGATCCATCCATGCGACCGTGGTGTTCTATTAGTTAGTCAATATATGCATGCAACTTTAAAGCCCAATGTTTCAGTAGCTACAAGACCAGTCCGATTAAGTTTACACAAGGACGCATATAAGCAGTCAGTTGCTTCATTTTTACTATCAAGAAGCGTCCCTTTCTCAGGCTACTTGTCTATTAGTTTCTCTCAGGGGAGGATATATAGTCCAAGTCTATGTTTCATAATAGCATTGCCTAAATGTTGATTCATCTTAGGTTGGTAACTAAATACTTTTAGAGTTAACAGTTGCAGGGCGATAACGCGACCATCTATCACGCTGAAATCTACCAAAGCGGCTGAGATTGACAAAATGTCATGGAGTTGTTACGTTGGCATACACCGCCATCTGCTTTTCAAAGCGCTGGGCAAGAAGCCTCACGCCGTTTCTCATCTAGATCGCCGCTTGTAGTGGCTTGTCGTCATGGGAAACCATTCTAGTGACGTCAAGGATGTCTCGATACTAAAACGAGTCTACAGCACGTTTCCGAAGTTCTGCAGGTGTGCAAGAGTATTTGATGTAATGTTCAATCCTCAGCCCAGACTCGTGAGGAAGTCCTCATAAAACCCATGGCCAGGATGGTGGGATATTCACTTGAGCAATCCCTGTTCAAACCATGCGCTCTCGCGGGGTCCTCCCGGGTAGCTTTCGTTTATCCAACCCATTGTTCCTCGAACTCTCACCTCGAGCGCCATGTAGCCTGAGCCCTGTGGCTGCCTTGCTCTCTGCATGACACACATGGCTGAAGTTGGCACCTTTGCTTATGTCTTTGCTGCTCAGGAATGTGACTCTTCACCACTAATGTCGATACCTCTAGGCTCCTCAAAACTGCGATGAGCAGGACACTGTAATGACTGCACAGTTTAGAACCACTCGCTGAGCCATCTAATTATTCCAACTCTTATCGGCTTTGACTGGTGCTGTAGGTTTCATAAATGTCTATTTGCCCGAGACTGGGTCTCGCATGAACCGAGAGCATCTCCTGGACTCAGTTGAGCAAGGAGAATGATGTTATGAGTGTGATGGCACCATCATTGTTATGACGCAGAGGTGTCGGGGTCATTAATGAAAAGCATCGGGGTTTTCGGAGCCGAAAAGACCGGACGCGTTCTTGCGGCTCCCTGAGCGTCAATTTGGTGCTCATGGAAAGTCTCTTTGGCGTAGCTGGTACGAGCCTTCGGTGCTTGACCAACAACGCCGGAGATTATTCGTCATTCGATGTGGCTTAATCTGGCGCTAGTAACTGCCTGCATATCCCACGTTAGTCAGCCAGATTGGCGTGTGTAAGCAACTCGACCTCGAGTTCCAAAATAGACACAGAAGTTAAAGGCTCGAGAATCAGGGGCGATGGCCATTTATAGGCACGAAAAAGGAGCTGAAAGCGATTATTTGTCATGGAAAAGAAAGGCAGCTTGCCAATCGTTTCGTCAGCTTCATTTAAAGCCAACCCCTCTTATGGCGACGGCAGGCCACCCGTCCCCCATCCCGCCCGGATCTAGAGGACATCTTCATAACCGTCACCGAATCAGGCTTAGCGTCTCGCTCTCGCAAATCGGACATTTTTCGCACTTACAAATGCGAAAACCCACGCGCCCGTTAACTCCGCCGCCCTGGTACTCCCCTCTGCTCGACCAATGCCCCCATTTCATTTCACATAAACCAACCGGTCTACATAACTTTTTTTTTGTCTTGCAGGCGCTTGTCTCGATCCTACCGGTATTGCGCTTGTATCCGACAAGATCCGCAATACAGCTTCCCACGATCTTCACTTCCTGACCCACACATCTCGGGCTTCGCGCATCTGGATACCCGAGGTGCCGGTCGTGGCTGGACTAACAGATAGGCAGCCCAGAGCATCCCCTGCATTTCACGACTTGTGCCCGCGATACTCTGGTAAGGGACCTGTATTTTTCGCAATATTTATTACGGCGCCAAAAGTCGTTGAATCTACCTCTTAAGCTTGCGGGGAACCAAAGTTGAGGCCGTCCGGCGCTTCCGCCGAACGAAGCTGAGACACTCCCGGCTTCTCGGGAAGACAGCATAACTCACCAACTCGACCAACAAGCATATCGAGCTGGCGCTATCTCAATATCAATCATATCAAGAGACTTGGTCTCATTCGCCCAAGCTGTTGCTCGCCGATACATCCGTCCGTCGCGGTGGTTTGCGCAAGTCGATGACGCCTCAACCGCCCGGACCCGAGAGCCTCTCCTCCGCAAGGGTCTCCAAGCTTGCCAGAAGACCTCATCGCAAGTCGAGGAATGGGTGCTTCAACTGCAAAAGGAGGAAAGTCAAGGTTCGTCTTCTAGGATTTGGAACCCAGGCATTCCGAGCCATCCCGCCGCCCAAGACGGTGCTGACCAAGCCAGTGCGACGAGGTGAAGCCCGCGTGCGCCAACTGCGTCCGCTTCGGCATTCCCTGTGATTTTGCGCCTCTACCGCCGTCTAGCGATGACTCGGCACCCCCAAAGTCGTCTCCGGATGCAATTGCCAGCCACGGAGAGCCCTCAACGGTGCCGCGCCGGGGTCCGGGCCGGCCGCGAAAGGATTGGGCTGCCCTCACGAGACCACTTCCGCATCCGCCGGAGAGAGTCGGGACCTCGCCAACCTCCACCGCCGCGACTCCGGCCTCTTCGTCGACAACTTCAACCTCAACGGCTTGCTCCCTGAATGTCGCTGACGCTGAACTCTTGTTTCATTTCATCGCCCAGACTGCGGGCACCCTGCACGATTATGAAGACCCCACCAAGAGCATTGCCGTCTTCTGGGCGCGAAATGTTCCACAGATAGGTCTATCATATCACTTTGTCCTACATCTGGCATATTCTCTAGCTGGATACCATCTTGTTTATCTGGAACCGAAGGGAACCGACCGACATGCCCGGAATCTCAACCTCGCCGCGCATCACTCAGAACTTGGGCTGACTGAGCTGAACAAGACCTTATCAAGCCTCAATGAGACAAACTGCGGTGCACTGTACGTTGCCGCTGTACTAGTCTGTTACTGTACCTTTGCAGCAGGTCCAACTGGTCCTGATGACCTACTCGTTTGTGTGGTTGGAGATGGAACCGCACAGAGGTGGTTGCCATTGATACACGGAGTGCGGTTGATCCGACAGACCATTGAGCCCGCAACATTATTTACAGGGCTAATGTCTCCCCTCGGTGGCGGTGACGAGCCAGAAGTCGATGACCGGCGACCTGAGTACATTGTCAAGGGATTTCCTCACGTGGATTGGATTGAGCCTCTGGAAAAATTACGCATATGGATCGCGTCCCATGACAACCCCGATACTATCTTATACCTTAGAGTCCACAAAGCTTTGTGCGATATATATGAAGCCAACTATGGCGACGCCGAAGGAGCCTTCAACGGCCCAATGACGGATAAGCTCGTCTTCGGGTGGCTGTACCGCCTGCAGGATCTCTTTGTCGGGTGCCTCCAACGCAAGGCACCCCAAGCTCTTCTTCTATTGGCGTACTACGTCCCTTTATTCAACACAATGACACGATGCTGGTTTATGGACGGGTGGGCGACCCATCTCCTTGATACAGTACGAGGGCTGTTAAGTCCAGATTTACTGGGATGGCTGGAATGGCCTATACAAGTGTCCAAGCAAGCAGGAGATATGACGCCATGACATGACGATTTTATAACATTATAAACTAGTTTAAAGACATCTTCATACAAAGTCAAGTCTGTAGACCTTGAGCGTGTCTGCATTCAATACCCCTTCCTGTATCTAATCTCCCCCATTCCTTAATCAGCTTCCATTTTCGACTTTGGCATAAGGTGGCGGATCATCTGACGATATCTTGGTCTCATTCCTCTTGATAACGTCAACTTCCTCCACATCAGCGCACTGTTTCTACTTTCGAGTCTTGCTGCAGCACCAACAAGCCTCAATCGCCGATACCAACCAGACTGTCATGTTGACGGCATCAATCGCCACCGCAGTCCTGACTCTGTCCATGGAGAACTGTTGTTCGATATCTGCGCTTTTCGAGATATTCTGGCCAAATACGGCGACGGCGACGAGCCACAGCAGGCAGATGACACAGTCCCAGGTCACCGCCACAGGACGAGGAAGGGCAAGCCACCATTGGGCGATTGAACTAAGGGCGGCTAAAGTGGCCGCGACTTCGGCATATATCCAGCTTGGATGAGCGTGGATGTTGTTCGCAGACCAGTGGGCAAGATCTGCGGCGTAGAGTGCGGCGCTGATCACAGCAAATAGGAATTGAAAGCTGCGGAGGGTGATTTGGGCTATTGCCCGCGGGTGCCAGTGACGAGCCATAGTATCGACTGACGTGATTGAGGGGACAGTTTGTGAGCAGATTGGATCGAGAAACTAGCAGACAGTGTGTAAATGAAAGATATTTGTGCGAGGAGGGGACGAGTTAAGTATCAAAATGTTGTGTGTGTGCCTGTGAACAGGAGGGCAATAATGCATTGATATATTCGACCATTGTCAAATTCTTCATCATAGCACCCACCATGACGCGCAAGCCATCTGTACGAAAACACCATATTTCGCATAGAGCTCTCGTGGTTAGCCAACAAGATGGTTGTCGTTCCGAAAACCCCCATCTTGAATACGAAAAACCCCTGGGGGTTCCACTTCGCCTGAACATGGGTGTGGGCCCGTCGCATGAGGACTCGGATTCAGGACGGGCTTGCGCAAGTCATGTTGGTGCTTGACACATTGCATGCAGATCTTTTTTCGTAGAGTAATAACACGGGAGTTCTATTGAGCTGGGTGCGTCCGGAAATACGTCGTCGCTATAGAAAGCTCACTGTGTTGTGGACACCCACAGCCATCTTGGCCCGGATGGCGATGCCTGTACAAGGTGTTGATTCGGTTGCAACATACACACTAAGGTTAATGGACTTCCATACCCAAATGCTATGGATTCCTCTGCAGATGGTCTCTCGGTGTGTATTTGAACCCCGAATTTGTTGGCAGTTGGGTACGGAATACGGGTCCTATTGGTGACTTTATCCTGGGTCTCGACAACTTGTAAAATGCGACGGTGTTGGACGGGTCAGTCTTTTGTGATGAATTTTGATTCTCTATCTATAATAAATCACACATCTAATGTTTGTTCAGTGACGACTATTCGCAGTGGAAGGAGTTGAGCGCTGCCTGGAAGGTCCACTTTAATTGCTGACCACAAACAAACACACACTCATCCATCTGGTCTTTACTCACAATCGCTCTCAGTTACCCACTCTTTGCACAATGGTATGGCCACTCTATCGTAAAGGGACGGATGTCTTGTTACGTTCTCCAAGAGATGCGTCCCTTGAATCTCGCTCAGTGCCTCAAGAGCGCTCATTTCCAGTTCGTTCTTTTGGCCCTGGTGCCGCCCCCAATATTCTTACAACGGCCCGGCCTATTAGAGAAATAGATTCCCAGATCCGGCAGTGGGATTACACCGACGATCCTAGACACGAAAGAGAGACGTTTGAAGAAGACAGAGAAATCTTTCCATGGATCTTTGAGACAGAGGATTGGTTCGACTATAGAATGCGGGTCGACAATATCCGAAGACTTCTATACAGGACGGAGCACTACCAGGACCAGAAACGGGGGCCTCTTCATGCTAGCACCACAGACCCAACATGGGGATACTACGTCTTCGTTACCGCATACTCGGAAACAGCACAAAGCAAGCTTGAGGCAGCTGTGGATGCGTTGGTCCTGATCATGCTTCGGAGCCTAAGACTGGAAACTGCTGCACCATATGCCGATGAAGCTTCCAAGCGTCTTAAATTAGACGTGATACTAGATAAAGAGGCATTGGAGAATGCATCAGAAGACCGGGTCAGGGAGGAGTTCCGTGCTCAACTCAGAGGGCTAGGATTGTCCGACGACGAGTTTATGACAAGGGGTATAGGTTCAAGCCGGGTGTCAGCATGTATCCTTTTCGATGAGAACATGATAGAGACGCTATCGAAAGCCTCATTTCCGGATGATCCTAAACGGGACCTTTCCGCCTTTGCCAATGTCCTGGTGAGGATGGTCGACCCTAAGTGGACTTATCCAGCCCCCCCTACGTGGGGACCGGGTCGCCATTGCAGGGCGAGCAACGACTGGCCTGTCGTGAATCTTGTGTTCCTCTATGCACGGATGAGCGGGGATTTGATGTTTCAGCATAATCATGAAGAGGAAGATAGTGAATAAAGACTGTACTGCGTCGCTACCACGTTCTGAGTGCGTAGTGTAGATTAGCAAGGTTGGCCGATGTGGGGTTGAATGTGTGAGCGGGGTATCTTCGGCTATCAGCATTTCACCGACATGACATAATGCACTCCCCAGCTAATTCTCACAGCAGTCTGCACAGTGTACCTACTACCCATGATTCAACCATTCCATCTTCTTCTGAGTCTCTGGCTGCATCTTCTCCATGCTCTCGCACCCTCGTTTCTAGAATTTCACTCCTAGGTCGCGTGCCCATGAATATCATGCGATAAATCTATAAAACCCCAGTCATCGTCTCACGCTAAAGCTCTCATTCTGAGGGACGACGAGTGGTGGGGTTACACTCCAACCAGGTCGAATCTAGGGCATCATGTCAGGAACTAAGGCGGCTCTCAAGGCTATCAACGACGCCATTCGCCAGCAAAAGTTTGATGATGCCGCGAGCAAGGCCAAGGATCTTTTGCAGAAGGACGACAAGAATTACCAGGCGTAAGAGATGACCTCAGGCTCACCAACAGAGCTACCCCGCCATGAGGAACAGGCTGACAGAAATCTAAAGGCACATTTTCCTAGCATTTGCTTTGGACAAGAAGGACAAGCTCGACGAGGCCGAAAACACTTACCGCTCTGCGACATGGCTTCGCCCTCAGGAAGCACAAGCCTGGCAGGGCCTAATTAAGCTATTTGAGAAGCAAAACGCCAAGAAGTTGGCCGACTACCAGCAGGCAGTCGTCAACCTGGCCCAAATTCACCGGGATGCTGACGACATGTACAAATGCCAAGATGTGGTGGACAAATTTGTTGATTTTGCCCGAATTCAGGGAGACGAGCTACAGTATGCTGATGCTCTCTGGATACAACTTCCAGAAAGCCCCATTTACAGCATCCTCGAGGGCCGATTTCCCCATCCCGCAAAGACATATGAAAACATTGCACATATCATCGAGAAGTTTGAGAAGCACCGGATAAACACTCTCATTGGCGAGCGCCGAACAAAGCTTGGCGCAAAACTTACCGAAGTTACCCTCGAGGCTAAGCGAGAAGTCTATCGCCAGAGTAGACTCGAACACGTCTACCGACAGCTCATCAACTGGACCAGCGATGACGATCTTAGACGGACATATGAGGAAAAGCTGCTTCAGCTCTGCTACGATCGCCTCCTTGTTGCGCCCGCTGGTGCTGAAAAGGACCAAGAGCGACAAAAGGTCTTGGATCTTGCTAATGGCATGGTTGCTATCAAGTATCCCTACAAGCTGGCCTGGGATATTGCCATAGAGTGGCAAGACAAGAAAGAGACTAGGGAATGGGACATTGATATTCTCAGGGCTTACTGCTCCTTTTTCCCGGAAAGCGACTTGTACAAAGTCATCACAAGTTACTTAACCAGTCCCATCTCGCCCTTCCCCGCGGAGAAGTCCCAGGAGAAAGACTCGCCAGCGGCCAATGGCTCTGACGAGAGTGAGGATGATGAGGATGGTGGTGTGCCTACTCTTGTTGTTCCTCTGACTGACGAAGACCGTCTCATCATGATGACGGAAGGCATTACTACCGCTGATTCAGTCTTTGCCTATCGGCTTGTTGGGCAATATCTCCTTTATGTTGGAGAGTATGAAAATACCGTCGAGTTAATGCGTAAGGCAATTGGGCTTCTCGAAAAAGAGCGCAAGAAGACGGGATTATCATTCGCGAATACCGAGGACGCCTATTATCTCTCTCTTGGCACGGCCCTGGTCTACTACCAGTCTCCACGACACCACCAAGAAGCAAAGAATCTCTTTGACAAGGTTCTTGAGCGTGATACTACCTCCTCTTCTGCCTTGATTGGCGTGGGTCTTATTTATGAAGAGGAGGAGGAATACGACCAAGCCATCGATTTCCTCAGCCGTGCGCTGCAAAGAGACGAATCGAATATTCGAGTCAAGTCAGAGGCCGCGTGGGTCAAGGCGCTTAAGGGGGACTGGCAAACAGCAAAGGATGGGTTGCAAGAGTGCCTTGCACCTTTAGAAGAGCAAGGAGTTGCTTCCAAGGAGCTGCTCGGTGAGATACAGCATCGTTTGGGTGTGTGTATTTGGAACATCGACACGAGCAAGGCGGCAAGGAAACAGCGAAAGGGAGAATGTGCCTACGCATATTGGCTGGGTGCTCTCAACAATCATTTAAACCACGCACCCACGTACACATACCTCGGTATCTTCTATGCCGACTATGCCAAAGACAAGAACCGATCACGACGCTGTTTCCAGAAGGCATTGGAGTTATCTCATGCTGAAGTTGTTGCTGCTGAACGACTTGCTCGCTCTTTTGCAGATGACGGAGACTGGGACAGAGTCGAGCTCGTTGCTCGTCGAGTTGTTGACTCTGGAAAAGTGAAGCCCCCGCCTGGATCTAAGAGAAAGGGCATTAGCTGGCCGTTCGCTGCATTGGGAGTTGCCGAGCTGAACAAACAAGATTTCCACAGGGCTATTGTCTCATTCCAAGCAGCCCTTCGGATCTCGCCAGACGACTACCACTCTTGGGTTGGCCTTGGAGAGAGCTATCACAACTCTGGTCGGCATATTGCTGCCACCAAAGCTATTCTCAACGCACAGAAACTGGAAGATGAGACCGAGACAGACATTTCAGGAGACACATGGTTCACAAAGTACATGCTTGCCAATATCAGGCGCGAGTTGGGGGAATACGATGATTCCATCTCCCTCTACAGAGCGGTCATTGAGACGCATCCTGATGAAGAGGGCGTCATTATTGCTCTACTACAGACCATGGTGGATAATGCCTTGACATCGGTCGAGAAAGGATTGTTCGGAAAGGCAGTCCAGCTTGCCATTGATACGATCGAGTTTGCCAAGACCGCTGATGGCAGCGTGCTCGAGACTTTCAACTTTTGGAAGGCTGTAGCTGATGCATGCTCCGTCTTTTCATCTGTTCAAAGCCGCACCGACGATTTCCCTACTCAGTCTATCCGTGAACTGCTTGAAAAGGGCCCCCAAGAAGCCTACGAGATTTTTGCGGATGTGGACAAAGTTGGTACCGAGGTAGTGTTTGCCAAGGGACTCTATGCGGATGATGAGCAACCTGGCGTTGATATCACTCGATGCATACATGCAACCATACTGTGCCACAAGCAAGGCGTGCACATTTCCACTAACGACCGTCACGCCCAAGCCGTTGCCTACTACAACCTGGGATGGGCCGAGCATCGTGCTCACATTTGTCTACCGTCCGAACTTAGGAAGAAATCCAGCAGCTATGTCAAGGCAGCGGTGAGATCTTTCAAGCGCGCAATTGAACTAGAAGCCGGAAACTCGGAATTCTGGAATGCTCTAGGCGTGGTAACTAGCGAGATTAACCCTTCAGTATCTCAACACGCTTTTGCCAGAAGCCTGTATCTCAACGAACGGAGCCCTGTTGCTTGGACGAACTTAGGAACACTTGCTCTAATATCGGGGGACATTCAACTAGCCAACGAAACTTTCACGAGGTCTCAATCGACTGATCCCGATTTTGCACATGCTTGGTTGGGACAAGGATTCGTGGCTCTCTTGCATGGCGACGCTAAGGAAGCCCGAGGCCTCTTCACACACGCTATGGAGATCTCGGAGTCATCTTCAGTGCCAACCAGGCGGCACTACTCGAGCTCTATGTTTGATCACATCCTCACGGTGCCTTCTAACGATGTTAACGTGGCTTCGCTCATTCAGCCTCTCTTCGCCCTCAACCAGTTCCAGAGTCTCAAACCCCAGGACTTGGCATTCGGGCATCTGGCAACTCTCTTCCAAGAGCGGACGCACGAGAGCGGACGAGCTGTTGAATCTCTGGAAAAGATCTCTTCCATAATAGAAGCCGACTACGAGAGCACCGAGTCACCTGAAAGTCTCGCTAGATTCGCTCTGGCTAAGACAGATCTCGCGCGAGCGTATCTTGCAGCTGGCTCTTATGAAAAAGCGGTCGAATGTGGTGAGTTGGCACTCGGACTTAGCAGCGAGGAGGCAGAGAATGAGCTCTCGAGTGAGCAGCGTAAAAAGGCACGGCTATCTGCACACCTGACAGTCGGCCTTGCCCAATACTACAACAATGACTTTGATGAGGCGGTGTTGTGTTTCGAGTCTGCGCTAGAGGAGTCTGAGGGTAACTCAGATGCCGTTTGTTTGTTGGCTCAGGTGCTCTGGGCTCAGGGGTCCGAGGCGTCCCGAGACAAGGCGCGGGAGGCCTTATTCGAGGTGATTGAGAAGCACCCTGGCCATGTGCAATCGGTACTTCTTCTAGGAGTTGTTGCCCTGCTAGACAATGATGAGGATAGCTTGGAGGCAGTTGTGGAGGAGTTGTACGGCCTCCGCACTAACCACAAGGTGACGGCCTCGGAGCAATCACATATTGGCGAAGTGCTCCGGGCCATCTCCACTCTGGGAGAGGGCAGAACAGAGGAAGATATGAGGACACAGATACAGACAGACATCATGCTGTACCCCGACCTGCCCCACGGTTGGTCTGCTCTGGCAGAGTCGGCAGGCGATGAACACGCGGCGCAGATGGCTCTCAAGGTAGCAGCTAGGGGTATTCCTCCGCGAGGACTACTGGAGGCGCAGGATCTAGCGAAGGCTTATGCCGGAACTGAGACGGCAGGGGATGCGCAGAGGGCGGCTTTCTTGGCACCTTGGGAACAGAGCGGATGGAGCTCACTGGAGATTGCCACTGAGGGTGTTTGAGGGTTGGAGACACGGATCAAGGTGGTTTTGAATGGCGTGACGGAGAAACGATTATGTTGAGATGCAGATAGATGTTGGGCATATGTCCTCATAGAAGTTGAATTTTACAAAAGAAAGGGGGTATCATGTAAAACATCATGTACATCTTCAGCTTCTCACGACCCTTGCCCCTCGTTCTGCCTGATCTCTTCCTTCAACCTCGCCAATCTCCCGTCTGCCCACGTCTTCTGCCAGGCCTCGATCTTCCCACCCAGTAATACAGACTTGTCCGGGTCTAGCAAGATCATGCCACGGGCAATGACAGTCCCCGCCTTGAGCAGAATCTTTTCCCCAATCTGTGTCTTTCCAACCCCAACACCATCGATACGCCGTAGTTCCAGCCCATAAACTTTGGTGCCCTTGCAGTCTTGCAGCACAAGCCTGTGTGTCGCATTCTTGCCCGCCTGCCGAACAGCCGCGGCATTGCGGGTTCGTTGAGTCTGTGTATCGCCTTGCGTCTCGGCATTGTCGTCATCCTCAGCAGTGACACGAACAACCTCTCTGCCGCGTGTCGTCTCGCCCCTCGCAACAGCCTCCATCTCTTCAACTTGCTCCCAGCGACTCAAGGACAAGTTCTCGATATCCAGAACTTGTACATGCACAGGTCTCGGGAGACGGCGCTCCCGAGAATCTGGGGAGTCCGCATCTGGAGGCAGACTCTGCAAGGCGCTTGTGTTTATGAGGGTGCTTGTTGTGATATCTGCTGCCAACAGGCGTGCCTTTGCTGTGGCTAGGAGAGAGGGTAGGGGAGGGGGAGGTGAGCGTGCGCCTGTGAGGGAGCTGAGGAAGGCTGTTGAAGGATAGGGAAGATTCTGAGCCAGAATAGAGGCTCGGATCTGACTGTTCAAGTCCATGGTTATACACGATGTGTTATCGAACCTTGTGGTACATCATCGTGGTATTAAAACAGGTAAAAGAAAGAATGTCAGCCTCGCTAAAACAATGACGTTCCAGGCGGCTGAAAGTGGACCACCCCCTAAATTTAGCGCACCGTGCCCCTGCATTGCAGCATATCAACCACTAATGACCTCCACCGTGTCCCAGACGCTGTCAGCCTCGTCAACCTACAACCCTCCAGATCATCAAGAAGAGGGCATCACCAGCTTGCCTCTCCAGTCTACATAACCCGCCAATCCTTCTTCTTCCATACCAATCGACTGCTCAGATTCTTGGCCATAATGTCTACTATTGCATCTCCCCGCGAACCGCCCCGGCGCACTCCTAATTCCTCCAACCGCCCCTCGTTCGAAACCTCGCGCTCCGCAGTCGCATCTCCGGTCCTTGGCCAAGCAGCCTTGGGCGCCCCGGCATCCGGACAACCGCGAAAAACCTCTTCCAGCCGTGCTGCTTTACGAGAGTACTACAACCTGCGCGCTTCAGCCCCGCGCATCGAGATCCCAGACTCAGAAGTCCCCGCCAGCGAGCTCGACGCCCCTGAATTCGATGCTGAGGACTATGTGAACAAGGTGGTCGACAAGAGTAGTCTCGAGGAGCTGGTTAGGCTGTATACCCGCGTTGTGGGAGAGGTGCGGGCGTTGGATGCAGAGAAGAAGGCGTTGGTGTACGACAATTACAGCAAGCTGATCACGGCGACTGAGACGATTCGCAAGGTACTTGCTTACGCTGCTCATCCTTTCTGCTGAAACGTACTGACAGAGTTGTGGCTCTAGATGCGAGCAAATATGGACCCCTTGAATCCTATGGCTTCGACGCTCGACCCAGCCATTGCGCAGATCTACAGCCAAGCCTCGTCCATCCGAGAAGCTCTCCGCGAGACGGTCCCTGCGCCAGATTCTGAAGACGGCAAGAGGCGTGAGACGGAGGCGAGACAACAGCGAACAAAAGAGCTAGCAGCTCAAGTGCTAGCGACGCCAGAAAGGCTACGGAGTCTGGTCAAGGATGGCAAGATTGCACAGGCGCGCAGGGAATGGGTGATGCCACGGAAGCTGCTCGAATCATGGAAAGAGAAGGGAATTGGTGGCAAGGACGTTGAGGAGTGTCTCGAGGAGGGCGACGAGGCATTGCGGCAAGACGAGGCCAAGAGCAGCGCCTCGAGCCCGAGGATATCAAGGGATGAGCGCTTCTCGAGGGATTCGCGGGTATCAAGGGATGAACGGATCTCTAGAGATGGACGGTGATGCACGACACGAATCGAAGATATATACCCAATGCTTGTCATAATTTCTCAATCAACTTTTCATGCCCTATCAACTCACCTCAACTCCGGAAATCTCATCAACAATATGACACCCTTGTTGCTGCACCTTGAAACTTTTCTTATGACGTGATCATTCGAGATGGTTCACATCCAAGATGGTAAATGGATCCTTGTCATACTCGCTAGTAACCACCTCGGCTTCAGGCACGCTCTCTTGCAGAGCCTGCTCCAGCTTGGGCTTCAGCACGTCCCTCAGGTAGCCACGCTCCGAGTTGCTGTGGAAGACCTGGACGAGCGTGCGTCCCTGCTGGATAGCTCTTAGCGCTGAATGGTGGCTTGTCTCACCTGTGACCAGCAAATCCACGTCGGCCTTCTTGAGCACGTCGTAACCGCTGCCGGCGCAGACGCCAAAGCTTCGGACCTTTGTGGTCTTGACGTCGGCGCCGATGGGACTTGCTACCATAACGTGCTGAAGGCCCCCAAGCTTCTGAGCGAGCCGTAGGAGAATCTCGGAGAGGAGAACCTCCTTCTCGAAGCGGCCAATCGCACCATAACCTGCGCCAGAATGAGTCGGGGGCGCAGTGCTGCAGGGGATGGCGACGGAGCGCTCGCTGCGGTGAGGGCCAGACACAATGTCGGCAAGCCAGGTGTTGAGACCTTCAGGGGCGGCGTCAACTGCGGTGTGAGGGCAGTACACAGCGATGCCGGCCTTAGCTAGGTGGAGAAGAGTTGCTTGTTGAGGGTCATCGTTGGTGATGGACTTGAGGCCACCAAAGATGAAGGGATCTAGCTAGGGGGTCAACAACCAGGCTCATTAATGAGGGCATATACTAACGATAACTGACGATGACGCTGGCGCTCTGGGCAATAGCGTCAACAGCAACCTGGAACGTCAAATCGTTGGTAACCAAGACTCTGGGCTCTTGCTTCTTGGCATCAGTCTCCGAGTTGCTAACTAGTAGACCGACGTTGTCCCAGCTTCTATCGGCAATCTCCTCTGGATACCTGATATCTGTCAGAATCCTGCCAGATAGCCAAGGAGGGGAAAGCACTTACAGCTTCTTCATGGAATCAACGACGAGCTTGGTAAAGCTCGATGTCTGAACCTGCCAGGCTCCCCAAGCTCCGACGTCAGGCATGCTGGGCGATTGAGTTTTGGTTGAAGTTGAGTGAATTGGAGGACGTCGACAAGAGGAGCAGTATCTGCTAGGAGCTACTCGAGGTTGAGAGGCTGTGATGAATGGAGTTGAGGATCCGAGTCTGGTAGTAGTTGAGAGAAGGCGGTTCAAGCTGATCAGTCTCAGAGCAGAGCTTCTCATAGCAGACCAGGAAACTGTGTCGATGATATAGAAACAAAGACCTGTACAGTGCATCCCGTTAGCCAGATCCTGGGGTAAGTGAATCAGCAGGGGGTTCTCACCAGTAGCTAAGGATGCAGCTCTTTGCTTGATTGGAGGAGTATGAAGCTGCCTGTACTGTGTGGGCTCTCATGCGGCCGAGGAAAGCGGAAGGGTCCAATGAGCTCATACCGTGCCAATTGGGTGCACTAAGCACTGTCCGATCACTTGGTCGGGTCCATCTGCCGAGAAGGTCGCCCTTGCCTGACTGACCTTTACCCCACGATTATATCTAATCAATCTCATCTAAAAACCAGTGAAAAGCTCTCTTCTCCTCAAACCCATACGCTCCTTTTGTTGCCTCCCCTCACTCAGACACACCCACAACACCCTCAGACCATGTCGCAAATCACAGACGAGACCATGCGCGAGGCCATCAAGGACCGTCTTGGGGCCGTCCACGTCGAAGTTACCGACATGTCTGGTTAGTCGACGACCCCGCCAACTCCAAGCTTCCTTACCCCTCCAACGTCACAGCCGACGCCATGATGCACAGCAACCAGCCCCGATAGCGGAGGACTCATGATGCAGAGCTAACACGAGAACTCTACAGGCGGTTGCGGCCAGGCATTCAACTCCCTCATTGTCTCGTCCCAGTTCCAGGGCCTCAACTCTCTCAAGCGCCATCGCCTCGTCAATGCCGCCCTCAAGGACGAGATCGCAAACATCCACGCCTGGACCGCAAAGTGCCAGACCCCGGACGAGTACGCAAAGGCAAATGAGACCAGCGACGTCCAGATGCAGTGAAGGACTCATGAAATTCTGCGCAATGACGACCACATGACACGTAAAACACATACTGGGACAAGGACGGCACGGCGGGATGCCATGGGGCTAGACAACGAGATATCCGTACGGAAGCGGTTTTGGAAAGGCACGCCGCGGTACACATGACGAGCAAAACATGCAAACGCATCAAATTTCATAATTAGAGGATCTTTATTTGGCAGGCGGTCAACGCGATAACAAGAGGCTTTGTTTGGGTCGTCATTCCATCTTTTTATCTTCTTGCGCCAGCACCATGTGTCTGTCAACCATGTTCTTTTTCCCACCAGCGCATCTCCATACTCCCACATGAACCAATGGCCGTCTCTTGGCTTCCATCCATGTACCACCCATCTACAGCAAGCCTAGCAAATCATCGCTATCCTTCTTGGGCTGCTGAGGGGGGGCAACGCCCTGTGCCTGCTGCAGCTGCATCGCGGCTGGTAGAGGCTCGCTAGTAGCCGCGCCGCCAAAGTTCAAGCCCTCAAACCCGTTCATCAGGTCGTTCATGCCGCCGCTGGGCGCAGGAGCGGGTGCGCTGTTGCTGCTGCTCGAAGGTGCTGGCGCATCAAACATGCTCATCATATCCGCCATAGCACCCGAGGGGCCTCCAGCTGCAGGGCTTGCCACCCGGTCAGGGGTTGCAGATGCGCTGTTCTGTTCGTGAGACGCGGGTGCCGCGCCGTCAAAGTCAATGTCGAGCAAGTTCTCGATGTTGTTTTGAGAAGCACCGCTGCCGGATCCGTTGGCAGCGGCGACAGATGCCGCGATCGGGTTGTCGGCGGCGTTTTGTCGTTGTTCCTGGATGGCCGCTCGCTGGATCTCGTCGGCACCAAAGCGACCCTTGCCGACAAACGACTCCGGCGGCTTGTGGTATACTGAAGCCAGAGTCGAGAGTTCAGTGAGGAGCTGCTCCAGCAACGCAGGGGGGAGGCTGGTCATGGTCGTTGTGATGGTGGGTTTCTGAGACAGCACAATGTTCTACCAGACCGAGTTAGCCACCGCGCTAGAAATGTACCGTTGAAGTCCCTTACCTTGGCAATCTCGGGGTCTGAAGATAGCAGACGCCAATACACGTACGCCCTGTCGCGGATATCGGGATTATCGTTCTCCGCTGTCGCCTGCTGGAGCACCTTTTGCACCAGACCTTGGTTGCTGCCGGGCTTCTTCAAGAACAGCTTCACCACCGCCGTCAATATTTGCAGTTGAGTCTGATATGTCCAGTCAGTATGAAGGTCTGAGTGCTTGTATGCAGACACCACTTACCTGAGTAAACTCCTCCATGAAGCTTTCCACGAAGCTCTCCAAGATCTCATCCGCATTGTTAATCTTCTCGGCGTATTCACCAACGATCCAGATGAGCGAACCACGCGCATTAGGTTCATCCAGATCATCAATGTGCTGGCAAAGTGTAGGGATCACACCCTCGTAGCCAGGGTATTTCCGTAGGATATCCTTGATGACAACTACCACCTCCTGGACTACGTAGTTGACCTTGGTGGAGATGAGATCCTCGAGAGCCCGGACACACTTCTCACTGGCGCTCTCGATCTTGATGGCGACCTGTCCGATAGCCTTGACAGCTCTTCGAACAAAGTCCATGTCCACTTCCAGGGCATACTCCTTTAATTCGGCGAGCAGTTGCTCATAGTTGTTCTCGTTTGCTATTCTCACCATGATTTCCAGCTTCTGGAGCTTGACATATGGCGGGTCAGTATATTTGCAGAAGAAGACTCGCATCTCCTTGCTCAGGATGTCGGGTTTGGCTTGGAGGAGAAGGTCAATATTTCGCAGAGCGACATACTGAACCTCGGGCGCTGAAGCAACTAGTGTCACTGTGCCCAAGTTAGCCAAAGTCACCACACGCAGCTATGGTGCACATACCCAGTGGAGGAGCCATCTTCTTTAGGTAAGACCGCACGAGCTCGGGGTTGACAGACTTCATGTGAATAAAGACAACCTTGACCGCAGCAAGAACGACGCTGGGGTTGACATGCTGGAACTGCGGCGCCACACGCTCGCAGATGTGCTCCGACTCCTTCATGTCCGTGGCGGCGTAGTTGGCCAGAGTCGTCAGAATGGTGACCCGTCCCCATTCGGTACACTCATTAAGAGCCATAAGCAACTTCTTAAGCGTCACGGGGGTAACAATCAATGCTCTGGTCTCGGGCGCCGTCTCGGTAATCTCAGATAAGGCGGTCACCGAGTTTGCGACGACCATGGGGTTGGGGTCGCCAATCAGCTCCTGGAGCATCTCTAGAAAACCGTTCTCGATGCACATCTGGGGGTTGAGGTCGAAGAGTTTGGCGACGCAGATAGCGGCCGTCTTGCGCACGTATGGTGATTCGTCCCGCAATGTCTTTCTCAGGGGTTCTTCCATGTAATCCACCATCTTGTCCACCCTAATACACCCCATGGTTCGGATCGCCAATGCTCGTATCAGCGGATTTGGATCTTCAGAGTCTTGAACGAAGGTATTGACAGCGAGGATGCACAGGTCGGGATGCGATTTGGCGTAATTCCTAAGTCATGTCAGTTCGCCGTCGGACCCTCGCCAACACAATTCCCCGCCAGAGCTACAAAAGGAATATCGGATAGCTGTGCAAGATTCATCCACATACATCAAATAGAGATATACAAGCTTCTTCTGGTCGAGGTCGCCCGTCGCAATGTTCTTGAGCACGTCAGGGAAGAGAGCCGAAACATCCTTGCCCAACGTCATGGCCATGATGGTCTTTTGGATCGACTCCTTGCGCTCGTAGGCATACTGCGAGACCAGGCCGGCGCGCAGCTCAAAGGTCTCGCCCTTGCGAGGCACGGCAAAGGCGCCGCGAATGCGATTTACCGCCATCGTTGCAGGCGCTCAGGGATCGTGGAGGGGCACGTGGCAGAAGAGGGAGATGATGGACGATGGACAATCCGGCGGGCGTTGGAGAGGCAGCGGTGACAACGAGGTCGAATTCTTTAGGAGCCCGATTTACTTGTCCTCAGGCGCCAAAACTCGCATCCGCCGATGATGCTTCCGTATCGGAGGATGCGAAATAGATGCGCAGCGTCGTCGTCGTTGTCGTCGTCGAGGGCTGAGGACGTCAGAAAGGAGTCGAGGTTCGAGTATGGATGAGGCAGACGCAGCTGTCACCGAATATGCCAAGGCCACGGGGAGAGAGGTCCAGCCCACCGAGCGTGGTGAGCCTGGACCACTGAAGGGGAGGGGGCTACACGCTGTGCTCCCAGTGGGTGCAGGGCTCTACCAGTCCAGGCTGCCCCTAAATCTAAATTTCCGCCTGATTTCCATTCTCGTGCAGCGTGGCTTTTACCGCTAACAATTATTTTTAGCCGCCTTGTTCTCCGAGGCAGCTTAGTCACCATTCGTCATATCAACTCAGGCCTCAAAGAATCTCAACATCATCACAAGAGACCCTTGGCCGGGGCTCTGTTTGTGTGTATGAGACATTCAACAACCTCCATCTCTTATAAAGGAACTGAATTCCATAATATCAAGTTCTCAGAAGATGAAAATTCGCTGGAACAACCGACACAGAACCCGAAATGGTGAGTATACACCTGTTCACCCCAACTCGCAAACACCTCCTGAGAGCCAATAGGCGAGCCTACCAAATCTTCGACGCCTTTTCATTGAGGCCCGGACTGATGATGAAGAGCGAGATATCTCTCGAACTGCTGTAAGTCACCCCAAAGACTGCTAAACAAAATGCTCATATTGGCAGTTCTACAACGCCGTTCTCTTCATGGGATCAATCGCCGTCTTCAGTCTGATCGCCCAGAAGCTGAATGCTGGGAAATAATTTTCATGATTCGTAATTCATCGGGAGTTCCAAAAATCATCGGGCTGGAGTTCGGCGTCATTAATCAACACAAAGCCTCGTCTCTAAGAGGTTCATTCCTCTGCTTCATCCGCTTCATCCTCCATTGCTCCCGCACCTCTCTTGTTCTCTTTCGTTGATGCAGCCTTTGCCTCCTGCTTGCGGAAAAGACCAGCTAAGAAATCATTCGTACTCGCCTCCTCAAGGCTCTTGTCCTCTCGCTTTTTCATAAACCTGGGAAACCTCAGACTCAGTCCCCTCTCGTCACTCACAAGGCCAATAGCTGCTGTATAAGTTGGGCTTAGTGTGATGTCTGCGAACGCCATCTCCCAGACCTCCTGAGGTTCAAACCAGACGTCAGGTCTTGGTCCAGAGTACTCCACAAAGCTAGGCTGCTGTGTCCTTGTGTTATTTGGCTCGCCGCTCTCTTCTCCGTCATCGTAAAACTCCCTATTGGCCTTGTAGAAGGCATCCGTGAAGCCAGACATGCACTTGCACACTGCTTCCAAGGCCCCAGTCTCCTCGTTGCGACAGGCCATGAGAATAGGCGACCACCATTTGGACTTGCGACCTTGTCCATGCCAGGCAGCAACGGGGATGAGGTCAAGGGTGTCAAAACTAGCGCTGTAATCTTTCTTGACCTTGAGCCAGGAATCAAGTCGTTTGTCTGGTTCGTACGTCGCCAACAACGGCTTGCGTCGAGATTTGGTCTTTGTCTCCGCGCCATCCTCACCTGGCGTGCTCTTTGATTTTCCTTTTCCTTTTGTCTTAGATTTAGGCACCGCCTTCTCAGGCTCCTGGCCCTCAGCATCTCCCGCATATGGCGTAGCCAGATTATCCAAGATCTTGACCATGATGCCTTCGCATTTATTCTCCGTGGCAGACTTGAAAAATTCCAGCACCGACTCCGAGTCGGCAGATGTGGCATCAAGGCTCTTTACCCATGTGAAATGGTGAGGAATCTCTGTGAAGAGTGACCGCAGAAGCTCTCGCCTTTCTCGAAATGGACGATCCAATAAGGGCTGGCCATTCAGATACATTAGGTCAAATGAAAACAGACACACGTCGATGGTGATGCTTCCAATCTCAACGTCTTTCCTCGCTCGGTTAGTGAGAGCCTGGAAATTCTTGAGATCTCCAGTTGCTCGATCAACAGCCACCACTTCGCCCTCTAAAATGAAGCTGTCGACACCCTCCCCGCGGATCTTTGGCATCAGTTCGACCAAATCAGGGTATTTATCCGTCATTAATTCCAAGTGCCGGGAGAAAATGGTGACTTTGCCGTGTTCATCGCAATGAATTTGCGCCCTTTGGCCATCATATTTGAACTCGCAGGCAAAATCCCGTCCCTGTAGTTTTGTGAGCATTTCAGACAAGTCCCGTGTTATGCTACCCAGCATAGGCCGCAGTGGTACATGAAGAGTGATGCCACATCGAATCAGAAGCTCTTCCGAGATTCCAATCTCGAGGAGAACTGGCACGAGATCATTGTAATTCGGTCTTCTCGCATAGCAGGCTTTGACTAGCTCTTCACTGCGGCCCCAAATCTCTGCGAGCTCTTCTTTCTTGAGCTTGTACAAATCGGATGCCGCTTTGAGAGGGAAATCGGCACCTGGTGGGCGCGAGAGCAGAAACGCCCTCGAGAGGGCGATGAGCATTGTTGTTTTGACCGCCCCGATGCGTAGCTGGCCATTCGTTAGCATTTACGATAACCATCTCTATGGGTCCATGCTCTCTCACATGTTGACACAGAGTTCGCACAATGAACCGGCTTTCTTCTCCACCGCGAGCATCTTGAAGTAGCCGATCTACGAGCCTCTGCTTTACTTCTCCGCTGCCTTGCCCTTGGCTTCCCGCGATCTTGACCAAAGATTGATACACTGCCTGGATGGTTAAGGGCTTGGGCTTTTTTAGAGTGAAACTCTGTTTCTTCTTTGCCTCGAAAGCTACATCTCCAGCGTCACCGTGCTTATCATAGATGGCTTTCAGAGACTTGTTGTCGAGTCCACAGACGCTCCGTAAAGCTTTAGAAATAGCAGATCCGCCCAAACCCAACTCCATAGAGATGTAAGGGGGTGATATTGCGTTTGTCGCCAACCATACCTAGAGAGATGAGCAAGATGCCAGAGGGAGATAGCTTGAGACCTACCGCTGGTAATAGACTTGATGGGTCTCCTTCAATCAATATTCTCAAACAGTTGACCAGTGTGTCTACAATCTTTATCCGACTTGTCGTCCCGCTAATCAAGACAAAGCATCGAGTGAGCAGAGCGTACGATGCGTGACCACCTTCTGCTGCCCAGTGTTCCTTGAGCCGGGGTAGATATTCCGACGGCTCAAAAGTAAGAGGAGACTCGTCTAGAGGTATGGACGTCGAAGTCGTATCTTCGGCCATACCCGCAGACTGAAGACCAAGGGTAGGTTTTGTCTTATCGCTGGATCCAGTGGGCTTACTGAGTGCCGTTGGGAGAGTAATTAGTGGTTTTGTTTCAGGACCTGCAGGGCTGTCATCTCTAGATTTTGAGCCATTCTGCTCGCTTGGTGTTGAATGAGCTTCGGTTTGATTGGTCTGCCGCTCATTTGCAACCTCTTGATTCCATTCTGCCTGGAGTTTCCTAGCTAACTCTTCATCGGTCAGCTCAGTGTTGGCATCAGTCGATGCTTCATTTTGAGTCTCAATTTCGGCCTTTTTGCTAGACCCAGATTGATTCTGCCTTTGCTTTGAAAAGAAATACTCCAGGCTTCGGACGGGCGCAGTTGACTTGGTGTTATTATTCAACTTTTGCTTCTTGGTTGGACTCGGCATGGTCGGTATGAGGCGCAAAGAGGGGTTTCGGGTTTATGATTTATTAAAGAAGCGATGCGGCTTGGCAAACAGACAAAGCCAAAGTTCAGAGACAGTCTCAATAGGGAAATGACGTGCCTATTCACGTCCGACTCCAAGCAGCACCCATCAACGCGAAGCTCGATGACGATGGCACACGCGAAGTCACGTGGCAGACTTCCAAGCTTCAAAAATGTCAGGAACCAGCCCCGCGCCTCGACGCTAAACCCTTTTGGCGCCCACAAGCGATTCACTCACACAACGTCGAAATCTTTCCTCTGCCCCACCATCGCGAACCTCCCCCAGACACATCCCCTCATACCGACCCCCCTCCAACCACAAACCACCATCATGAACGGCGAAGACCCGCCCGAGCGGCCCGACTACATCACTGCCATCATCAACGGCCTCGAGCGGTACAACCCCGAGGCTGTCGGCACTCTCGAGACCTACCTGCAGGAGCAATGCGAGCAAAAGTTCACTGACTGCAATGCCAACCGGACGCTGCTGAAGCTGTGAGTGTGCGACCTCTCGGTGTTTCCTTTGAGGCTCTACTTATCCCGGGCTCAAAATGATGACCGTTTTGTAAACGTTTCCTATTACCTGACCAGTGTGGCGGGTTCAATGAACTTGGCCGCGCCTGAAGTCAACATTAGTGCATCTGAAATGCCCAACATCTTGACAACTCTTGCCGCCCTTGTTTCTCTTGGCGGACTGAGGCTAACCTCCCTCGTCTCAGGTACCAGCTCAACCCTGATAGGATCAAGGATGAGATCATCACCAACATCCTGGTCAAGACCATGACCCAGTTCCCTTCCTCGCAATTCTCCCTCGCCCTCCACCTCATCAACCCCTCCGCTGCTGTCACTGGCGACCTCGGCGAGGCCGTCACCAAGCTCCGTTCCCTCAACGGCGAGCTCGAGGGTGCTCAGTACGCCCGCTTCTGGGCCGACCTTGACGACGACATGGTTGCCGACCTGATCGCCGACATCCCTGACTTCGAGGACCTCATCCGTCACCGCATCGCCCTCCTCGTCTCACAAGCTTTCCGCGAGCTCAAGCTGAGCCATCTTGAGTCGTGGCTGGGCCTCAGCGAGGACGCGACCAAGACGTTCATCACCGACGTGTGCGGCTGGACTGTCGAGGATGACGGCAACGTCAAGGTGCCCTCAAACCCCGACAACGAGGCCAAGAAGGCCGAGATCCGTGAGGATGTGAACGTCGAGCAGTTCTCCAGGGTGCTTCGCCGATCGTGGGAGGACACCGTTTAAAGGTTTGGGAGTTAGTTGCAGTGGATGATGGGGTTTTCGCACACTTCCCCCCCACCCTCGGTCGATGGGGCATGGCATGACGACTCATGAAGCGGAAGTACAGGCAGGGCTAGCATGGTAGCATGGAGGGGGTTACAAAATCTAGGCGTTTAATCGGACATGTCATTGCAGAGCAATCCAAGGATCTAGAGATTCATAGAACTTTGCGATTTGTTGGAATACCCGTGCTTGAGTTGAACTCGTACCCAGAAACGTGGGTTCCCTTCTAATGTGTGCCTTTTAAGATTTCCCACCATAAACGCTTTTAAAGCTCCAAGCATCTACTTTTCCTTGCTCAGCTCTTCCCACTGTACGCCAGCCCACTCTTCTAGGTATCCAGCTTCTCCTACTGGGGTTCCCCGTGGCGAGCAGTCCTTCTCGCACACGCCCACAATAATTGTTCCCCATTCCATACCCTCCAAGCTCATATCATCCACCTCCAGCTCCGCAATGGCATTTGGCGTCAACTGCACCTCAAATACCCTTCTCGCAGTGCAGTTGCTGCACCGGGGAATCGCACCCTTGTTGATGGCTTCGCCGACAGCATCCGTCTTTGAGTACAGCAGAGGACTACCAGCAAACTCATATCGGATAACCTGGTCAGGGTTCTGCGCTAGACGGTCGGCAAACTTCTGGAACGCAGCATCCATGGTAGACTCGAAGGCCTCGCGGTCCAACATGGAGGGTTCCGCAGCATCGGCGTCTTCGAGACGGGCGTTGGTTGGGACTTTTGTGGGTTTGGGATCGAGTGTTTCGTAGTCTGCGTCGGCAAGGTAGAGTGTAGGATAAGGAGTGGCTTGGGCATCTTCAGCAGGCCAGGGTTCTGTGGGAGGAGGAGGCGTAGCTGGTGTGTCTTTGATGTTGAGAGATTGGGCAAACGTCTTGGTGAGAGTGGCAGCTGCTGGCTCCGGAGATTCAACCTTGGCTGGTTGAGGAGCAGGGGAGGATGAGAAGGGGTTGGCTGGAGCCCCAGAGCTGAATGGGTTGTTACCAGAGCTACCTGAGCTGCTGAATGGGTTCGCATTGCTGGAGAAGGGGTTTGCGCCAGCAGCACTTCCCAAGCCCTTTGCTCCAAACAACGCCTCTCCCAGGCCAGGACCGTCATTCTTTGGTTTTTGCTCCTCTTCCTTCTTCTTCTCCTCCTCTTTGGGTTCTTGCTTGGGCGCTTCTTCCTTCCAAACCCTCACACCCCGCAGTGCCCGGATGCTGCCATCTTTGCGCCGGCAAGTCTGTCGACGGCACGCAAAGACGTAGAGCCGTCGCTCATGTTCAGGGAATCGTTCGGGGAGTTCGCCGTTCAGCTGAAGGATCAGGGCCATGAAGTCTTTGCAGACCTTGCATCGCGCATAGGCTGAGCTGGGAGTGCTCTCAGAATCCAGCCATTCCTAGTCGACTGGTTAGTCCCACGGAGCTCTGTAAGACGTCAGGTAAACAGTGGGGGAATTTACAGGACGGCCACCAAGTCGGCTAATGGTATCTTCGTCGGCATCTTTTGAGGCATATCCTAAGAGGACATTCGTCTCCTCAAACTCTCCCTCCGAAGAATCGGAATCGTACGAAGCCATGGTCGCAATATTGGGCTGCGGTGGTTGTGAATGGTGGGGTCAAGATTTTTTTTCCTCGAGAGTTGACGTTGAATGCGGGGCTTAGCGTCGCGATAAGGGACGCTCCCAGACAACGTCCAACACAACCACATGCGCTTTATAAATCATGAAAATTCACAGGCAAGAAACAGTCTTCAGTCAAAGAGACACACACAGTCGTAATCTTTCAAATTACGCCCCAGAGCCTTTTGTCTAGCCTCATTTTAACGTGGTATCTCCTACATGTGATCACTAGGTCCATCCATGCCTGGGCCTGGTCCGCCTGCCCTGCCCATCTGTCGAGCCTTCAACAACTCGTCGCAAAGGAGCAGGTTAGAAGCAATACTCGACGAAGAAGCGATGCAGTTCCGCAGGACTCGGTATGAGTCAAAGATACCCGCAAGTTCGGGATCCAAGGGCTCTCCAGTCTCAAGGTCGAGGCCAACCACCTGACCGTCGGCGTATTCATCCTGAAGATCCGCAACTGTGTCTCAATTAGCCCCTTGTTCATATGTAGTCAATCAAATTAGCACTTACGGGCGTCCTGAATGTCCAGACCGGCGTTGGCAGCCAGAGTCTTAGGAATAATGAGAAGAGCATCGGCGAAAGCCTCGACACCCCACTTGGCCTTGCCCTTGACCGACTTGGTAAAGGCATCACTTTTCAGGTGCGCTGCGCAGGCAACCTGGAAAGCTCCGGCTCCGGGCACTACAGACTTGTCCACGATCATGTTGTACACACTTCGGAGACCGTCGCGCACAGCATCGGTCACCTGGGCGATAGTGTGCTGGTTAGGGCCCTTGATCATCAGGGTAACAGACTTGGGGTCCTTGACCTCCTCAACGAAGGTATACTTTTCCTCTCCAAGAGTCTGCTCATAGACGAGACCAGCCCAGCCCAGGACGTCCTCGGACAGGTCATCGACACTGTTCTGAGCAGTACCGCCACAGACAAGCTGGAGACGCTCCATGTTCCTTCGCTTGGCTCGTCGGAGAGCAAGAATGTTGTTCTTGGCCAGGACGTCGAGGGACAGGGGGTCGATGCCCTTCTGGTTGATAACAACAAAGTTCTTGGATCCATCAGTGCCGCACACCTCCTTCTTTAGCTCTACAATCTTCTTCAGCTTGGCATCGACGAATCGACGCTCGCTCTCGACAAGCTTCTCGCGTTGCTCGGCGCTGGAGTAGAAGAAGCCCGAGTTAATCTCAGACTTCTCGTACTCCAAACTGACGTTGAGGGTCAAGATGTAGCAGTTCTCGAGTCGCTTGGGCATGTCGGGGTGTCGGGCGCCGTGATCAAGAGCCAACCCGCGGATTAGTCGAGTATCGGAGGCTGTGCGGTGCTGCATCTTCATGATCTCCACCATGTGAAGATCGGGCTTCTCGGGAGCTTGGTAGATGGCGAGGACGGCATCGACAATGTCGGGAGTAAGCTTGGCAGCGAGAGTCGCGTTGAGCTTGGTAGCAAGCGACGTTCGTGCGACGCTGAGGAGGAGTTCTCGGTCAACCTCCTTGGGGAGCTTGAAAGAATCGAGGAACTGCAACTTTGAGCCAGGGCGACCAACATGGGACCGTGAAACTCACCTTCAGGGCCTCAACCTTGGCAACCTCAAAACCATCAGTAATGATGCGAGGGTGCAGTCCTTCCGAGATATATCGATCCGCCTGCTTCAGGAGCTCGCCCACCAACATGACTACTGAAGTAGTTCCGTCACCGCAAATATCGTCCTGGGCAGTCGCGGCTCGGGCAATCATGACGGCGGTGGGGTTTTGTATTTGCATCTCTCGCAGAAGAACGTTGCCGTCCTTGGTCAACTTGATCTGGAGTTATCGGTCAGTATAGGAGGGTCCGTTTTGAGGGGCAGATAGGCAACGGTACCTGTCCCGCACCGTCGACAAGCCTGAAATACGGTCAGTCTGGGCATCGTGTACGACTTGGGAGATACTCACATCTTGATAGTGCCTCGCGGGCCCAGGTTGGACTTGAGGACATCCTGCAGGCCTTCACCAGCACTGATGTTGACCTTCAGAGCTTCGCCCCTCCTCTGCGACAAC
Source organism: Fusarium sp. JS1030 (assembly GCA_000966855.1). NCBI lineage: Eukaryota > Fungi > Ascomycota > Sordariomycetes > Hypocreales > Nectriaceae > Fusarium > Fusarium sp. JS1030. Next base: position 421,558 of record JWIW01000103.1, read on the forward strand.
GGGGTTAGCAGGCGGCGAGGCCACTTGTCTGCGGGGGGTAGCGACGCACTCGGGACTCAGCCTTGGGGTTGAGAAGCTGGGCGGCCGACATAGTTGGGTTCTGTGCGCTGTGTCCACGCAAAAAAGACTATGTCGAGGGGTGATGGAGGATCGAGGATGGGAAGCGGTAGTGGGAGAGATTCGCGATTTCGTAATCCCACAAGCTCGCTCCAAGCTGTGCACAGGCAATAGAATAGCGGGCTGGGCTAGGCTGGGACATTTTTTCTGCCCCTCCAAAGAATGAGGGCGGTGTGAGGTGAGGGAGCCGAGGGGCTCGGTGAGGGGCCAATCAGAGCTGTCTACCTGACTCGGGTTTGGACTGTGACAGGTTCTTGGCATTGGAAACTATACATGAGGGACCGACAGATGTGTTGATGTATCAAGTTGAGTGGAATAGGTCTTGATTTCTTCTTTAACAGAACAAACGTCCAGGTCTCGGGCATTCTCTATTACAGTTACTTTCATAAGCCTGTTTGGCGGTTTTAGCTTTTAATTGCCCGGCTCACTAACAAGCATCCAACTCGCATCCAGGTTTAGCCAATCAGTCTTAGCATTTAAACTCAACACTGCAATTTCCTTCAAGAAGAAGAGTTAATTAAAGTAAAGTCGGGTCTTGGGATAGTTTTGTCAACTGCCGCTGACGGATACTCGGCAACGGGGCGTTGATCTTGCACTATCGATCTGGTTCCTTGGAGTCGACTTCACTAACACTCACTACTTACAAGCTCTTCTAATCAAAAGACAAAAAACTCCTTATCATAACTGCTTAGCTAGAACAGCCAACGCGATCGTTCTATTAGGACGCATGTCGGTGTTGACGACGTGAACGCCAGGAAAACCCCCGGGGCGCCATCAACCTATCATGATCTTAGCTGTTTTGACCATCAGGAATGTAGACAGTCACTGGAGTTAAATCAAGCATCGAAATGGCAATGCTTGGACGTCAGGAGTGAGAATACATAGTTGACTCAATTTTCTCATCTCGCTCTGTTAGCCATATTTCGCCAATGTACAATTCATTTTTCACCATCTTCCCATAAATGAAGTCAGCCCAACATCAAATCATAGCCGTCGTAACTCGCAGTCCTATTCATCACACTCCATGCGATGCTTCTTCCAATCCTTCTTTTGGCACTCTCCTGAGCAGTACCTGGCCTTCTGACACCGCATGCACTTCTTCAATGCCACGCCATTTTCGCCCTCCTGCTTCCCGCAGTATTTGCACATCTCGACGGGCGGTTTCGCCGACATAATGTCGGGAAGTGTGGCAGGGTCGATGACATCTTCAACAAAAGGAACGGCATATGTTGGGCTAATTGCGATACGCACCGCGTTTGGAGCCGCGTTGTCCCACTCGGGGACCGGCACAAAATCATCTGGTAGACGGCCATTGCCGCACGAGCAGATGACTTGCTCACCGTCCTTGAGACTTAGCGGGATGGTCGCTCCCTTTCGCTTATACTCACACTTTCGACCATGGGACCAGGTTCGGCATCGCTCGACTAGCGAGGGAAGGATCTTCTTCCAAAGAGCCAGTTCGCTGTCGTTGACAGTAATGGTAGCGCACTCGAGTGTACGAATCAGCAACAGGAATGGCTCCAGTCTACCTGATTGGACCAGTTCCATGGTAAATGGGATGACAGCCGCATCAATCACAACTGAAGCAGCGTCTCCATCGAGACGCAGAGCAGATGCAATGATGAGCATGTGAATGCCTCCTCTATCCGGGTGGTTGATAGCAAACAAGCCGGTCTGACCGCCTTGAAGGCCCGTGGTAAGCATGAACATGGTGAAGAGTGACTCCTTGAAGTTGACGCATGGGTTATCAGAGATTCCGCTGTCGTCCCTTGTGTCACGCACTAGCTTCTCTCGGGCCGAGAATTGCAGAGAAGTCAGCGTGGTTATCCATCGAGTCTTCTCCTTATTCTCCAAGTCAATGATTGGGAGATTATCCAGGTTAAGATGCGGCGTGTTGATGGTAGCTGGAACTCCGGAGGCTGAGATTTCCGTGGGGTAGATCATGTCAAAGAGTTCAGGTGATACCGCTGGCTCTGCCAATGGGGCAATCACTTCGATGTAACCCGTGGTTCGGGCTATTCGCGTTCTGCTCCCTATCTTGGTTACGGGGACTGGGAACTTGACCGGGCAGAAAAGCTCGTTCTTTCCGAATACAATGTCAATGACGAAGGGGCCATCTTGACGCAGCTCAATAGGGGCTTTGTCCTTGAGCAGAGCTTTGCCCTTTGTCGATGTGATGTCCAGGTGCCCAGTGACGGTGGTAATGTGGGACTCGGAAGCAGAGACATCGATGAGGAGCTTGGTCGTTTTGTCATCGTAGCCCTGGTTCGCCGCATTGGCTAAAGGCTTGACCGCGCTGCACACAAGAGGGTAGGCGCTCTGTCCGGGGAGATGCTTGGTAACAAAAACGGAAGACTCATCATCCGTGCGTGTCTCAAAGACAGTCATAGTCATTCCGAGAATCGGCCCAAATACCACAGAGTTCTGGCCTGTTGGTGGAACACATAGCCCAACCAATGCTGACTTGGGCTCATTCTGTAGGGTCGAAGTGGGCACGTAGAATGACGCGATGAGAGGAGATTCACCCTCCTCCCAACCGTCTTGGTCCTCCTCAATGGTGACCTGAAAGTCGTCGTCGCTGGGAAGCTTATCGGTCTTGATGTTGCCAAAGGAAATTTGAACATCTCCAAACAAGTTGTGCCATGCCTCTGTCGCGTCGTGGCTGGACCTCACTGATCCAACTACAGGTGGCGATGCGAACTTGAACTCCTTTTGCTTGTGCTTGAAGAGTCGCTTGATTCGATCTCTTGGAATCACTACGGTAACAGCAACGGCAGGAGGGAGTGATTTCCAGGAGTTGAATGTCCCAAGTTCTGGGAGTTCTCTGACTTGCTGCAAGATCCAGGGCTCGGTGTTGACACCGTGGAGATGGAGCTGCAGACTCAAGTCTTGCATGCCGTTGCTGGCTAGCAAGAATCGATGCTCCTGAGCAATGTTGTCAACCAGCGTTGAGCACATGACGGGCCAGTCTGTTGCAACTCGATCCTTGACCACCTTGAGCAAGGCTGCAAAGCTGGTACGGATAAAGTGCGTGTAGGAGCTAAACCTGTCACCCGCCTCGTCTAGGGCTTTGGAGATATTTTCTGCCGCGAACATGTGATCATAAAGCGGCGATAGTAGCTTGACAAGCTGCTTAGCATCGATATGCAACTTACCATGACGAACCTGGCCCGAGAAGTGGCTGTCTCGCTTCCAAGCAAGCCGGCTGCGCACTTGGCTCTCTTTCTGTGCCCTGATGTTCATCAAAGTTAGGAATATCTCATCGACGTGTGACTCAGCTTTGGCATTAGTCCAATACTGAACCGGACTGAAGCCAAGCAGGAGCGAGATAGTGGGTGCATGTCCGCAGAGCAGCTTTTGAAATGCCTTTTGCTGTGTACCCTCATTCTTGAGCAGCAACTCAGTGAACAACGACGCCCATGGCTCATCCTTGAGTAGCGGACCCGCCGCGACGAGGATATTCAAGGCGCCAATGTGGTCACTCAAGTTGGAGGTGTCGATCACATCGAACGCAGTTGGTCCTGGGCCACCCTTTCCATAATCATTCGCATCCAGCTTTAGCGGACGTGGATCCCAAACTCGTCGGTAGAGGTTGGCAGGTTTTCCGGTTGCAGCCGCAGTCTGAAGGCTGTGGCAGAAAGTCAGAGCATCAGCAACGGCAAGGCGAATGGTGACGTTCTTCTTGATAGACTTGAACGCTGCAATCCACTCGCTGAATTGGGTCCTGGCGGCTGCAGCAGCCTGGAATCCCTCTTTAGGATCTTGAGGCTTCAGCGGCGAAGCCTCAGAGAGAGGAGCATAGGCAGTAGCCAGGTGGAAGCCCAATATGGGGTCAGTTCCATAATGCAGGAGCTCATTCTCGGAAAGCAGGCCGGCAAGGAGCGGGTTTGGGGCCTTGTCCTCTGCCTGGCGAGGTGTCACGGTGCCTTCCTTCCAGTACTGCTGGGACAATTCGAACATCTTAGGTCCAGCCTGCAGAGAGAGAGGCGCCGCGGAGCGCATGGCAGTGACATTGATGCCTCCCTGGCCGAGCATCTCCTCACGGCAGTCTCGGGATGGCTGCACGTTCTCCTGGAGCGTCTCCAGGCTGCGGTCAGACTGGCATAATGCGGCAGCTTTTTTGATACGAAACCAGACACGGCGAACATCCAAGAGGGTGTCGGCATCGCAAAATCGTATGGATCGACCATAGATGCTGCTGTTCCAGTCCTGAAGGGTCTTTGACAGGGACAGCAGCTTGGTGACATGTTCCAACACCACGGCCGCTGTTTTATCGTCCACGAACATGTGATAGTAGATATCCCATAGCTTCACGCTGCTCAATTTGTCCTCTCCATCAAGAAGCAGAGTGAGAAGAAAGGCGTTGCGAGCTGTGTCTTGTCAGCTGCGTGGTGTGGGCCCTGGTGTAGGGTAGGCCACTCACCAATGATCTTGTCTTCAACATCGCAGCAGGTAAAGTCCAGTTTTCTCTGTGCTGGAACATGTCAGCATCACGAAGACATCACATATCTTGGTTGAGGCTCACGAAATCCTTTCTCGATATAGGCTGTGTACAAGATATTGCGCAGATCGCCGCATCCGAGGGACAAGATGGCACCATCCTGGCCCTGAGGAAGGCTTCTCGTTAGGGTGGTTGCTGGGGTGTTACCAGCTGCATAGAAGTAGCCAAGCTTGTTGGCGACCGTGGGCATCAGCATGGCGTAGATGTGTTGTGCCTATGCCTTTCTCATGAAGAGGTTGTGTTGAGGTGAGATTTAGATTTGGGTTGAAGCTGCGGTTGATGCAGAAGAGTTTCAGGGCATCTGGGGCCTGTGGGTGGAGAAATAGTGAGGCCGTTGCTGATCAACGCCACGAAACGTTGTAAAGTATGCAAGGTCGGCAGTGTCAGAGGGTAAAAAGTAGAAAATGGGTACACACGGCTGACAATATATAAACTGGATTGATCAATACTCGCGAAACATGTTGTCAATGTAAACCGCTGGAAAGCACTTAAAACCACAATGTCAAGTTACTTAGAGGGACTATATTTGAGCACCTACTATGTAGTTGTTTACTGCTCCTTCCCAACCAACCGATTAGCTATTTCGAACACTTAAACAAACCCGATTCATGTAGTCACTCAGTCACTTGCATCAACAAAGGCACAGCCGTTGATCGTCAATGAATTTCCATTGGTAAGCCCAGTTCCCAGAAAAGCAAAAGCCTCATGACAAACTCCAGCGGCTCAAAACGTGTCAAACAGAGCCGTAGTCGAGACCTTTGCTTTCTAATAAAAACCCAAAAATTCCATAACCCAAAAACCCAATCAATCCGTTCGCCCGTTCCTCAATCCTGTGTCCCAAAAAGATCCCATCCTTCTTCCATCTCCCAAATGTAGTGCTGTCGCTATCCTTCTAGTGTACACAAAGGCAACGCCGGCCTGGTCGAATACTCTCTTCCTTTTGCGTGCATTACGATGACCAGAAAAAGAACCCCCAAAAAGTGATAAGAACAAGGACGTGAGCGTCGTCAAATATGATTTTCCCCTCCGAAACGAGACCTTGCAAATGCAATAAAAAACGTACACGGCTGGCTATTAAGTTGTTGACGCTTGATAACTTTTCCCTAGGTAGACTGAGCAAGAACAAGAACAAGAACGACAGATAGATTACACGAGTCAAGTGCTGCCAAAGAAGACGTCGTTGTTGTTTGTAAACATGCCAACGTTGTCAAACTCTTCGTCAAACTTGCTCATCATCAACATGCCCGGGTCACGATCCAGCTGGACCAGACCGTCGTCGTTGGTAAATTGGAGGAGCATTTCGTCGTCCTGATCGCTCATGCCCAGGGGAAGTGTACCAGCCATGGTTGTCGAGGTCATTAGTGCGCTGGTTCCGGAGATGGTGCTCAGGTCGTCGGTGTTGATCGACGTGTTGGGGTCGACTTCAAAGAGGCGATTGGCCGGTGGTGAAGACGATTGTGAGAGTTCAGGCGGTGTGTTGTACTGGCTTGCAACGCTCTTGGCGGGAGAGGCAGCGTTCACGGGCGTGCCCTCCATGATGGCTTCGGGCGAGACGTACGAGTGTGCGCTCACGGCCGAGGGTGAAGAGGCGAAGTCGTTCAGGGTCGATGCCGAGATGCCAGCCATGGGGGCTGTTGACACGGAAGCGAGGTTCTGGCTTTGCGAATCCATTCTCAAGTCCATCATGTCGTCGAGCATCAGGTCGTTCTCGGGTGAGTTGACAGCAGAACTATCCGAGTAACCAGAGAATGAGGACATGGAGCTGACCGACATGTTCTTCTTGCGGGTCCTGGCCGACTTCTCCATGCGCGTCTCCATGTCGGGACGGCTCTTCTTGGGAGGCCTACCACGCTTCACCACTTTGCGCACGATGCCGTCAAAGGCACCAATGCACATGCCTCGTTGCCGGTGTCGGGTGAGAGCGTCGTGGCGAGCGAAGCTGTTGCCGCACTCGCAGGGGTAGGGCTTGATGCCCGTGTGAATCTTGGCGTGTCGCTTGAGATCGTGCTGGCGGACAAAGCACTTCTTGCAGGTGGGACACTGGTACTGGCGGTCGTTGAGATGAGTCTGGACGTGCGACTTGATGTTCTCTTTGCGGCCAAACTTCTTGCCGCAGTCGTCGAACAGACATGTCCACTTGCCGTCGGCAGCATCAGGTCCGCTGATGTACTGCGTGATCTCTTCTTGGGTGACTCCGGTGTCGGTCTTGGTCTCCTCGATGTTGATGCTGGCGATGCTAGCAGCACTTGCGATGCTAGCGATCGACTCTGTCCGGCGGTGGGGGGACTGCCGGCGCGAGGGGGTTTGCGAGGGGGTGCCGGAGAGGGATTGAGCAGTCAGGGGGTAGGGTCGCAGGTCGGGCTTGTTGTCAAAGGAGCCGATGAACTGGGCCATCTGAGGAGTGTTGGGGTTGATCTGATGAGGGAGCTGATGGCTCATGCTGAGGCCGTGGTGCTCGTCCTGGTCAAAGCCGTTCTCGATCTTGAGAAACTCATCGTTGAAGTTGTGCATGTTCATGTAGTCAGGGGTCTGAAGAGGGATACCGTTGAACGAGTCGGCCTCGGGCAGGGTGTTTGACCTGGCCGGCGTTGAGCTGACATGCTCGGACTGCTGGCGGATGTCCTGGAAGATGGTCTGAGCCCTTCGGTTTCCTCCACGGTTCCTTACGGGCTTGATGGTCTCCTCGAGCGACTCGTCATAGCCATCGGCGAAGCGGCTGGGGACGGGCTCGTTCTTGACCAGGCGGTCCTGGGGAGTCTCGATTGGCGTAGGGGGAAAGTAGCCTTTCTCCAGATTAGCCGTGTTGCGCAACGCTATTGCCCAGCCGATGGACTGACTGTGTGCGTTCTGGTTCTGGTTCGGGGGTGTAATGGGTCGCTGGAGGCCTTCGGCCCCCAAGGTTTCAAACTTGCTGACCCGGTCGAGGATGCCGTTGCTAATACGCCTCGAGTTCCTCCGCGTGCTGGACGTGTCGCCTTCGGAGACCCAGCCCTGCGCGGAGGGACTCTCGGCGGGGAAGTTGATAAAGGTGGGAGTCGAAAGAGCACTGTCACTGTTAAAGAGATCAAAGTCCTTACCTCCCGTCATGTTACTACTGTTGTTATCACCATAGCCAGCGGCATGCTGCTGTTGCTGCTGCTGCTGGCCCTTGCTCATCATCACATTCAATTCTGTAGTGTAAGAGTCAAAGGAGAGTGAGTTGGGGTCAAAGCACGACGGATCGAACCGCTGCGTCTGAGGAGTTCCATGAGGAGAGATGAGGTAGTTCTCGGCGCCGCTTAGCGCCAGGTTGGCGTAAGGGTGCTGCTGGGTGCCCGGGCGTGCTTGTATGCGTTGCTGCTGCGCTTCTCGCAGAACGTGATGCTGCGAATGATTGGCTAATCCTGTGTTGTTAGTATTCGTACTTACCATGTAGTTCTGCCGTGTTGTTGGTGATGCCGAGTTGTGTTGTCGTCGAATGTCGAGGCTGAGTCCGCGTCGGTGGGCGGCTCGCTGTTGTGATGTCGTGTTGGGCAGATTCGGGACCTTGACGCCCTCAAAGGCAGTCGGCGTCGAGTTTTGACGCCGATGCTGCTTTTGTCGGGCGTGCAGGCCTGTTGGATTGGACAGCATATTGTCGCAAGGGAGTCCGGAAGGGAGTTGTCGTCGGTCGATGTTGTTGTCGATGGGAACCTATGGGTCCGAAACTGCGCCATGCCATGTCAGTTTCTGTCCGACTCTCTTCCTCTTCCTCTGGAAACTCACCTCACGCAGCGCAAGCACAGAGCGCCGGGCTAGAAAAGGGTGTGGTCGTGCTCAGTCGAGGTCGACTTTGTAACCAACTGGTCAATGGGTAATGCCTTTCTCAAGGCAGATGGTGGTAGTGGTAACGCTCTCTCGCGGGTTGCGCTTTCAAGAGATTGGGATGCAATGGGATGAGTTTTGTGAACTTGTTCTTCTCCTAGAGCGGTAGCTTGGATGCTAGATGAAGATAGATAGAGAGCAAGAGTGGGTTCGTAGGCCAGAGTCGTGCGGCCTTGGTAGGGGTCCGCGGGCCTCATAGGATCCGAGGTTGTGTTGATGGCCGTATCCATGGCAACAGCCCGATGAGCCCATGTTAGTGCTCAAGCCAGCACTAACGTCAGCATCGGGCGGCTAATAGGCCCAATGTGAGACACGCCTCCGAAGTGCCAGTTCCTTGACTTGACTGGTCTGGTCTGTTCTGCTCCTTGTTGTTTCTCATATTCTTCTGCTGCCTGTAGCTGCCATGACGACCTCATATTCGTTTGTAAAAGTTTCTCTTGCATCTCGGTTACTTATCAATGCCTGCAAGCTGATGGCATCTGAACCTCGACTGGCTATTCTCCAGCGACCCTCGCCTCTCACTCCAAAACTAGATGCGCTCCCCCTCACAGCTGACAATAACTCATAATCATTCATTCATTCATCATCATCATCATCATCCACTCCTCCAAGCGCCGTGCCATGAGACAAGCTCAAGACAAGACAGCGAGCGCTTGCTGAAGCTGCCCCCCGTGACAAGGTGGAATTCCAATGTCTCTCGGCTGGCCCAAGCTCCCACCAGTGGCAAGGATCCTGGCACTTAATGTCGTGACGTCTTGTTTCAGGGCCGGCATCGCTACCTGGTCAGCATGTCTCAACTTCTTGATCGAGAGAGAACCCGTGATTGTGGAAAGCCTCTCATTTACGAGCGCTGCATTCCAGCTCGAGGCATAGCGTGCAGCACACAGCCCGTCGTTGTCGAACTCTGCCACGTTGGAACAGGTTCTGTCCGTCTGGATCATTCTCGATAAAGCTTTGTTGTCTAGGTTTCAAGCCTTGGCTCTGCGCCCAGCTCGTGGATATCTCCATCGACTAAGACCTGTAGCAGGCTTCTTCAGCTGCTCCATGACCGACTTCTCGCTTATGCAGCCGCCTAGATTTAGGCTTGCCCGATTGGGTAGGCCTATTGAAACTGTTTTTTCTACCTAGCATGATCAACAATTGGGTTTCTGGGCCAAAAAACGCAAAAAAGCCATGAGGGGATCTGAATGGACGCCCGAGGCGCGTCCTTGTAAACAAACCGTCTTGACTGTCCTGAAGCTTTGACTAGACATCCCCAACTGCATGCTCTACCGGACAACCAGGTAACCAGATACATCAACAATGCTCAGCAAAGAGATGTAGCACTCGGAAGGTTCGGCGGAGGCAGCGGGGACGGGGATGGGCAGCGGCAGCTACAGCTACGGTCCCGGATAGTCGCAAAACTAATGCCGGTCAATCAAGACTGCGTTTGGCGGCATCAACCGCTCTGACGCCGCATGTAGTTCCGTTTGTAGCTCAACAACCACATCGGACTTTTACTTGCCGTCAATCTCCTCTTTGCTGTCACTCTGAGTTCTCATCTCCGCTTGGAACATGCATGGCAATCATGCCATATCGAGTGAGGGGACTGGATCTCACCAAAGCTACTGTTGCTTTGCGCGATCCCGCTGCGGATAACTCTAAAAACCTACACAACATCTAGTTAAGTTGTGCAGACTAGGTGTATAGGTTCTGCAAGACTAGCAGCTACGTCACTCTTATATACCCAAGTCTGGTTGCGCCACAATCGCTTGTCAGCGAGGGCAGGACACGGAGCCCCATCATCCATGCCTGTTGCTCGGCATCTGGCCTTCCTGGACAAGCACCACGAACATCATTCAATGCAGACTCATACGCCTAAGAAAACTGGGCACAAGTTGAAGAGATTCCTGTATTGAAATCTTCCTTTGAGAAGTTCAGTATAATATTGGACATATAGCATTGGCTGCACACGCAAAAGGAGAGAGTATAAGTGTTCCAAAGTGTCCCTATGCCTTTCTTTCAGAAATCCGAGCTACACGAAATTGGATAATGAGGCTTATTTGCATGTAGTCGATTCTCCTTTTAGAGTTTTGCAGTCCTATTCTCCTTTATTAGTTTCCCCTTTCCCGCTAACCTTGAACGTCAACCCATCGACCATTTCGCTCTTTGGGCTACTATTCAAAATACTGGACCTTGTTTCCTACACTCAGATTGATTCAATTACATTTGTCACTGTATCAATGAATCTCATATTGGAACTTCCGTCTCACTCCAGTTCTAGTCACGTCTAAAGCTTCAGGCAAAACCTCGTGTTAGCCTCGATGAGGCCAATCGCACACCACTCATGTGATATTGGGAACAAATGGCAGGAAATAAATGTATATGAGAACCAGCTTACATGCGCCTAGCGGGATACCTTCGTCTTATACTTGGGACCCCAAGTTCCCTGTCTTTCATCTCAAACTAGGGAGTCTGGATGACGAAGTCGGCAATATAACATGCACTATATCTTATGGTATGGTTCTCAACGTTTGTCAGGGTAGCTTCATTAAGCCAAAGAACAAAAGAGCATAGGTGGCGGATGGCTTAAGGAGGTTTGAGTATTCAAATCAGCACTGCTCAAGATTCACGGCAAGACATTTGGGCCTGTGACCTTATCCGCGGAGAGGAATACCGGTTCAACGGTAAGTGAGCGAACGAGCGAACGAGCGAGTAAGGCTTGAGCTTTCACTGCCCAGTCTTTGTTATAGGCGCTCAGGTTCGCCAGCTGCCGACAGGTGACAGAGCTACCAACCCCTTTACCACCTCCTTGATAGGTAGGCAACAGTAAAGCAGAAAAACTCATGTTCTCTTCTTCCCCTCTTTCTCGCGCATGCTGCATTTCCTCCATCAACACAGTATCCCCCTGCTCAACTACTTCGACAGATGATGAAAAGAAAAGCGAGCGACTGAAGCATCCTATATTCATACTCTTACTCCTTCCCTTATCAGGAACTTACACAATGACGACCATACGTTTCCCGAAATGCACTGGTCCGTATCCATCCGCAGACGACCAATATCGGCAGCTTTTCTCAGATCGGCTCTTGGAAGACGACTTTGAACTATCTTATGAAGGATACCTACGTGCCATACAACTCTATGGCAACGAATTTGCTATCGTCCTACAATCACCGGTGAAAAACGCAAATTTCACTGCTTGGATCAGGGAACACCCCTTGCTCATTGCTGAGTACCATAAGAGGGCCCGAGCCCAAGGTTACAACCCGAAATCGGGACAATCCAAACCCCTGGAGGGTCTTTACTACCCAAACAGCGTCCCCAAGACATCTAAACCGGCTGGGAACGATGATGAGCTTCCTGAGATCATCGAGGTCATGTCAGATGGGACAGGTCCCAACGAGAGCAATGGCCAGCAGAACACCCAGCTCGCTGCCCATTCCAACAAACCAGCAACTCTCCGTGGCATGAGTGGCAGCCGTGTGCCTCTGGCTGATGATTTTGGGAGTACCTGCGTCGGTGGTATGGAGATGGCTGTTGTGGTTACCGAATTACTGGAGCGGGTCGTCGAATCAGAATCTCCCAACGAGTGGATAGACACGATCAAGGAGACACTCGAGTACATCGGAGGTTCGGAGAATATGACGGCCTTTCTCAACACCATGTATGAGAAGTTCCCTAAGAAGGAAGACAACAGCACCAAGGCAGCTTCAATCGGACGCCAGTTACGCGGCCTGTGAGCGGATGGAGGAGAATAAGGTTGCTCTGGGCAAATGGCATTGCTGAAAGATACATGACACCGGGCCGTTCTAAAGCAAATGAAGATAGTACAAAGCACTTACATAGGTCTACAATCAGAACCTTATTGTCCAAGTCAGCTTGACGCATGACAGGTAGCACGGGCCCCGGTCATCCTTTGCATGAATCTTGGCTGGCCGTTATGGATCCTTCCCGACAAGCTATGCACGCTTGACGATGCCACGGATGCGATCATATGCGGGTCACAGCCGAAAGACCAATACGTGCATGTCCAACAGCAAACGGTTCATGTGAGGCAGGTCAGATATACCCCAGCTTTTGATATCGAGAGCCTGTCCTTCTCCGGGCGTGGCTCGGAGGAACCCTTTCCGCCCCGCCTGATTGGCCACATTTTCCCCAAAGTAAACAATGCCCACGCCGTTGGGGAAGCAACAACCACAAGGCCCAGGGGTGACAAGTGACTTGCCGGGTTCTAGGTTATCCATCCAGCCTTGACATTTCCAACAGAGTCACCCCATTTCACGCCCGCAGAGTATCTCTGCCGCTGCGATTGGCTGCTGCATTTTCTGTCTCTTTTTTTTTACCCTCACCCTCCCACTGCCATCGTCAGTCCAGCGCCTTCACCTCGTTGCGCTTCCTTGCCGCCCACAACCGAGCCTCCAGCAATTGTCCCTCGCCGCCTCCGTGACAACACGCCGACTCTTGTTGATCACTCCCACAACCGCCACCATGTCGGGCCACACACACCGAGGCACTCCGAACCGCAACCAGGCCCGTGGTGCCATTCCCTTTGGCAACAGCCCGGGTGGTTCCAGCATCCCTCGTCCCGTTCTCGAGGCCCAACCGACCGACACCGGCTCCTCCGTCAGTGCATCCGTCAGTGCGAGCCGGCAGAAGCAGTCTAAGCGTGATGAGGTTCGTCATGATATACCCCCTTGGTCTTATATATATCCGGCTTGATAGCGATACGGCGCCGACTTGAAATCCATTCCGTTGGGAATTCCCTCGCCGACCTCTCGTTCCCCAGCTGCCAAATACACCTCACCGTAACTTTGAATATGGCCTCAATAGCTAACCCCCACTTAGGCAATCCGCAAAAAGCTCGAGAATGATCTCTCCAAGAAGAAGCACCTCACCAGCCGAGCTCGACATACCCGAAAAGCTCCTCCCGGAACCGTTCTCGCCCTCAAGCCTAGCCCCGCTCTTCAGATCAAGCCTGCCACCACCGTCTCGGAAGCTGCCCAGTTGATGGCTGCCAAGCGGGAGGATTGTGTCCTGGTTACCGACGATGACGACCGAATTGCGGGTATCTTTACCGCCAAGGATCTTGCCTTCCGTGTTGTAGGAGCTGGAGCCAAGGCCTCGAGCATTACTATTGCCGAAATCATGACCAAGAACCCTCTCTGCGCTCGAACCGACACTAGTGCTACCGATGCTTTGGACCTCATGGTTAGAAAGGGCTTCCGACATTTGCCAGTTATGGACGAGAATCAGGACATTTCGGGTGTGCTGGATATCACCAAGTGTTTCTACGATGCTATGGAGAAGCTCGAGCGTGCCTACTCGTCCTCGCGAAAACTCTATGATGCCCTTGAGGGTGTCCAATCTGAACTGGGTTCTACTCAACCCCAGCAGATTATCCAATACGTTGAGGCTCTGCGGAGCAAGATGTCTGGGCCCACCCTTGAAACGGTGCTCAACGGCATCCCTCCCACTACCGTCAGCGTGCGCACCTCGGTCAAGGAGGCTGCTCAGCTCATGAAGGAGAACCGCACCACCGCTGTTTTGGTGCAGGATCAGGGTGCCATCACTGGCATTTTCACCAGCAAGGACGTTGTCCTTCGAGTTATTGCTCCTGGTCTGGACCCGGCCAATTGCAGTGTTGTGCGTGTCATGACACCTCATCCCGATTTTGCCCCCATGGACATGACCCTGCAGGCGGCACTTCGGAAGATGCATGGTAAGTTGCTCAAGTCGATATATAGAACATAGCTCACACCCTCCAGACGGTCATTACCTGAATCTGCCTGTCATGAACGATGGAGGTGAGATTGTCGGTATGGTCGATGTTCTCAAGCTCACCTACGCTACGCTGGATCAAATCAACGCCATGTCCAACACCAACGATGAAGGTCCTGCATGGAACAAGTTCTGGCTCTCGCTCGACGCTGAGACCGAATCCATGATGTCTGGAGAAGGTAGCGCAAGCCTTCAGCACACGAACCTGGGCTCCCGCCTCACATCGCCTGATGTCGTGCGAGACCGTATCGGTGATAGTCTCGCTCCCGGAGACTCGGCATCTCATGTCGGCATTGAGTCCCCTCCCCACTCTCTCCTCCCTGATCATGCCGATACACGGCTCCCTGAGGAGCTTCCCTTCTCTTTCAAGTTTAAGGCTCCCTCCGGTCGGGTGCACCGCGTCAAGGTTGTCGCTGCAGACGGCGTGGAGCCTTTTGTAGCAGCTGTGGCCCAAAAGCTCGGTAGCGAGGCGGAGGGCATTGGTGGAGTGCCAACTGTAGAGGACGACAAGATTGTTGGTCCCGGCTTTGCCCTCAGCTTTATGGATGATGAAGGGGACTCCGTGTCCATTACAGCTACCCACGACCTTCTGGAGGCAGTCCTCCTCGCTCGTCAGGCTCACCGAGATAAGGTGGATCTTTTCGTTCATGACCCTGAGAAGCCGCCTGTTTCGGAGCCCGCCGAGGTGTCGGCACTTGCTACACCTTCCATCTCCACTGGTCCTGGTCTCCGGGAACGTCGCAAGTGGTGGCCTGAGGAGGACGAGGAAGATGATGAGGAGGACGAAGGCGACGAGGATGACGATGCCACCTCTACTTTACGGAGACCGCGGAGAACTAGGACTGCCCCCGCACCACTGGTCGCTGATCAACTCATCGCTGGTGTACCGAACGATCTCCTCTTGCCCGGTGCTATTGTCACTTTGGCCGTTGCTATCGTGGGTGTCTTTACCATCTCCAGGCTCACCAGCCGGTAGAGAAACCCATACTCTCACCTAATGACATGACGAAGCCGGGGGGTTGAAGACAGTAGATATTTAAAAACTTGTGCGTTTAGTAGAGATTACCCTCGCAAGTTTAATTCAATTCATTTTTTTTTGTATATCGTTAAAAGTTGTTGATTCCTTGTATGAAATCGATGGTTGTGAGTTGAACTGGCAAGGATGTACTTACATAGGCGTGGCGGCACGGAAAATCTCGCACCCCGGCCCGTTTAGCATGGCCAAATTTTGGCTACTGTCGAACGACCATCACGACCACCGAGTAAGGTACCTCTCAAGCCGTCGCCATGATCCTGAGGAATGCCGCCGTGCGGCATGGTAAGTCAATTGCCTCTCAAAAACTTCAATTAGCATACTGACATGCTTTAGGCCGCCGCACAATGGCGTCTCCCACCTCGAGGTCCCTCCTCCGGCAGCTGTCGACCGAAGTTACTACCGAGACCCAGAAGGACCAGCAGCCCGTAGCGAACTGGTCAACCCCCCAGGCCTCCACTGGACCTCCCAAGATCCTCTCCGCATCACGAAAGAAGCAGAGGCTTGCACAGGATAGCATTCTGGCTCTTGGAACCGACTCGGCGCACGAGCACCGAGGGGCTGTTTGGACGACACCTCACAAAACCCCAAACTCGGCGACACCCACGACACCGGCTCAGCAGTACGCTGAATTCAAACGTATTCAGGCCAACACACGAAGTCTAGGCTCGCGGATTGAGAGGCGGTATGTCCCGACCGAGCTGGTCAACAACCCCCCCGGGCCTGAGGACATCACTCTGGAGCTGTTGATGGCCTCACAGACGCACATGGGCCACAGCACGTCTCTCTGGAACCCCGCCAACTCGCGATACATCTACGGTGTGCGTCAGGGTATTCACATAATTTCTCTCGAGACAACCGCGGCGCATCTTCGGCGAGCAGCTCGTGTGGTGGAAGAGGTTTCATACCGGGGAGGTCTGGTTCTCTTTGTGGGCACCCGCAAGGGACAGATGGAGATTGTCACCAAGGCCGCCGAGATGTCTGGTTCTTGCCACCTGTTTACCAAGTGGACTCCAGGAGCCATTACGAACCGAGATGTGATCCTGAAGATGGCTGGCACGAAGGTGGTGGACCACAAGGATGAGGAGCTTGAGGGTTTCGAAAAGTACAGGGGTTCGGCTCGACCGCTGATGCCGGATCTGGTTGTCTGCTTGAACCCTCTCGAGAATTACACCCTCCTCTACGAGTGTGGTCTAAAGAGCATCCCTACAATTGGTGTGATTGACACCAACGCGGATCCCTCATGGGTGACTTACACTATCCCCTCCAACGATGACAGGTGAGAACCCCGGAAAGAAGGTCTGAATCTGAAGAAACTAACAAGAGCACAGTTTGCGAGCCATGGCTGTTGTCGCTGGTGTCCTGGGCCGCGCTGGCCAAAGGGGTCAGGAGCGACGTCTTGAGGATGCAGGCAAGGGCAAGGTTGCTTGGGAAAACCCTCCCGACATTGTCCAGCATATACAGCGAGAGACCAAGGCTGCCATTGCCGAGCGCAAGTCGGTGATGGGACGCATGCAGCACAACGTGGAGGGTTTCACCGAGGAGGAGCAGAAGCTCTTGCGGGAGCAGTTCTCTGGAGAGGAACTTGAGATTACTGAGGATGAGATGGTCGATATGATGGGTGAAGCTGCTCTGGGCAGCGCGAAAGAGGTGGCTGCCGAGACGGTCTCTGTCTTGACTGAGCAGCCTGCAGCCCCTGCTGAGGCGGAGGTGGTTGAGGTTGAGTCTGAGATTGCTGTTGAGACCAAGGCCGAAGTTGAGGCCGAAGCTGAGGCACCAGCCGAGTCTCAAGTTGAGGTTCAAGTCGAGGCTTCAGTCGAGGCTCCAGTTGAGTCCGAGGTCGAGTCAACGCACGGGGCCAAGCTGTCAAGCATTGAAGAGCAATTGACGGGTCTCAAGGATGCGGCGACAGCGATTGAGGCTGAGATCAAGGGCAACAAGCAGGAGTAGAGTCAAAAAGCTGTGTACAATATTTGGCATGTATAATAGCGCATGAGAGGACATGCATGTACGGTAGCCATATAAACATCCATTGTCAGTGAACACTTGGTCTGCTTGGATGCCATTGCTGCTAGTATTGAAGCATTGAACTTGGATTCCAGGCCGATCCCGGCGGTACAGCCCGGATAAACGATTGGCCCAACCGCGGGAAGGCTGCCTTTCGACGGGCAACAGCGGGTTTCCAGTGGCTTGCAGGCAGGTGCCCCTCAGCCCCTCAGCCCCTCCATGGATTGAATTTTGGGGGCGGCAGGTCACTAAGTACCTAGGTAGGATGCATGCCAAATCCTCGATTCGGTTGTGCGCATTTCCCCTCACCAAAGAACATTTCAGCACAGTCACGTCGGATCTCACAGCACATCACAGCACAGCAACGACACAATCCAGCACAGCGGAGTACGCGCATTGCAGCACGCGGCAGCGACTAGTCAGGCGACGATAGCGGTCAAAACGCCCATAAACGACCCCTCTACTTGGTACTTGGCCGAACTGCCCATACCTGGCGGGGGGCTTTTCCAGCGCACCGGGCCAGACCCAGTAGCACATCACAGCACGCTGGACCACTGGAAAGACCCCTACCGAGGCCCCAGTGTCCAGATCTAGAGTGTTCGGTGCGAAATCGGGACTCCTGTAGTATCCATATCCACCGAGACGCCCATAGTGGCTTGGCCTCGAGTTGAATATTAAATTGGGCTGGCCTTGCCCTCGAACTTGGTGCGTTTATTCTGTCCCTTGCTTCTTCTTCTTTACACTTGCAAGTGTTGGTTGGTGTAAGACGACAACCTCGGAGCTGGAAAGACAAGAGCCGAAACTATACACCAAAGTAAGGAGCTAACTGGTTATCAATAGGCAACAGGGGCTACCTATCCTCTCGACTGCATTTTTAATTTTCCCTATTTTCTTCGCCTTGTTCCTGCACAAAGGGTTGTGTGCAACCCTCACGCCAACAAAATGCCGGCAATGCTGGACGATCCGGCAAGCCCCACCATCTACCGAGTGTCTGGGCAGCCTCCGTACCCGGATCCGAACAACCCTGGCTTCCCGGCCGATATCGTGCCCCGGCAGGTCACCCTCCGGGACCGTCAGACCGTCGCCACCATTGTGCCTTTTGCCTCGAGACATCAGGTTCCCGAATCACTGCTCGCCTATTTATGTGACCAGATCAACAAGGAGATCGAGGGCGGCGACACGTACCCAATGATGGAGCCGTTCGCCGCCGACAAGTTCGCTGCTTACTGGTTTCAGAACTTTGGTGCCATCATGCTTCTTGGCAATGTTGAGCGGGCTGAGGATGTCGTCGAGGGCAAGGACTGGTCCCGTGAATGTTTAGGGAGCTTCTATATCAAGCCCAACTACCCGGGCCGAAGCAGCCACGTATGCAATGCTGGGTTTCTCGTCACTGATGCGTCCCGTAACCGCGGTGTCGGCCGTCTCATGGGTGAGACGTATCTGGACTGGGCCCCGCGCCTCGGCTACACTTACAGCGTCTTCAACTTAGTCTATGAGACCAACGTCGCCTCGTGCCGCATCTGGGACGCCCTGGGCTTCAAGCGCATCGGCCGTGTAAAGGGCTGCGGCAACCTCCGCAGCTACCCCGGACAGCTCATCGACGCCATCATCTACGGGCGGGACCTGGCCCCGCGCGAAAGCGAGGAACTCGTGAGTGAAGAGCGTTTCGACAAGATCAAGTTCTACCTCAAGTACGGCGAATACCCGAACGGCGCTGACCGGGCCGAGAAAAGCAGGCTCCGCAGCGCGGCGACGCACTATAAGCTCCTCGACGGCGACAAGCTCATGCTCAAGGACAAGGAGGTAATATCAGACCCGGCCCGCCAGTTCGACATTGCCCGCCGTGTCCACATCCAACAGCACGGGGGCATCAACAAGACCACCGCCACCATTGCCGAAAAGTACCACTGGAGCCGCATCAAGGAGACGGTTAGTGACGTTATCCGGAGTTGTGTCGAGTGCAAGGAGCTGGGCAAGACGCCTAACCCTGGCGGTGCAAGAAAGGCTGCAGCAAACAACGGGGGGAGAAGGTCAGCGGCGAGCGGAGGAGGCGGAAGTGAACATCAAGTACGAGCAGCCAGTCCGCCAACCCAAGTGCTACCGTTGCAAGATCACACCATCATGTCGACATTATCGCAGCCAAGTCCAGATCACACCCCGAGCCCCTATGCTAACCCTGCCGACATCTCTCTCATCGCGCCGCCTCACACTCTTCAGACTGACTCGATCGACCATACCCTCCACTCTCATCATGACCCACATTCTCATACCCATCCTCACCAACATCATCCTACTCATCATCAACACAGCCCGCACCAGCACCCACACCACAACCCTATGCTCCAGGACCCTCCAACAAGTCACCATCCTCACGACCACTCCGTCTACCAGCCGATTGACCCGCAGATCATCAACCAGACCTCACCGCACGACCTCGCCCCCTTCGATCAGTATCACTCACCAGCCGACTTCCAAGCCCTGCTCAACGCCACCGAAGATGTCGTTCCTGGAGAATCCGACGCCGTGGATCGAGACCTTGAGATGCTGATAGAGCATCAAGATGATGACGATGTTGTCGACGGGACGGTCACTATGGGTGGTATGGGTGTTGGCGTGGGAGAAGGGACGGAGGATAGGGGACTCGAGCATAAGGAGAGGAGTTTGTATGATGTTGGCTTTGGAGGGCCAGTGGGGTAGAGACGGCTATATGGCACCAGTTTTGTCGAGGCATATACGAAGCGGGCGAGCTTTCATTTCTTGTTTTTAGAAGCATGGGCTTGATGTGTCCAGGAGATTTAATAAAGAGTAAAACACTGCACAAATACTTCTTGTCTGGTGACTATGATCAGGCTTAGGCGCGAGCCACAAAGATCATTATTGTAAGCATCGAGCCGTACAGTGCTGAGGATGCTTCTCCAATACAGTCGATGGAGAAGATTCAAGATTTCAAAGGCCGGATAAGTCTATGTATCATACAGATCCTCCAACCCAGGTCACACAATACCACCAACCCTATTTCTATGTTCCAGGATGATTTTTGTTTTATCTCCAACCTCAGCAGCGTGCCCTCATCTTTTTAGTTTTCAGACTTGGGGTGTTTACCGCCTAGGCATGCCCCGTCCTCGTCCCCTGAGGGCGCGCTGTGCAGCACCGGGCGGTAGCTGGCCGGGGGCCTGAGGCTTGGCACTCTCTTCATTGCGGATAGTCTCATCAACTCCAAGAATGAGGCAGCTGGCCTCGGTGGCAGCTTGGATAGCGTTGGTCTTGACCAAAGCGGGCTCCCAGACGAAGCGCTCCATCATGTCGGTGACGCCCTCGTTCTGGAAGTCCACACCAGCCCATGTCTTGCCCTTGCGGTGCTCCACGCGGAGCTTGTTGAGAATATCAGTGGCGTCGAAACCGGCGTTGTCGCACAGCTGGCGGGGAATAATCTCGAGGGCCTTGGCGAAAGACTTGATGATGGCTTGCTGCTTGGTGGTGATGTTCTTGTCGGCGAAATGGTGCAGGTAGGACGACAACTCCATCTCAGTAGCACCACCGCCACCGACAATGAGGTGGTTTCGGATCGCTCGCTTGACAATCATGATGGCGTCGTGCAGAGATCGCTCAACCTCGGCGATGAACTGCTCAGCACCACCACGGAGGACCAAGGTACAGGTCTTGGCTTCGGGGCAGTCCTCGAAGAAGTTGAAGCGCTCGCCACCGATTTGGCGCTCCTCGAACTTGCCACAAGTTCCCAGATGCTCGGGCAAAATGTCGGAACATGTCGACTGAACCACAGCCCCGGTAGCCTGCACCACGCGCTCCATATCCTCAGAGGCGACACGGCCAGCGCAGAAGACATCTCGGTCGGCAAAGAACTGGGTAGCCAAATCACCAATAGGCAGCTTGCTGAGCACCACCTTGGCGCCAGTCTTATAAACCGCCTCAAGCTTCTTGTAGATAATCTGCCACTCCGCATCGACAATGGCCTGGTACTCAGAAACCTGCTCCACACGGACCTCGGCGTTATCCTTCTCAGCCTTCAACTCCAGCTCGACGTTCAAGCACACAATCTTGGGTTGCTCGAAGGACTTTGGTTGTTGCTCGAAACCGGCGTAGGAAAAGGTCTTCTTGAAAGCGACACCGTTGATGAAAAGAGAGTCGGTCAGCGAACCGCCGGGAATCTTCTTGATGCCGATAAGCTTTTCGTTCAGATCGTCCTGGTCGAGCGACAACACAGCGTCGACAACCACTATATGAAATTAGCTTTAAGTTAAACCCAGGGGCAGGCGAGTCCGCATACTCTTGGTGAAGAAAGTGGTATTCCGCTTGATCAGCTTGCTGGTCATAGCAGTAGAGGCCAGCTTGGCCAGGGTATCGCGCTGGTTGCCCTCGTTGGTGCTAACGGCAATCTCCTTGACCTTGTTGACGGCCATCTGTGACGCCCTCCGCAGACCCTTAATGATGATCTGAGAGCTGACACCCTGCTCAACGTGCTCCTTGACCTCCTTGAGAATCTCACCGGCGAGGACAACGACTGATGTGGTTCCGTCGCCCACCTCGGCGTCTTGCGATCGGGCGATATCGACGAGAATTCGGGCGGCGGGGTGGACAATGTCGAGGAGCTTTGCCAGGTTAGTGACTGCCAGGGCTGGATATACGTGTATTTTGGAGCGCATCTCACCTTCATGACGGTCGCACCGTCATTGGTAATGGTCTGCCTGCCATTCTCATCAACCATCAAGAGGTCACCGCCGTAGGGACCCAAGGTGGATTTGATGGTGGCCTGGACGGCGAGACAGGCATTAATGTTGGAGACGATCTGCCCCTTGCCCTGGGAGGTATCGGTTCCTGTAATAAGGCGCCATCGTCAGCCGACTGTCGTCGTCGCTACCACCTTGCGCGGTGAGTCGTGTTTCTTTTCGAGGGCCCTTCTCCCCTGGATTTGGACTTTCGAGGGGTGAACGGTCCCTGAAGCGGGCGGGCGGTGGGGTAAAACGGACCTTCCTTGAGGACGATAATCGTCGGCGTTTGGCCTCCGAACGACATTTTGGGAGGTGATGATGCAGTCGAAGTCCGAAAGTGATGATGCTTGGTACAAAAATCAAAAGAGGCTTCGGCTCACTGCGTCACCGGCAAATTTGGGGGAGGGAAGGAGGCCGGCGGGTTCAAAGTGGGAGGAGCTGTGATGGAAGCTTCCAAAAAAATGTGGCAGCCTTCTTTCTCATCATGTTCCTTGCCCCAGTCACGCACGGACCACATTTATAGGAGGCCCAGAGTCATGCCGCGTCCAATCAAGCGCCTGCGGTCAGAACGACAACTTGATCTTGCATTCTCAATTGTCGACAACAATAAGCATCTACCTAAGGCTGTGAGGCGGAGATAGCAATGCCTCGTGAGGTAAGGGGTATTGGAAACGGAATAGAAGCCAAGAACCCCAGCGTTGCCGCAATAATGTGAAGTACAAGCATGCGTAAAACGGCCCCAAAGAATAACGAGTGTGTCTCATCAAACCGTCCTTTCCCCCTCCAGAATTCGTTTAGCAGACAACGCGTACTCGCACCTAACGTAGTAACAACTCTAGCCTAGAAAACTCTTGTTCCCAGACATCCATATTCTCATCTCCTTCTCCACTCATGCTGAATATTCGATCCAAATGTCTGAGCATCTCTAGCTCAGCCTCTTGGGGGCAATACCCTCCCGGTCCCTGCAAACCTTGCTTCCAAACCCTGAGGATAGCATTTACTTCCCATGCCAGTCGAAACATCCGTCCACTATAATTGTGGCGATGCGGCAGATTTATATCGAGCAGACTTCGGATTGCTTGGCCGGGAATGTAGGCTCCATCGACAGTCGTTGCTATGTATAATCTCCCATAGGGAAGGGGAAGACCGTTCGGTCCAGTCAAGATTCCCCTCGGCGAATGGAGCTGAGGAATCTTCGGTGGATACATGGAAAAGCTGATGGACGAACGGGACGCCCGAAGACCGGATGAATGTATCGTCCTTGGAGTTTTAAGATGGCTCTTCGTATGGTTTGTGGGTTGATCCTCTTTAGGGTTTTTGGTTAGCGACAATGAGAAGACGCGCTCGAGACTATCCTGCCAGGTATTGGGACTCTCAGACTAACCGAGCTTTTAAGAAGGTGCGATAGGCTGTTTACACTTCAGTCTTCGGGTTTTAGACTCGATTCACTGCAAAGCGCAAGACTTTTGGCTCGTAATGAGGAAGGATTATTGAGAGTATGCCAATGTGAGCGTAGAGAGAATAGAGAGCAGCTGGGTATGGTGCGAAGAAGTATTCAGGGGACGACTTTGCAGACTAGGTAGGCTATGCGGAATCTTTCTCTGGGTTCCGTTCACTACTGCCTGGTGGTGCTGGAGGTAGGTCTCGGCAGGCGGACAATAGAGGTGGTGCACAATAGCCGCTGGCAGCCTCAATGCTCGCCTCTGCCAACAAACCCGCCTGACCACCAATTAGCTTCCCGTATGCCCATGTAAGGTTCTGGGTTTCGAAAATGCAATCCAGCTTCTTCGGACATCCAAGGCTTTAGGTCTAATGCGTACCACTTTATCTACCCTATCCGGTATACCAGCTGTTGCTAATCAGTAAGGGCTCTGTGCACTACTCCCTAGGTGCCGTACCTGGATCATTTAATCGTCATCAGAACTCTATCGAGAGACCCAAGGAAGCTCTTTGCTTGTTTAAGACTGGAAAGATTCTTGCAGCATATTGGGCCAGCACCTATTTTCAGCGCAATGTCCATCTCGCTTTCCTCCTTTTCGGCCAATAATAGTCTGAGGCTAAGCAAGTCAACAGCTTCAATACGACACGAGGATTTATGCATCTAGTTCAAAGTAAACCATGATTCGTGTATTGTTAATCCCATTAGAATCTGGACTATGCATATGTGTTCCAGATTTGATCACCTACCGTCAGACACCCGTTGTCTCCCGTTTATCTCCCTACGCTTGAGAATCTGCAGCCCTCGTCCTTCCTGCCTGGCCTCTACCAGGCGCCGCATCAAATTTCTCCCCCCAGAATTCTTCCAGGTTAAAAGTCTTGATGCACTCTCTGGCACTCGGCCTGCCGTACTCAGGGTCTGCGCCGCCATCAAGTAACGCCTGTTCCAGATTAGTTTAGGCACTCTTGGCACCAGGTTCACTCATAAGTTGAGAAATCCGAAGCGGTACGAAACTTACTTGGACAACCTCATCTTCTTTCTTGAATATTGCACCGGCCAGAGGGCTTTGGCCTCGGTCATTGAGGCGGTTAGGATCAGCCCCGTGCTGGATGAGGACTTTGACCAGTTCGGCATGGCCGTGGTAGGCAGCAAGCATGAGCTTCTCTCGTCAGTCTTGTCAAGTTTTGCGAGTTTCAAGCTCTGGTGGATGAGCTTCAGCTCAAATGCCATACCAAAGTGTCACCCTTATCGTTTGTGAGGTTCGGAGGTAGCCCTGCAGGAAGAGCTTGCTGGAAGACGGCTACTTCTCCTCTTCGGGCAGAGTCATACATCTTACTCGCAAATTCAACCATCTCAGGCGTGAGCGAATCTGAGCGGGCGGACTGATTTGAAGCTTCGCTCATCTTGGCGGGGCTTGATTCAAAGGACTCGGTAGGAAATCGATCCAAGATTCTGCTTTGAGGTGGAAGATTATTCGGGGCAGAGCGTGGTTGTAATAGTTGATGAAATACGCTTTCCTTTTGGGGTTCGTATTGTTGAGTATTTGGAGGATTTGAGATGACTGATCGAAACGGAAGTGAGTTGTAGTCGAGGCGATTACGAATGACGTAGATGAGGTCAGTCAGCGCAAGCCGTGGCGCCCGGCACCTAGTCCGTTTGCAGGGAGTAATACCACATTTCATGTCGATGCAACTCGAAGTAACAAGTGTATATTCAAATTGAGAAGGCTGCGCAATTCCAATTTTCAGCCAGAGTGTATGCATAGATAACCGCCTTTCCTTTGAATGCGTGTGCTCAAAGACAGTACCATCGTAGTGCGCCAATCCCTCGTACATCCAACCCGTAGAAAGGGTATCTTTCCCTGTGGCCCCCAGGTTGTTCATTGTCGTGTTCCAAATTCCCCAAAAGATAAAATCCATCTATGAAAACAATTTCTTGAATCGAAAAGTCCGAGTAGAAGGAAAAGGTCATCGTAACAGCATCTCATTATACAGTGGGCAAGGCTTAGAGGCCGCCTTGGTATCATCCCGCCCCTCACAGAACGCCGTAAAAAACAGTAGCATCGATTTGATCCATTCTGCTCATCTCTCATCAGCCACCGAACGGTGTTTTTCATCTCAGAGCCTACCTTGAGACAATCTCCCGTGTTTCAGCGTGCAATGTTTAAGTGATCTTAACCCTTGTAGTCTGTAATTCCGTCGCCCTCGCCGTTGTCGGGCTCGTTAGGGATTGGCGGGTCCGGCTTGGGCGTCTCCGGACGATGCGCGATGCCGAGACTCGGATGCATGATGAGTTCCCAGCCTTTTCTTGTCAAAATATCGGTTTTTCTAATTTTATTTCTCTGTTCGGGAGGAATTAAATATTAGAGTTGTAAGAAAATAAATAAAGATCAACAGGCGGGCGGAGGGTGGGAGAGAAGCATCGCCGGATTATATGTAAGTCGCTGGTGGCGGGAGAGGGGGAGGCCCTGACGGTGCGTTACGTCAGGGCCCCGTGGGCAGATGCACCGTCTGTAACCTCTACGCCTTTGCATTGGAGGGGATCGTGGATTGAGAAACACACAACATGTGGTTTTTGGAGGGGAAGCATTCCATTTCTACGCGTATAGCTCGGCTCTGGTCGCAGGAAACAGTTGTCGTTGGACAGGACGAGTGCCGATCAGACGATTCTAGAACAGCGGCCGTGGGATTGCGACCATCAGGGTTACAGCACAGGGCAGAAGAAAAAGAAAAGAAAGGACAAAAGCGGCAGAGGCATTCTTTGCACGGACATGGTTGTGGAATTCCCGCTCGGGCTGTGGGGATGAGATTGTGTTTTCCCAGATCTCTCATGCTTATGCTTGCCTGGATGTTTCTCGGGTTCAAGGTTGATAGGTAGTTTAATGACAAGATCTTGGCGAGGCGGGAGCGCGATCTTATCACCTAGATCTCGCGTGCTACTACGATAGATAAGGTAGAACAAGGTAGAGCCTATGGCATGTGATTATAGCCTTGAGATCTGCTCAAACTAGAAACAAATACAAACGCAAATATATGTTAGCCTTACGGCTCGTGTTCCGGAAGCCTTGCTGAATTACGTCCAACTTGTTGTTCATGTTACAAATACAGTACCCAGTTGTCCCACGAAAAGAGGATACTGTGGAAGCGAGCCGCGTACAGTGTTGCCGCTGGCAGATTCTCCATCCAGAAGCCATACAAAGTCGGTGGGCAATGGTCTCTTCAAACATGGCAGGGGTTAGGGATAATGGATCGGACGGGCCTCAATCCTAGAGCGTCTAGACTCGTGTCGTGTCGTCGAAAGGTGGGTGTTGAGGATTTAGGTGCAGATAGATCGGCAATTCCAACGGCCGGATCCGCAGAAGCCGACTTCAGCTGTCGCCGGAGCGACGTTGAAATCTAGATGGCAGAACGCGTGTGCAGGGCAGGCCATGGCATCTGCAGCCTGTCTTTAAATTGGCATCTGGCAGGAAACACCCCAGGATGCGGTTTGAGCAATTGCCCATGGCTACGGTTCCGCACATTGTGGGTTTTGCCATTGTTGGTCCTGGTGGCTTGGTCTTGGGCGGCATGGGCATGGGAGCTCGAGGAGGGTGGCACGGCAGGGCAGGGCAGCTGGAATGGAATGCTTCAAGATGCTGGAGAATGAGGGGTAGCTAAACCTAGCTCCAGGCCCCAGTGAGGGACAAGTTGGTCCATGGGATGGCAATTTTGAATGAATCGGATCGAATTTTCTGCATCTGTGTGTGAGTTGGCACCGGCCATACTTCCCTCGAAGGAGAAGCTCTGTTTCCCCTCATCGCGGATCGGGGCGTGGACGACGTAAGATCAGATCACCCGTGTTGCGGCCAAGCGGGTGTCGTACATGGACTAAACTGTCATCATCATTCGCTACTGTATGCACAGCAAGCAAGCGAGGGTTATACAGCGGATAAAATGCAAAAAAGTCAAAGGTTCCCTGAACCACCCCTGAAAAGGGCGTGCATGAAGGAAAGGCGAGAGACAGAACCAAGCCCATTGCTCGTATGGGAAAGTATCTCCCCCGGGAGGCTCGGGGTCCTTGTTGATCGGCTCCCGAGACAGAAGCTGTCAGAGCTTCTGAAGCAACCATGATGCTGCCGTCGTGTTGTGGCTGAGAGTCAATCGAGACTCGTCCAGTAGGATGAGATGGAGAGTTGAGTTGCCGGATCATAGCGGAAGAGAGGCATGGACTCTGAGGTTGGGGGGTCATTGATCCCAAGTATGCAACCTGGGTGAAGCATTGGGCTGAAGAAGCAGCCGTCCGGTCAGATAGATAGCCAGATAGATAGCCAGCTATCATAAATCAGAAGCTCGCCACGCACCGCTCACGGACACCGAATCCAATCGGCTGGTTGACGGCCAATTTGGTTACAATCCAGCCCACCAACAGAGATCGGGTGAGTTGCACCGAAGGACCGAACTTCCAGAACCGACCAGGGAAGGGAAGGGGGAGGCCGAAACTACCTACAAAGATGAGATGATGCCTTGAGCCTCAAGAATTAAAAACCGGCTCGTAAAAGTGAAGGCTAGGGTAAAGTATCATGACGCCGTTTTCCACCTCAAGGTTGAGCATCAGATGTTGGATGACGCCCGGAGGTAGGCGCTGTCACCGGTACCTTGGATGGAGACCGTTGATGCTATTGAGTGACTTTTAGTCAAGGGCTTTTGGTGCCCGACCCTAGAGTATCTCCCTGACTCGAAAAAAGTTAGCACGAGTACCGCCGGCAATACCAGCCGGCAAAACCGCAAGCGGGTCTCCACCTCCGTCCAGGCCTTCGGCCGGGCGTCGCCGCCTGCCTGGTTCTACGGGAAACGTCTAAACCTCAGGCCCCCAATCACAGCCTGGCATGCTCCAGCTCAGGTCCCTGCCCGTCAGATGTCAACCTCGTCCTGCGGCGGCGCCGTCTTCTCACTTTCCATCATGGCGCAAACGACGACGTCAAATAAGGCCCGACTGGGTAACATGCCACCTTGATGCTCCCTGACTCTGGCCCCGTTGGCCCAACCACGGGCGAGACAACGGCCATGCGCCGCATCATGGCTGCACTGCACTGCAGCCTGCTCTCGTCTCTGTGTCGACCCCCTCTGCGTGCCTCTACAGTATGTACGATACTCTAGGCCAAGACAAGATTCGAAACCCACGCTCGCTAGCACGCACCCGGAGCCGCGCCTACTCGCCCGCTGTCTCTAATCTGAGCGGCCGCGAGACGTGGGGTGGGGCATGGCGTTCGTCTTGGAATGACCATCATAGATCAGACCACCTTTTTTCGACGTCAACCGTCGCCAAACCCAGCTCCGAGCTAGCCACCTCGAGCCCTGCCTTTTGCTTGCCCTGACGCCTGCTTGTCCTCGCCGGCGAGCTAGCCAAGGCCCACGGAAACTGATTGACCGATAGACTTGCGCCGGCGCCGGCAAAAGATTGACTGACGACCACTTACAGCCACATACAGGCCACTTTGCTGCCCATTGTCCGGCCCGTCTTCCTTGCCCGTCTCCGTCTGTGGCTCCTCGAAGCTCCCCCACGCACGCCACCATCTCGCTTTTGGCCTGGAAAGCATACTCGTCACAATTCCACGCCGATGGAAGATTACATTCACGCCCTCGCTTTCCCTGGTAGCCCTCTGGTGTCCTCTCATTCCAATGTAACCTATCTGCTGATCTCGCCCAACGGCCGCTGCCCCTATGCGCAGCTCTTGCTTACCGTACCCAACATGCGGCAAAGGCCATGGGGAACTTTCTCTCACCGCACACCCGCTATACTCTGTAGCTACCTCTCCTCCTGTTCCTGCTCCTTGGCAACCCCTACAGCTCTGTCCGTATAAGAAGTCTTCGGAGCCTGTTGTGCAAAAAGTTTCCTTTGTTCTCTTCCCTTCCCATCTCTCATCCAAAGAGTTGATCCTTAACTCTTTATATCATTGCCTCTTACACAACAATCCTATCCAATGGCCGAAGTCGAGTCTATTCAGCCCTTTGGCCTCGCCCGCTCTACTATCAAGGGCTCCCCCCTCTCCAAGGAGGAGATTGAGCAGTACAATGACTTCTTCAAAGCCAGCTGCTACCTGTCCTTGGGCATGATCTACCTCAAGGAGAATCCTCTCCTTCGAGAACCTCTCAAGACTGATCACCTGAAGCTTCGGTTGCTCGGTCACTTTGGATCTGCCCCTGGTCAGATCTTCACATACATGCACTTCAACCGCCTTATCAAGAAGTATGATCTTGACTCCATCTTCATCTCTGGCCCAGGCCACGGCGCCCCTGCCGTTCTGTCCCAGTCCTATCTCGAGGGCGTCTACACCGAGGTCTATCCCGACAAGACTCTCGACACTGAAGGTCTCCAGAAGTTCTTTAAGAGCTTCTCGTTCCCTGGTGGAATCGGTTCTCACGCTACTCCTGAAACCCCAGGATCTCTTCACGAAGGCGGTGAGCTGGGCTACTCTGTATCACACGCCTTCGGTGCGGTTTACGATAACCCTGACTTGATTGCTCTTACTATGGTCGGTGATGGTGAGGCTGAGACTGGTCCCCTTGCCACCGCATGGCACAGCAACAAGTTCCTCAACCCTATTGTGGATGGTGCCGTCCTCCCTGTCCTCCATCTTAACGGCTACAAGATCAACAACCCAACTCTTCTTGCTCGAATTTCCCACAAGGAGCTCGAGAATCTCTTCATCGGCTATGGTTGGCAACCCTACTTTGTCGAGGGTGACGATGTCGAGACTATGCACCAGGCCATGGCCGCCACTCTCGAGCACTGTGTGACTGAGATCAGGAAGTTCCAGCAGCAGGCCCGTGAAAGCGGCGAAGCTTTCCGTCCCATGTGGCCCATGATTGTTCTCCGAAGCCCCAAGGGTTGGACCGCCCCCCGAAAGGTTGACGACAACTATCTGGAAGGTTACTGGCGTGCTCACCAGGTTCCCATCACGGACCCTGCCACCAACCCTGCTCATCTCAAGCTTCTCGAGGAATGGATGCGAAGCTACGAGCCTGAGCGTCTCTTCGATGAGTCAGGCGCGCCCATTGCAGCTCTTCGAGAGCTTGTTCCCGTGGGTAACCGACGAATGAGCGCCAACCCTGTTGCCAATGGTGGCCTGCTAAGGAAGCCATTGAGAATGCCCGACTTCAGGGACTATGCTATCAAGGTTGATAGCCCCGGAAATGTCATGAACGCCAGCATGACCAACATGGCCAAGTTCTTGAGAGATGTTATTGCTGAGAACCAGACCAACTTCCGTCTGTTTGGCCCTGACGAGACCGAGTCCAACAAGCTCGGCGGTGTCTACTCTGCCGGCAAGAAGGTCTGGATGGGTGAGTACTTTGACGAGGATGACAACGGCGGCAATCTCGCCAAGGCTGGCCGTGTCATGGAGATGCTGTCCGAGCACACCTGCGAGGGTTGGCTCGAGGGCTACCTCCTGAGCGGTCGCCATGGCTTGCTCAACAGCTACGAGCCATTCATCCATGTGATTGACTCCATGGTCAACCAGGTATGTGGAAAATTGTGGTTAGTGTTGGATTTCTTCTAACAGCATCTATAGCACTGCAAGTGGATTGAGAAGTGTCTTGAGGTTGAGTGGCGAGCCAAGGTGGCCTCCCTCAACATCCTTTTGACTGCTGTGGTCTGGCGTCAGGACCACAACGGCTTCACCCACCAGGATCCCGGTTTCCTTGATGTCGTCGCCAACAAGAGCCCCGAGGTTGTGCGCATCTACCTCCCCCCTGATGGCAACTGTCTGCTTTCTGGTATGTTGGGTTGATTGTTCCCCATACATTGTTGGAAATTTCTAACACGATAATAGTCATGGACCACTGTCTTCGCTCAGTCAACTATGTCAACGTTGTTGTCTCCGATAAGCAGGAGCATCTTCAGTACCTCTCCATGGATGCTGCTATCGAGCACTGCACGAAGGGCATTGGAATCTGGCCCCAGTTCAGCACTGATGCCGGCCAAGATCCTGATCTCGTCATGGCATCATGCGGTGACATTAGCACGCACGAGTCCCTGGCAGCTATTGACCTCCTTCTCGAGCACTTCCCTGAGCTCAAGATCCGCTGTGTCAATTGTGTCGACCTCTTCAAGCTCATCCACCCCAGCGACCATCCCCACGGTCTGACTGATGAGGAGTGGACTAGCCTCTTCACTGATGACACTCCCGTCATCTTTAACTTCCACAGCTACCCCTGGATGGTGCATCGTCTGACATACAAGCGCCCTGGAAGCAGGAACCTGCACGTCCGTGGCTACAAGGAGAAGGGCAACATTGACACGCCCCTTGAGCTGGCCATCCGCAACCAGACTGACCGCTTCAGTCTCGCCATCGACGCCATCGACCGCATGCCTCAGCTGCACAACCGCGGGGCGTCGGCTCGCCAGGCTCTCCTCAACGCCCAGATCCAGGCCAGCGCCCAGGCCTTTGAGACAGGCATGGACCCCCCCTTCCTCAAGGACTGGACGTGGAAGCGCAACGGTCTGTGGAAGAAGATTGGCGACGGCCTCGCGTCGCGATAAACGGACTTAGAACAACAAGAACTAGATGTGGCCATCGCTGGGACTGGACTTCTAGAAGGCGGAAATAGATAAGAAAGGGACGAACGGGCGTTGCAGGACAGACAAGGCGGTTGGGTATCGTCTTATGAAGAGTTTCTCATTATTGTTTCTTTTCTCTCTTTACATGGATGTTATGCAGTTACGAACGATTTGAAGAAAGACTATGCTTTGCTCTCTGATGGGTGTCAGCCTCTTGAAATGGAAAAAAACACGACATGGAGTCGATTATTCCAGACCTCAGCTCTCATTCACTCGTGATATAACTTGTTTGCCTCCCTCTTCATATGATACTGTATAGTCCCCAGCTCCGGAAACTCGCTCTGCCCAACAACCCTGAACCCGAACTTCTCGTATAACTTCTTTCCTTCTTCTGAGCTATTCACATACGCCATCCATCCTTCGTCATCAGCTCTCGCAACGCCGAACCGCATCAGCGCAGATCCCACGCCACAGCCCTGTGCCTCCTTTGCCGTGACGATGGTGCTCAGGAACCAGTGCGCCTCGCCAGCAACGTACTTTGCCGTCGCGTCGGCATTGGCCTGAAAGAACCTGGCCGTGAGAGCTTGATCGCCAGCAGCCGGGTAATCTGAAGGGGAGAGGATAACGTGCGGCGAAGGAAATGGGCTGCGGACCCAACGGACCCAGCCGAGGATACCGGGTTCGGAGCCGGACTCGGCGACTAGTATATGAGCTCCTGGAGCACCGATGCTTTTCTCTATGCGAGACGTCGTATACGCTTGAACTTCTGGATCTGAGGGCGGGAGGCAGCGTTGTTGGAAGGGGCCTGAGGAGAAGGCTGAGAAGTAGACTGAGAGCATCGAGGGTACATCCTGCTGAGTAGCAGGACGAATAGTGATGGAAGCCATGGTTGATTTGTGTTTTAGGAATTGATGATGATTCATCTTCGTCCCATATCAAGCTGGCCACACGATCTCCTAGGAGAGAAAAGGGACGTGCTAAGGCCAGTTATTAGAATCTAGAAGAAGGTTACCTGATCTAAGATGCACTTCTTAGACTTTCCTAGGTCGAGCTTTTCCTTAGAGTTTTGGTTTAGGGTGGAGGTTAAGGTTGATGATAGATGCAAGTTGTCACCAACGGCCTATGACAGTGGGTGGATCTGAGTCATACCGAGCGGGAGGCAAAACATCTTGGCCAGAGGAGCACAACTACTTTCCTTAACAATTCACGATAAAAACAGTATGTAGGCGATCCAGAAGCTACTCAACTTCTATGCCTAGCTTCAATGTTGGCGTCACGGCAACTGCGGTGTTAGAGGTTAAGAAGCTGCTACTAACAGACACCATGGCTATTAACTCATCATATTATGAATATTTGTCTCTTCACTGCTGCCAGGTCTACCTGGCTAAAACACTCTTAGATTGTTGCTACAGTTGAATCCCGGTTCCCGAACGCCTGTTCCCATATACCCTTTCTGTTTCAGTTCCATAAACCGTCTCGCCGTGCTATCCCTGGATATCAACACAACCAACATATTTTGTCATTACAGAGCCTTGACCGACTGGAAAAAAGGGTTGGACTGCAAGTCAGCGTTGGCCCCGACAAGCTCCTTCAGAGCAGCTACTTGCTCCTCGCGGCTCATGTCTCCCTGCTTCACCTTGTCCTTCCACTCCACCAGCACCCGCTTCAGCATCGCACTGCCCTGTTCCACGTCCTCCTTGCTGTACTGCAGCGCAAGGTCTTCGTGCTTGGTTGTAAAGTCTTCGAGTTCGTCCGCCTTGCGCTTCGCCATTCGCACGACCTTGTCCGGGAAGCGGACTAGCTCGGCGACGTGGATGCCGAAACTCTGGTCGCACACGCCCGGTGCCACCTTGTACAGCAGCGTCACCTCACGTTTTGCGTCGGCCTCGGAGGCTGCTGTTGCACCATTGCCGCCGATGTGCGCCGTCACATGGAGGTTCTGAACCTGCGGGTACTGGTCTGCCAGTGCCGTGAGTTCGTGGAAGTGTGTAGCAAACATGGCTGAGCATCCAATCTCCTTGACGATGTGTTCCGAGATGGCCCATGCCAAGCCAAACCCGTCATAAGTCGACGTCCCGCGGCCGAGCTCGTCAATAATGATCAGGGACTCCGCGGTAGCCGACTTGAGGATGTTGGCGGTTTCGAGCATCTCAGCCATAAAGGTCGAGACACCCTTGAGCTGTGAATCGCTGGCACCCACACGGGCCAAGATGGAATCGTAAATAGTCAACTCGGCCTCGGCACAGGGCACGAAGCATCCCACTTGAGCCATGAGGGCAATGACACCCGTTTGGCGGATGTAGGTCGACTTGCCACCCATGTTGGGGCCCGTGATGATGAGGAACGATGACTTGTCACGGGTAAGCTCGATATCATTGGTGATAAACTGAACATCATCCTGAAGTTCCATACAAGGATGTCGGGCTTCACGCAAAATCGTCTGGCCCTCACCACGAGGATGAATCTTTGGTCGGACGTACGACTCAGGGGCATGAACTGAGGCGTGGGCCAGCGAAACGATGACGTCGAGGTGAGCAAGGACGCCAGCGAGGCGCTCTAGAACCGGGCAGTACGAGGAGGCGACGTGGACCACCTCGTGAACCAGGCTGCTTTGTGTCCGGTTGTAGTTTTGGGATAGCTGATCATACTCCCGGCGGAAGGCCTGCATCTTCTTGGTTGTGAAGTAGACACCATTCTTCTGCGTGGAGCACTCCTGGTATTTGGAGTTGTTTCGAATGCAACCCGCCTCCTGTCGGGTGAGACGCATGCATACGCCATGAACCTTGTGGTTGGTCTCCAGGAAGATCTTCTTGTCCGCTTCTTGGCCAAGATCCCGGGCTGAGGCCATGAATTCGGCCCGGATGTCCTTGTCGAGTTGGTCAAGCTTCTTGCGAATAATACGCAGACTCTTGTCAAAGTCGGCTTTGATGATGTACTCGTGACGATCAAGAGCGTCGAGGTCAACTGTCTGCTCTACCATGTCCTGCAACTTGCCCAAGCTATCGGAAAGGTCGCGGAGCTTGATAGTGTAGGCTTCATCCAGAGGGTCCTTATAGTTCTCGTCCATGACTCCTTCGAACGTACCAATGAAGCCAGGGAGACGAATGACGACCTGGTAGGCGCGGACTACGTCTTCCAAGTTCGCCTTGCCCCGCTGAAACCGCTTTGAAAGCCGGTAAAGGTCAGGAATGGAACGGAGATGTTCCTCTTGCAGGGTCTGGCGAAGCTCGGTGTCAACGTAAAAGGCCTCGACCAATTGCTGTCGCTTCTCAATCTCCTGCTTGCTCATAAGGGGTTGCTTCAACCACTGGGCCAAGAGTCTACTGCCCACAGGCGTCTTGCAGTGATTCAAGACCCCAAAAATGCTCATCGTTTTGGATCCATCTCGAGGGCCCGGCATCAGGTTCAGAGCCTTGAGCGCAGCCGCATCCAACTTCATGAACTGTGCCAGGTCATGCTGGTACAGTTGATACTGCCCAAAGTTGGAAGGATCTTGAAGCACGCCGAGATACTTGATAAGAGAAGCGGCAGAACCCATGGCCAACTTGAGATCAGTCTGGGGAAGTAGAGTGGCTGATCGTTCGTCCTTGAGGAGGCGCGCAAGGTCCTGTTCAATGTCACGAATACCAAAGTCGCCGGTTGGTCGTTCGGCAATGGCCACACCGCAGTTGTTGATAATCTTCTTCAGCTTGGCCAGCTCAGGGTCCTTTTCCTTCTCGCTCTTGTCTATTTGAATCAAGCATTCGCGCACGCCAAGCTGGATGAGCAGCGCCTCAAAGTTAGAGTAAAGGTCGTTGTCGAGGAACTCGCTAACACCGAGCTCGCGAACACTGGCGTCAGCGAAGCAAACACCGACATTGCGGGCTTCAGAAGCCTTGGCAGAGATCTTGACAGCGAGAATCATAGGCGCGGCCTCGATCTGACCACCTAGATCATCCTCTACATCCTGCAAGTTGCCCGGTGACGCTTGCTTCACGCACTTCCAGTTCATGCGACCGGAAGTGCTCTGCCAAATCTCTATCCTCTTGCCCAACTTTAGCAGGGCCTCTCGGAGGAATTGTCGGAAGACGGTCATGGTCATGGTGACTGAGGGAAGCCCGGTGTGGTCATTTCGGCCGAGCTGTCGCACAACAGAAGTCGTCTTGTAGACCTGCAGTGCATTCGGGTTAGACAAGAGGGTCGAGAGGAGGGTAATGGAGTCGTACGGTTTTCGCGATGAAGTTGGCATCTTGTCCATGAGAAGTGTACCAGTCGCCTCGGTCAAAGATGCGGACCGTGTCGTCGTCGACAGCTGGAAGTGATTTGAAGAAGCGGATGAAGCCGCCCTCGTCGTCGAGCTAGAGGTAGCGATCGCGGTTAGCTCGTGATCAGTGTGGTCGACTAAAAAAAAGAAAACTAACCTTCAATTCTGGACGTGAAGCCATGATTGAGAGCGTCTGCAACACCGAAACGGATTGAATTGATTCTGAAAATCGTCACGGAGGATGGCGAGATGGAGCGTCGTAGAAAAGCAGCCGAGCGACGTCAAAGGGGCGTGGCTTGTCGCGTCGCTAGCTCCCCACATTGGCCGGGAGACGCGATTTTGGCGTTTTCTCAATTAAAGTGGTGACGCGAAAATCCATTTAGGGGATAACGGGTACCTGCATAAACTGCACAACGGCATAACGGAGATTAGTAAGCGGATATGGTCACCTGACATGGCGTAAATCGAGGAAGGTTTGTGAAAGCTGAAGAGGGCGGGACATTCTCAGATTCGTGCAACGACATGCTCGTGAAATCATCAGTCCATCCGACTTAAGTAATGCCAATTCTTTGAGGTCTGAAATATCTCAAGACGAGACCAGCAGCCAGTCCACCATCCAGACATGATGCGCCCTGATATCGCCCGAGAGTAGGACAGCATCCTGTCAACCATGGCTTCACAACGCCGCCAGGCCACGGAGTTGCACATGAGGCTGAGATTGGAAATGAGCATGAGACAAGATAGGGAGCACTGAGACAGCAACCCCAGAACAGACGATATCCCCGGATCATGGCGTCCAATAAAACGCACGATCGTCATAGTTCAAGCTGCGACGTTCTGCCTTGTCAGCCAGCCACAACTCCGCGCGGAATGCATCGAGATCCAATTTGACTAGTGCCAGGCGGCCCGTACGGCTCGATTTCATTTTCGGAACGCCGGTATTTCTCCGCGTCTTTCTCACTATCGTTTCCTACTAGCGACATGGGCAGTGCCTCCGTGGGGGATGGAGAATTGCAGTCGTATGCTTCCGTGATGATCTACCCTCTATCGCTATGTGGATATGTTCTGATGAGTTGTTTATTAGCTTTGCACGTGTGGGCATCCCACGCTGCATGACCACTCTTGAGCAATAGCTGCCGACATAGGGATGCATCCCTTGAGTCTTCGGCCCCAACCGTTGTATGGTGCGTGCAGGGCGGGAGGCACTGGCCATAGTCATCGAAACGGCTGTCTCCTCCACACAACGGAGAAAAGGCTTCTTGTTAACCTTCTTTCTAGCATCTGCCATGTGGGGTCAAATCTAGGTATTCTAGCCTTGGCCGCGGACGCGGGCGCTTATTCGCAAGGTTTTTTAAGAGCCGCACCTTGTTTACGACAAAGATTTGAGCCCGCAGAGGTCCACTATACTATCTACGCTCGAGCCTTCCTATCTCCCTCTAGCTCTCACGAGTGCACAGAGATACGAGAACAGACGGCGCCAGAACTACCTAGCAAGACAGAGTGGGATAAAGAGTGGGAAAGACATGCTTCATCCTTGAAAACTAGCGAGGAATCCGTGGGAAAATGCTTGGATTACGGCGATTCTTACTTGGCTGGCGTTTTGGCCCGCCACGGCCAGAGTCTTGGCGACAGGGTTTATACTGTCCATCAAGGTCCTCAGAGGAGAACTAGTCTTGCCCAGAAAGGAAGTCTCCCGCCGCCCACCGCAAGCCACGGGCATCCGCAGGCCATGCTCGAGGCCATCAAGGTTCTCATCAACGCCTCACGACCTTCTAAGCGCACCCCAGCTTGGCACCACTATCCACTCTTTTCGCACGCTGAGCTATTCGCTATGAGACGACTCCCTCTCTTTCTCTCGCTGAGACATTATCGGAGGTTCTTGATTCTGAGTCTCCCTCTCAAAACCGCCTGCTCACCCACAACCCTGATAACAACAACCCTTTCGGCCTCTCCCTCCTGCAACTCCTTCAGATCGTCCACCCGCCAGCGGTCATCGGTCATCTCTCTCGGATCTTGCTTGCCGGTTTACGCATCGGCTTGATTTACTTTCCCCGTCAAGGACCGTTTCAAACATACCTGACACTTTGGGAGCCGTTGGTATTGGACGAATACGACGCAGCTAAGAAAATAAGCATAATTCTCTGCTTCTTGAGCTAGTTCCGGTTCCGGTTTCATAGTTTATCCTCACGTTCCTAGCTATTTGACGCGTCCTTCGCTTCTTCCCGTCATCGTCTACCTCTCTCTTCGAGAATGTACGGTCCCGCGTCGTCCCTCGCCAGATGGGGCGTCATCTTCTCTGCTGCGGCCTCTGCCGCTGCCAACCTGGCCCCCAGACAGACTCAGGCTCCCACCGCCTCAACAGACGCACCACAAGTCACTGCCATCACCGATTGCCATCTTCACGCCTCTGAACTGTTGGTCTACCCCTTCGTGTCCTTAACTCAGGGGTACATTTGACTGACCTGGATTCCTCTTATAGATACTGCTTTGCTGGTGAGACAGAGTACCTGGTGGACGTCAAGGTTACCGCTACCACCGATGTCCCCTCCCGGTATACTGATTGCCATTCTCATGGCTCGGATATGTAAGCCTCTAATCAAGTTCTCTCATTGGACGAGGCTAACCCATACCCGCAGGTATTGTGTCGACTCGGATGGAGAAGATGTTTCTGTCCAAGCTGAGGGTGCTGAGTCAGAAGAAGACCACGATCA
The DNA here is from genome assembly GCA_000966855.1 of Fusarium sp. JS1030. Classification (NCBI taxonomy): domain Eukaryota; kingdom Fungi; phylum Ascomycota; class Sordariomycetes; order Hypocreales; family Nectriaceae; genus Fusarium; species Fusarium sp. JS1030. The sequence continues at coordinate 460,479 of JWIW01000103.1, forward strand.
TGAGCACTCGGAGGAAGAGCATAGCCACGAGGAGAGCGAGGAGGGACACGACCACGAGGAAGAAGAGAGCAGCGAAGCTGAAAGTTCTGGCGAGAATGAACACTGTCATTTCCACGCCGGCGTTGAGTAAGTCTATCGTCTGCTACAGCCGACAACATAGCTAACGAGTCCAATCCAGGCACTGCACAGGTGGCAGTGATTCTGAATCTGAAGAGGCTGGGTCGTCCTCTTCATGCCAGCCTCGCCAACGGGATTATAATATTGGCTTACGCGTCGGTTTACTCTTCGTCATTCTCGCTACAAGCGCCCTCGGTGTTTTTGGCCCTATCCTGCTGCACAAGATGATGCCCGCCAAGCTCAATCTGGTACTCATTGTCTTGAAGCAGTTTGGTACCGGCATCATCATCTCCACTGCTTTCATTCACGTATGTTGAGACCTCTCACAATCTAATCCAGTCCAACCAGAGGCTGATGCTAACTATGCGAACAGCTCTTTACCCACGCGTTCCTCATGTTCAGCAACGAATGTATTGGTGAGCTTGGCTACGAAGCTACCACATCTGCCATCCTGATGGCCGGCCTCTTCCTGTCATTCCTCATCGAGTATATCGGCCATCGCATCGTTCTCGCCAAGACCAGGGCCTCGGCTGGGCTTAGCCAATCCGAGAGAAAGGGTGTCTTTCTCTCGACCGAAGTGGTCAGCATCCTCGTTATGGAAGTTGGTATCCTCTTCCACTCTCTTCGTAAGTGAAAGGCTCCGTAGCAGATCCGACACCATTGGCTCACACACTCTAGTAATCGGCTTGACCCTTGTGGTATCCGGTGATGAATACTTCATTACACTCTTCGTCGTTATTCTCTTCCACCAGATGTTTGAAGGCATCGCCCTCGGAAGCCGAATCGCCACCATTGGAACTATCGCCGATGCCAAGGTCGTCTCCACTGTTCGTACATCCCAAGAGACGTCGTCCGCTCAGGATTCGGATAAGGCTCCCACACCTACCGAAACGGTCTCCAGTGAAGAAGAGATCCCCGTCGGCCTCACCATGAAGAAGAAGCTTGGTCTAGCTGCGCTCTTCGCATTTATTACCCCAATCGGCATGGCCATTGGTATCGGTGTTCTCCAGCAGTTCAACGGCAACGACAAGTCTACCCTTATCGCCATCGGTACTCTCGACGCTCTCTCTGCCGGTATTCTCGTCTGGGTCGGCGTCGTTGAGATGTGGGCCGGTGATTGGATGACAGGCGCCCATGGCCATAAGGCCGAACTTGCTGACGCCGACCTCATCACCACGGCCCTTGCTGGCCTCGGCCTGGTTTCGGGTCTAGTAATCATGAGTCTCCTCGGCAAGTGGGCGTAAATGGGAATTGAAATGGATGTTTTCAGCGTTGCATCGCAACGCCAAGACACTCGGTTTTAGGGAACTCGGGGATTTTTTACTCCCACGGAGTCTGGCGTAAAGGAAGCAAAGCAGTCAGGAAAAGTCTGCGGTATGTCTATTAACTAGAAGGGAAATGACGGCTCCGATCTGTTAGAAATGAGACTCCCAAGGTAACAGGAGTCGATACGAAATAGATGTTTATGAATCTTCACCAGCACCCTCTTATCCGTGCGTCTCCCCGTGCGTGTATCTCGCAGAGACAAGTGACACAGAATGGTCTAGATTAAACAAACTGAAGACTCTTTTGCAACATCCCCATCTTACAATCCTCCTCGGAGTGCCTCGCACCATCGACCGCGTAACCTCCACCAAGGAGGCACTAGTCAGACTCGTGTCTAGGCCGTGCGTAGATCTGGGTCGAGTTCGTCGTGGCATTGTATGGCAACACCCGTATAGTGTCCACTTCCCTATACATAACATCCCAGTGATCCGAAATGTGGGGGTTCCCGTACGGTCTCAAGGCTGCGAACCGCATCCTACGCTACTTGTTAGCCCTATTGTCCTCGTAGACCAGCAAAAGAGAGCCGAGATACTCACGTATAGTTTCCAGGAGCAATTCGTGTCCCATTTGCGAGTTTGCCAAACCACCAGAATATGCGGAATCCACGAGGCTCACGTCTCAGAGGGAACGGAACTGTGTCGTTCGGATCGTTGACAGTCGGGTCAAAGAACCAGAACTGCTCAGCGTCGCGCATCGTCGTCGCAGAGCCGATGTATCCTCGCTTGCCAACCTCTGGTGGATAGTGCCAAAGCGTTTCGGTCCAGCCCTTTTCAAAAAGCTACTCATTCGTCAAAATCATGAGATTAAAGAGGTTTACTCAAGGAGGACCTACATCCCAACGAAGATTGGTACAGGCGTATGACAGCCTGGCTCCCAGCTCGACAAAGTCATTCGGATCGTTGTCGATGTTGAAGGACCACCTAGGAAGCATCCGTCAGTAGAAGCATACCGCGAGGGAGTTTTTAAACTTGCGTCCAATCTGTATCTTTGTCCGTCACAAACGGCTCTCTGATGAACATGTCGTCGAAGGCTTTTTCAGTGTCGTATGCCGCGCCTAAACTCGATCTATCAGAAGAATTCAAGATGACTCCAAGGATTCACAAGCAAACCTCCGTATGGAATTGAGAGTCTCTCCCCATGGTCAGATATGACCCAAACCTTGCCGCTGTATAGAGGAAGGTAGTCGTCATTAACATCAGGGAGCCCAAAGGCAACACTAGAAACGGTCAGACACTGAGTTAAAGAGTTGGTGCTTGGCATTTACCTCAACTCCCTGGTCTCTCCGGGTTCAATAAAAGCTGTATGAGGGAGCCTCACTGGTGGAACAATGTTGCGAGGTTGGATATTGTACAGGAGTGCCACTCCATAGTCCCTATCGAGAATGTTGAATCCAGCCTGTGGCTCCAGCTTGAAAGTGTACCTGTGTCCTTTACCGTCGTTGTTGGTGATGTTGAAACGCCATCGGGGTTTGAATAGCTCAGTATCCCTTAGTGCAAAAGGTTCGTACTCTAGCTGGGTATCGTAGTTCAGCACCTTCAGTGCATCAACCAATCCGGTGCCAACCTGGAAGGGTGATGCCTTGAACCTGCGTATGAGACGATTGTTGACGAAAGGGAGGCTTTTCCCACTTGAAGCAATGCGATCGCGGAGCATCTTGGCAAAACCTGCACCATGGAACTCGCGGCCGCCATACTCTCCGATGTACAAGGCTGCAAGGCCTGCGATGTAGGGCGCCGACATAGATGTTCCGCTTAATTCTTCATAGCTCTGATTCAGGACGGTGCTCACAATCCTAAAGCCAGGTGCCGTAATGTCAGGTTTGATGAGGAGCTCATTTGTTGGGCCCCATGAGGTGAAGTAGACGGGTATTGGCCCCAGATCCTGGCCGGTTCGGTTGGCGTTTGGCAGAGTCGTAACATTAGCAGCAGCTACAGCGAGAACTCCGTGGCCGGTAGATCCGCTGCTAGCATAGAAAGGACCTGTCTCTCCTTCATTACCAGCCGATGCTACAATGACTATGCCTTTGTCAACGAGCCGACTGGCCAGCAAAGCCCATGGGTTGTCACTCCATCCACTGGGTTGTCCAATGCTCGACGTAATAACATCAGCCTTAAAAGTTGTCAATCAAGTTGTCAACAAGCACGATAAACGACTCACTCCAGCATTGTATGCATCACACAAGGCTTGCATGATTGTCTCCTCGTCAGTTTCCCAGGGATCCTGTCATAATCAGCTGATTGATCTCTAAATTCTAATGAAGGCTTCCATACGTCGGAGAAAACTTTGTAAATAAGAAGCTCGGCATCGGGGGCGACTCCGGTCAGCCTAATAGATTCAGTTGCACGAAGCGATACGCTGTTATATATCAAGTTTAGAAGAATAGGCTTACCATTCATTATCAGCGGCAATGATGCCAGCTACATGGGTTCCGTGGCCTTCATAGTCCATGGGATCGTCATCAGGTTGTTTCGGGTACTTTTTCTCGTTGTGTGTATCCCCTAACCGCATGGTGAGTCTCTTCATGAAAAATCAGTTATACAACTCACAATCGGTTCCGACCAGGTCGTATCCCCCCTTGATTTTGCATCCAGGACCAAAGCAGCCTCCAAGCTTTAACTAATTAGCGAACTGTATGTGACTATGGCGAAGATGGACTGCACCGCTTTGTGAGTGTAGTCAATGCCCGTGTCTATGATTGCAACCGTGGCACCCTTGCCCCTGATACCAGCAGAGTGAAGTTTATCAACGCCAGTCCAGGGATGAACAGTATAATTGCGCCTCAGTGCAGACGCACCGGGGGTCGACTTGCGAGCTCGTGGCTTTCGAACCGTGTGGGCTGCCCACACGTTCACGACTCCATTCATTTGGCGCAACGTGTCGACGTTGTCCGAGTCGGTCTCGATCACCATACCACTAAAGACATCGCTGCAGTCAAACTCCTTGAACTGGGGGTTGTTCTGACCAGGCTTGGAGAGAAGTTGGCTCGTCACTGTGTTAAGGCCATGGTGCTGGCAGAGTGAGTTTAGGTTCCAGACTGAGAGTTGCTTGTAATACCGGTTCAACTTCAACAATGAACTTCCGGGTTCCACCAGCGCGCACTCGGCCACTTGTATCGGCGTCAGATTCGGGCTCCAGAAGTCCTTGGGCTTGGGCGACGGCTGAGGCAGCTAATAAGAACGCCTGCAGCAAGTGAGAAGACTTCATGGTTGGCGAGCTCAGTTAATCAATGAAGAAGATTAGAGTAAACAAGCCCGTAGGACATCATATCTTATAAGCAAGTCGATTCCTTCCAAACCATGAGATTTGGTGCATCCTCGGAGTATTCGTTCTGACGGCTCGGCCCCGGAAAGCTGCATGATCCATGTTGCAATGTGCGTACGGTCCGCAGAACGGCGAGCAACAGCCGCTCACTTCTTTTTAATTATCACTGCGTTACTCGCGATTCCTGTGAGACTGTGTAGGATCTTTTGATCATCCTCTCACAGTGTGTGGTGCACTTGCATCATGTCAGGGGCAGCACTTTACAATAAGGCTTTTGTCGGTCTCTGCGCCACCCATAGCTGTCAACCACTTCAAGTATAAAAACATTGGTTCTAGGGCTTAATTTGTAGTCATTCGGATGACAGTAGGGTCGATATCGGCAAACGGGTGCGGGATCACTCGAGTAGCTGATCAAGAATAATAGGAGGTTGACTTGCTACCAAACGATTTTGGTTGGATATATACCATACATCCGGAAATTGCCATTGTCGGGCCGTGTCTGTGTCACGCAAACGGTTCCTTGGACCTCGCTGCCATTGCAGCAAGCCGCCTGGATTGAGGAACCTCGAACGTAGGTTGCAATCTTCAAGCTGTGCGACGCCAAAACAGGACCTGGAGAGACGCGGGAGTCGACAGAATGACAGCGTCTGACAATCTACCACGCCAATTCGTTCGTCTCGTGGCGAGAACGGGGATTGCTTGCTTCGAGTTGCAATCTGACCCAGACGATCAGATTGGGTAAAGCAGTGACCAAAGCACGGAGAGGGATATCGTCAATGAACGGAGGGACACACTTGTGTCCGTTCTTGGCAACGGCAGTTCTAGTCCTGCAACGCTTGGCGTTTTGATGAGAATTGATTGAAGTGGTATCCTAGGTTAGAAGTATATAGATGCAACCGGTGGTCGTTGGCATGGGCGTCACGTGAATGACGATCGACATCTGCACAGAAGGAAGGAAGTCGTCTAGCCTCTCGGCTCATGTGACACGGCGGCTCAGAGACTCGACCAACTTCACGCCGTGCATTTAACTAACTCTTGGATCGACATAAATGAACGCAGTGGCACATGTCGCAATCGAAATGGCGCGTCTCAGAGCACGCGTCAAAGACAACGGAACGGCGCCGTTGGCAACGGTTCGCTCCGTCATGTGATTCGACCACGGGCCGGCCTGTGACGTCTAGCGATTGTGATGCACACAATCCAATGTCCATCGCCATCCTCTAGTCGACACGCTATCACGGTACGGATAGAGGTCAAGAGGCTTGAGGGAGCGAGCTGATGGCCCATCAATCAAAGACCTTTGATTAACCAGAAGCAGCTTCGCTTCAACGAGTCAAGCTAGTGGACGGAGCTCAAGCCGGGCCCAAGTCCGTGCCTGGCGATCTCTCAGCCGATACCTGACTCGCTGTGCAGGGAACACTTCCAGCCACCGACAAGAAGTTGCCGGTTGTGAATGGTATGAGCTGCCACTTGTTATGTACGTACCATCGGGAATAATCGAGCGAATTACTGCAATCAAGGTTCGAAGGAAGCCAGCTAGAGCCTTCGAGTCAAGACTCTACGCCATCATGAATCGACATCTGCCAAGAGATGCCTCCACCACCAACAGTAGCAGGCTAAATTCACAATCGAAGCATCTGGTTAAGTTTATTCGAGGTGCTGCGGGAGGGGGGAAAAGATGGTCACAGATGCACGTGGAGGCTGGGATGGGGCGATAGAGGGGGCAAGAGGTTTTTGCCCTTGACTGACTCTGGACCGCGTTGCAGAACATGAACATGGGGAGGTGCATGTTGAGGCCATGCCCGATACAGCATGTGCCATGAACCATCCCATGCCGCTGGGGAACAGGGGAGAGGCCACCACCAACCGGGTCGAGGATGAGCTTCCTTTGGGACGGTGGTTGTTGAGAGCTTGCGTCCGTGCCGTTGCGTGGCGTCGGGCAGAGAGGACTGGACGAGAAGTCGTCGTAAGTATTTGTCTCATAAACTGCCGGTACGTGAATAGCAATATGTGTAAGAGACAGGTGTTGTATTGCTCGTGTTTCCAGTTGACGTCCTTCTGTCTCTCTGACGTAATGAGGCCGCAGCTGCGAAATGACTTGAGCTGATCTAAAATCTCATTTCCAGGTGCTGAGATGATCAATGACCTCGACGTCAGCCACGACGGGCAGTTGAGCGCTGCAGCAAGATCCAATGTGATGCTCGGTGACTTCTCACAATCTGCAGTCTTTTCCCCTCGTCTGAGCCAGGGACCGATCACACGTCTGTGGGTACTGACTCGCCGCAACCATGTGGTTTTCCGTTTCCATTCCCTCGCGCGGAAGCCTTTCTCTCTCGAGGCAGGTCTCTCCCTCTCTCCTTTCCCTCACCGGGACTGGACGCGAGCAAACGCCTCGGGCTCCCTATCGCCCACTGGGACGCTGCACCTTCCAGTTGGTGTGCCCCCTGCGTCAACCCGCCAACGCCAAAACAAGTCGGGCTCCCCTTTAGCGCTTCCGGGTGCTGGGCCACAGGGCGGCCGGCGCTGGGCGCTAACACGAACACGGCCTAATCGCCACGCTTTGGTGAGCAGTGGAGATGGAATGTACCGGCGGGGGCGTTTTTCCCTCTCTTCCATTTTTTCGTCTCTTTTGCCAGCGACGGGCCTCTCTCCCCCAGGCCCATTACGAGGTTCAGCCGTGAGCAGAGGCCCAGGATGCGTCCCTGTATACGGCCCGTCGACGGGAGGGACGAACGAGAGTGAGCTTGGACACGCGCGCGTGCAGGTGCAGATTTATTCTTAAATTGTCATGTCTTGTCTCGTGTGCTTGTTCTTGTTCTTGTTCGTGTTTGGCATCGTCGTGGCATTGCATTAACTACATCCAATTATTCGAGACAGAGGGTATCATGCTCACCTATGCCGGTCGTAATTATAGCAATGAGGATTCCATTGCTCTGAGGTGAGCAAAAAGAGTGATCCCGTGAGGACCCAAATACCTACTCCTACTCCGTAGGTACCTAGGGATTCTCACCCTCCAGCCTTTCTAGACCCTCCGGGGGCTTCCTTGTCTTTTCCTCTCTGGTCCAATACCCCGACATCCACTGCTCCGAACTGGACCCTCTCCCTCTGACTTCCTTACTCTTCCCAGCCTCTCACTGCATAATCATCTTCCCCCCATTTCTTGTTCCTGTTTCCTCGCGTGCATGCATGCCCTGAACGCATTCGTTACATAGGGGGTGATCCTCCGCCCTAGGTCCCTCCCTGGAGATGGAACATGGAAACGCAACTTCAAGGGGCGGGTCCCACGTTTGCAGAAACCTCAAGCCTTTTTAGCTGCTGCAAGCTCAACTCGCAGGCAGGTCAGGTCGCATGGCACCCTGGGACGCCTGGACTGGACTTCGAATGCTAGCTTCACCCAAAGTCCATTCACTGGCCCCTGTTGCCCCCCGTAACCCACATGTAGCCCGTAAAGATCATGGATCCGTCTGTTTCGCATCCACCTTCCGGGTCCCCCCTGTTGGCTGCATCCTCTTGAAGCCCTCGCACCCCGGCATCGACGACGAAGCCAAGTCCGTCCACAGCGTGGTAGAGGCTAGAGGCCAGGGGGGTGCAAGGGGGCCGCCGCTGGGAACCGTCCATTTTCAGGCCTCTCGGGCGCTGCAACCTCCACTAGCTCTCGCGTGCCTGGGTTCCTCCCCCCTGGGAAGCAGACCCCCCGGCCACCACCCATCCCTATCCCTGGTCCAGCACGTCTTATCATCCACCCATTCCACTTCTTCTCCCTCTCGTCTCGACTCTCACTCTCGCTCTTCGCAATCCTTCTTCTACCCCCCGTCGCCCACTCCCGTCCACTCATTCATTTGATCTGATCCCCTTCTCGGACGATAAGGAAACAAGATTCCAGGCGATTTGCTTCCTTAAGCCTCTTCAACGTCCTCTTACTCTCTTTTAATACATCCCAGCCCTCACCGAAACGGACCGAGTCGACTCGCCGGTAAACAAAAAGACCCCATCATCTGCCGCCCCAACCAAAGAGCTTCCCGTCACCATACCTCAGACTGCTTGAACATCAGTCAATCACACAAAACCGGTCTGCCCCTATTCCGGTATAGACAAGACAAAGACAGTCCCGAGACGAAACAACTGCGCCATCGCACATAAAAAGAAGCACGCAAACACGAAACGCACGGCATTGACGGCGGTACCTGATCGCTGATCTCCACATCACCCTCCTCGGCGATCCCCCCAGCCTCCCTCGAAGCGCGCAAGCTCTCCGAGACTATCGAAGTCTTCAACCTACGGCTCTATCATTCATACGAGTTGTTTCTTACCCTCGCAATCAACCTACCCAGCTCAATTCTCAAACCTCGAACAACAACCAACTACCGCAACAATGGGCAAGAGTCTCTTCGACAAGATCCAGGCCAAGCTGGAGCTCTTCCGCTTGGAGCAACGCTACACCCGCCGTCGTCACCGACGTTCCACCTTTGTATCCAATGCTGTCTATGTCGACGGCGAGTACGTCTACCAGACTCCTAACAGCACCGGTTCCTCCTCGGGCTCCTCCAACATCGACGCTCTCCACGGAGACAAGGCCGGGTCCAACTCTTCCACTCCCACCACCGTCGCCCTTGAGGACCACCACTTCCCCTCCGAGTCCCAGTATCAGCAACAGCAGCAGCAGCAACCACAGATGTCCACTGCTGAGCGCAAGCGCTTGAACCGCTTCAGCTCCATCCCCCACTTTGGCGGCTCGTCCTTTAACAAGGAGATGCCCCGGATCGAGGAGCGAAGGAGCAGCATGATCCGATGAGCAAATCATGAACAAGAAACCAAAGACAAAAACAAGAAAAAAATGGACCAAAAAATCATGCAACCTTCTCTTCATCATGACTGACGGATCTTGGGCGCGGAGCGAACGATAGCGTATTAGGGCGTAGCAGGCGCAACAAACGTGAGCAACTGGACGCGACACGAGACGAGATGGATGGATGGCCTTTGACGGATACCCCTTGTCTGAGGCTTCCTGACGACACATATAACATACAACATCACCCTTTTCTGGCCGGCAGAGCAGTCGGTGTATTTAACGACTTGTCACTTTCTTGGTTACTTCTTCCCGTCCCGCCTGCTGATTCCTCCACACGAACACATGCTCCTCGTTTGGACATGTCTGGAGATGGGTTTTGCAGAGCCTCAAGAGTTGGACGTGCCGTCGGTATCACCGAACCTACCTAATTTTCCTTGTGGGCGTTTTTTATCACTTTGTTTTATTCCCACCACCATTCTTGGAGTGTCGTTTGCCCACGGGGAACACACTGGGGGGTGGCTATCTTCTAGAGCTGACAGGCGACTGTCGGGCGCTGCATGCATCTGTACATAGCAAAATTGCAGGCGGCTTCACCACGGGAGGGAATGGGGGTCATGGCTACAACCAATGAATTGAACCGAATCATCATCTTCACACTCTCCTGACTTGCTCTGTGAAGTAATGTTCTGAACGAATACGACATCATGCGCTCGCTTGAATTACGTATCCATGGCCTATGACATGCTCGACTCGACTACCGAGCTACAGTACAGTATGTCGTCGTGACAACCGCCAGAAAAGTCATACTACCAAACGCCGCTGCTCTAATACGAGGTGCCCATCGAGATTCCATCCGCCTGATTGTTTGATGCCAACCTTATGCCGCTACGGCCACTTGTGTGCCTTCTATGTCTTCTGTGCTTTCTCTACTGCTCCGCTCGTCATCGTCCGTAGGATGGCGGCCTATCGCATACATGCAGCCATACTTGGCCCAAAACACAACGAGGAAGATGGTGTAATAACCACAGTCGAAGATGCCGGCCCATGACTTCCAGGAGGGGTAGACGATGCTAAGGAAGAAGACGGGGGTCTCAGCGATCGAGTACCAATCGTATATACGATCACAGAATCGTTGCCTCTTGAGCCAGGTGTTGAAATGCGGTGAGTTCCTGAAGGTATCCAACTCTGATGGGAGGCGGGGCCGAAATGTTAGCCATTTGACCAGCCGTGCGAGGGTAGAGTTCAGCAGGTTTCAGGGTGACGTACTCGCCTGGATGTTCAAGTTCAAGGCATACATCACTATCGTTGAGAAGAACCTCGCCCCAAAGTGGGTTACCAGCGAGCGCCACGCCTAGTCTCGGGGGGACGTCAGCAGATCGAACCGGCAGAGTTGCTCTCCCATTAGAACTTACCGAAGCTACCTTCCATCTTCATTAACAGGGCCACTGCCGGAACCATCCAAACCATGCCAGCCTCCATGGTGTACTGTACACAGTAACGATGGATGAGTGACCGTTGGGTTACTGTACTTCAGTTGGTCGACTGACGTGTTCTGTGGGTGGCTTGACGAAAGATGGTGTGCAAGGCGAGCAACGTTTGGTGGTGTGTTGAGCAAGGCGATCCGATGGTGATGATTGATGAAAGACTGCCGATGACGATGTTGATGATTGCAAGTTGAAGTTGTGACAAGGATGGGGGTCCTTGGGCAGAGCATCTTTTATAGGCTCGTGTAGCAGGTGAAGCCGGAGGAAACAAAGGTTGTTCTTACTTGAACCTCTGCGAGCACATAACTAGGTACTGAGGCAATCGTCCGCTCAGAACGGCAAGAGACTAGGTGCCTACTGTACTGTACCTACCAAAGAAAGGTTCCATTTTCAGTGACTTGGCTCGGGGGTGAAAGTCGCACCCCTGGTAACCTAAACCCAACAAACCCCAGCTTTAAATGTTCAAAAAATAATCCGGTCAAGACTCTCAGTCTAAGACGAGATGACTACAGTACGCCAAGTAAAATGCAGGGTTCTACCACATGAGATCTCCCGAGATCTGCTCCATTAACGATCACCCGTGCCAACCCGCACGTGGGTCTCACACCCGGGAGCAGGTCTTCTTCACGCAGAAAAAGAAAACATCAACCGCCCGCCTGCATTATCGTAAGACACGGGAAATCCTGCCTAATGGAGTTCTTGGCTCCTCTCTGACTGGACTAGAACCATCAATAACCAGAGCTAAAATCAACGTCCCAGGACAATTGTCCAAGAGCCTGAGCTGGTGAATCTCCTCACCCTACACCATGCCAAGCCTCGGACTTGCAATATTCGCAACGAAACTAACCTGTGTGCACAAAGGTCTGATAGCTCGAGGGACGGGATTTACTCTGGCCTTGCCTATTTATCTACTTGCTATGGCCGAGGGTATGATTGGGGATTGACCTAAGCTTTGATATTTAACCAGAGACAACACACCATGCAAAACATTTCACCGAGCTTCAACAGAGACACACCTGCAAGCACACCAAAGTTGAAATCTAAACATAAAAGCATTAACACCTATATCGACGGCTAGGCACAGCCGCCGTTCATGCAACCTTACACAAATCATTTCTCCTCACCTTTCAAACGCCTCAAAACGCCCCGCCAAATCGCTTCCCAATGCACCAGTCAACCGAACAGGGTATACGGTATCAAACAAGAAGCCAAATCCCCCAAGAGCAGACACCGCACCTAAGCCACCAATCCCTCGTACGCCCTCTCTACTGTCCGGCTGCCCATCCCTGGCACCGTCCTCAGCTGAGCAAGGCTCTCGATGCGGCCACCGGCCTCATCTCCATTCACCAACTCAAGATAGTCAACCAAGTCACGGGCTTTCTTTGCGCCAAAGCCAACTAGTCCTCGGATCTGGTTGAGATCACGAGAGTTGACAATGTTGAGAAGCTGCTGTGTGCGAGGAGACGCGGGACCCTCGTCGTCGCCGGAAAGGATCGACTTGGTCACCAGAGGCTTGACCTTGAGCTTGCGAGGCTTGGGCTTGGTGGTGGTATGGGCAAAGTCCTCCTCGTCTACGTCAGCCTCGGCAGTTTCATAGTCACCATCAGCGTCCTCAAAGACAGCCCTTCGCTTCTTGCGCTCTGAGCGGGGAGACTCTCGGTGCTCAGAAGCAGAGGGACCTGCGCCATTCAGCCGTGCCCGTAGCCTCTCAATCTTGGCGAGCAACTTCGCCTGCCCAGGGAAGAAGGGCAGCGCCATCTCATACATCTTCAGGGCCGCCGCATCTTCGCCTCGTTCCTTGTGCTGACGAGCAGCCAGGAGGAACCTCAAGCCATCTGACTTGGCATCATCCCGCCACTCGTCGCTGTCGATCCGCCTCTCAAGAGCTTCCAGACGTTTTTGAACCGCTTCGCTGATCTCAGGCTGCACCGGAGCTGGTGGTTGTGTGTCCTTCTCAGCCGCGACGCGCGCAGCCAGGATCTCGCTGACCTTCTTCTCGACCATTGCCTCGATCTGGGCCGCTGAAACTGTGATGGATGCAGGGGCAGTTGGCCTCGAGATCTTACTAGGTCTCACGACGGGCTCGTTCTCAGAGGGTCGCTTGGCCGGGTTGGTTCGGCGAGCCAGGTTGGAGCTCACCAAGGGGCGGTTGGCAGGTGCCGGTTTCGTCTTGTCCGTGTAGACACTGAAGGCCTTGACGGGCTTGTTGGCATCAGCAGCCTTGGCAGCGACATTGCCGTTGTGCACATTGTGCACGTTGGCGAGAGGTCGCAATGGTTGGCGTTGCACATTGGAGCCGGACAGGTTCGAGTTCGTCCTAGGAACCTGCTTGTAGACGATTTCGTTCTCAATCTCTCGAACTTCGATACGTTTCGCGCGAGAGCTGACGTTGAGGCTGCTGAGGGTATCTAGGTGGTAGCTTCGGAGAGGCGCGAGGTTCAGAATCATGACGGTGATCCCGTTGTTCTGGCCCAGGGATAGGATGCGGGTCATCTTGGACTCCCGGTAAGGAATTCTTCGATCTCCACGACCAATGGCATCGATGCACTGGCTTAGGACGAAGAGACTCTTGTTGATGGCAGCAGACTCCACCAATCTCTCCTTTCCATTGTCAGTACGGCGGTTATCCTCAGATCCAGCCAAGTCAATGGCAGATGCTGTGCTCTCCCGAACCATGTCTCCAGTCGTCTGCGTCAGCTTGACGCGGAGGATGGCATGGCTTCGACTGCTGTGGGCATTGAGCTTGGTGGCTGCGGTGACGCGGTTGTTGTTGGCCTCGATGTACATCTTCTCAAAGTCCTTGAGGTCCTCGCATGCCCGCTCGGACAGACCAACCACGACAGTCTTGCCATTGGCTTCAGCTCGCAGCGGCAGACCGGTAGGCGTTCGCTTCTCCGGGGGCTCGAGCAGGTCGTAGACCTTGTCGTTATAGATCTCGTAGTAGGATAAACTGACTTGCACAGTTGTCTCGCCTTGAGAGTCCTTCATGATCTTCTTGCCTCTCCGGAAGACGCCACTGAGCAACCGAGGAATCACCCCACGGTCTGCCAGCTTCAGACCACCTCGCATCGTGTGCGTCTTGCCTGTTCCGGTGACACCGTAGGCAAAGAGTGTGACATCGTAACCCTGGAAGAGCGACTTGAGGTGAGGCGACACTGCTCAAGTCAACATACGACACGCCAAAATCGGTAACACGTTAGCTCGCGAGATCTCACCTTCGGCAGTAAACAGACCCTCCTGGGTGGTCGACTGGTCGTAGACGCCATTGAAGGCAAATGAAAACTCCTCGGCCTCGTTCTTGGGATTGGGAATCTTGACAATCGTGTTTGGCTTGCCAGAGTCGACGGTATCGGCACGGACAATCACGTCCTTGTCGTGCTCCTTTTCCAGGAGCGGCCGTATCCTAGCAACAACTCTTACACTCATATTGAATGGATGGATTGAGACAAATGGCGAGGGTGAGGAGTGAGCACGTAGTGTCAGGAGGGTGCCAGACGCGGCTCGAGGGATTGGCGGGGAGGAGAGGTGAGGAAGAGGGGTGGGAGGGAAGAAGCTTGAGACGTGGTAAAGGTCGAAGTTTGTCAGCCTACCAATCTGACCGCATGTTACGTCTGAAAATAACGAAGGTTGAATATTTCCAGGGTTCTCCGTAGTTTGGCAGGCCTTAGACCGCTAGGTGAACACAGAGCGTTGGCGCAGCAACGGCTTCACGTGACATGACGTGGGGACGGGAAAACCCGCTAGCGACACACTTGCTCGGTTTTGGAGATGGGGATGATGTGCCTCGACGTGAGATATACAGCTCTAGCGAGCTCATGCCCAACATAATGCGAGGCCAATTGCCGCTGCTAAGGACGGCGCGAGGCCTACGACTACGGCCGACGCCGTCGTATATCTGCACCCAGTGCAGGGCCATCCAGATCAGAGCTGCGCCGAGCACCGAGACGCCCAATGCCGGGACCGATGCTTTCGGAGCTCTGGAGACGAGGGATCCTGCTGGTATGATTGCGCCGCGCCATTGAGGTCTTGTAGAGTTGAATACCTAACATGAATTGGATGTAGATGCTCGGTTCGAGGTCCTTGGTTCTCCATACTCACTCTTGTCCGTGACGCTGTCGGCATCGCAGAAGCTCTATACTAGGAGGGGCACATTGGTTGCTGTCGCTGGCAAACCCGATAGTGTAGGGAATTATCACACAGGCAAGAAGGGTGGACTATGCTGATTCTGTGTTCAGGCTCAATCTACACTGTCGATCTTGAATCCTGTCACACGAGCCTTCCTCGGAGTTCCGTTCCTCTATCAGCGCATCTCGGCTACAACGCCCATCACGGCATTGATATCGACCAAGTCGCCTACGACCACTTTCACTGTGCTTCACCTCGATGGTACGACAGATTGGATGGTTTCCCAGCGGAATGCGCTACTGGCATGGACGGGACACACTCTTTCGCTCTCGCAGCGTATCCAGAGCGGACTGACGCTGGCACATTGGGGTAGCACACATTTGACCGGCCGAGGACTTGCTGCCTTGTCGGCGCCAGGACAGATCTACGAGCTCTCGCTCAAGGAGGGCGAGGAGTTTGTGGCGCATCCCGGTAGCGTTGTCGCCTACTCGGTGTCAAGACATACCCCCAAACCCTTCCGGTTCAAGAGCAACACCCTGAGGATCCAGGTACCCTCGCTTTCGAGGTGGATCCCCGAGGCTGAATGGATAAAGACTGTTCGCAACTCGGAAGCTTACAAGTATCTGCTGCGAGCCTTGCACAGCCTGCGGACTATAACTCGACGGACGATCTGGGGCGATCGACTCTTCCTCCAGTTCCATGGCCCAGCCAGAATCCTCATGTCCAGCCGAGGCGTGCGTGCCTCAGATGTCCTCACAAACCAGCAGGTGAATGAGATTGCTGACGCTCCTGCTGGCGCGCTTGCGCAGGCTGTCGACCTGGCCAACAAACCCAAGCTGTCAGAGGGACCTGCTTCTAAGGACGGTGTAGCTAAGCCGGCGGAGCAGGAGAAGGGCGACCAGTCTGTGACTGGAATTCACGTGGCGACGGTGGAGAAGGACGGCAAGGTCAAGTTTGAGGACTCCAAGGACCTCAAGGAGTTTATTCGATAAGGGGCTAGGGGAATGAATGTAGAACAAAAGCAACATGTGATATTGAAGAGAGGGCTTAACACGATGTTTTGTCTGTCATGTACGATTAACTATCAATAGAGAAGAAGCATTTTTGTGCATTTTTGTGCTGTAATCAAGAGGATCTTGGTGATGCGTAGAGGTTGTCTGTCTAGGCGGTCTAAGAAAACATGAGAATTATAGATAAATCCTTAGGCTATAGTAGAGCTAGACTTAGCTTTATTTCATAAAAGTTTAATATTATATAGCAGCTAAGACTTTGGCTTCTTTTATGATAGTATCTTTTTGCCCTTAGCCTAATAGTAATTATTTGAGAGTCATAGTCGTATTGAGATGAGTCCTGTGTTTGCGCGGGCCTGTCACGTGTGGTTCGGGTATGCGTGCAGATGCGGCTGAAGCATGTCTCAGGAGGTCCAAAACTCGCCGACATTATTAATAGGAGGGAACAGGCCTGGAGTGAGTTGTTCAAATCGCTGCGAGAGAAAAAAGGCTCCGAAAACTATGCGCAGTGGAAATGCTCGGGCTATAAAGATGCCACTCGGATCCGAGCGGGTATTTGTTGTAGGGTAAGAGTCTTGAAGGTCATAGACTCAAAGTTCCACGTGCAATCCCTAGCTAAGATGCTCTAGGCCTAGAGAATGCGACATTTGTCTGTGGATGATTATGCTTATGCAATCAACAGATCAATAAGCACAAATTCTCCTTTTTCGCAAACTTGATCAACCATCTTCAAAACCCCGTGATGATGTTGCAAATGCGCGAGCCTGGTGATTGGTCGAGAGCCCCTGGTCTGACCGGGTTGGGCTTAGGGGGAGGAGAGGGCCTTCGCGACTCGGCCTTTCGCCTTAACTCCAAGGGCCGAGATGTGAAAGTGCTCGAGCTTCAGCCCTACGGACAGAGGAGCAGGAGGTCCGTCCACTGAATTTTAGGGGGAAGAGTGGATAGGAGGGTTTGAAGCTGGGCCAGGCTATCATGGTACTGTAGTTACCCAAGTTGATGATGCTGAGAGACTCGTCATGTTGATACTGGATCAACTGTTCTGAAACTCTGGTCTGAAAATAACTATTCAAATTGCCATCTCGGCATGTATCAAATGGTCCAAAGCTGTTCTGCTTGAATTCCCCGTGGTAACTCGGCCCCAACCGACATGTTAAACCCGACGTCTAACAAGGCAGCGGGTTTACAATCAACTAGCACCAAGTAAACCCGACCTCTATGACCCATGCACACGTTCCAGGCCTAGTCTAGTGTCTAGTCAGTCTCCGTATCCAAAGCCCAATTCCCCGGCCGCGGGGGAGGGAGATAACTGGACATTGGCTCAGTCGGAGACCGAGCCGGGGCGGGAGATGGGCGATCCACTCACTCACTCTCCCACCCCCGGTTTGTCTGCGTCTATCACACCTTTTTTTTCTCTGTCGCGAGATGCCGCGAACCCGAGCTGTTGGATATGGAGGTGCAGAAGTAGTATATAGCTGTTTTGGTCCCCCCCCCCTGGTGTTGTGGTGGCTGTCGAGACTAAACCACCAAGGAATCATTATTCATCTATCTGACCACCACTGTCACCGTCAGCTTCAGTTTCAGGCTATTTATTGAAGCGAATTGCCATAATACAACCCTTTCAGAAGGAGACTTGGTCTGATATTTTGTTCACTTGTATTACCTCCTTGATGAATATAGTTTCATCAATCTTCTTTGCTGTGTGTTGAGGAAACATATAGATTTCTTCAAGGATCACAATCTACACATCAATTGCAGCAAACATGGCTCGATCAACAACATCCTCGTCCTCAGAGACGGTCAACGAAAAGAACACTGTCCCAGCTCCTTCATCCAACCCCGAAAAGTCAGATGCCCAGCCCTACAGCAACACATCTCTCCAGCGCATCCCTTCACAGAACAACGAGACCGACGCCAACATCTACCCAGAGCCCGCAAACGCTGTCGCCGCTGACCTGGAGCGCGGAGGCTTCTCCCCGGATGGTGACGATGAGAAGAAGCCCGAGGGAGAGGCGCCGACCGGTCCTCCACCGGGAATGGCGCCAGCAGACTTTCCAGATGGTGGACTTGAGGCTTGGCTCGTCGTCTTTGGCGGCTGGTGTTCGCTCTTTTGCACTTTTGGTCTAGTCAATTGCGTGGGTGTCTTTCAGAGGTACTACGTTTCTGGACCGTTGAGGGACTATGATAGCTCTGCTGTGAGCTGGATCCTGTCATCCGAGGTCTTCTTTATGGTGTTTTGCGGCACAGTAGTATGTATCCTTTTCACTCACGAGTCTTGCAAGTTGCTAACGCTTGGTCAGTTTGGTCGCCTCTTTGATAGCTATGGCCCCAAGTACCTCCTCTACTGCGGCACCATCGCCTACGTCTTCGGTCTCATGATGGTCTCGCTCTCGACCGAGTACTACCAGATCTTCCTCTCCCAGTCCATCGTCGCAGCCATTGGCTCCAGCGCCGTCTTCAATGCCAGCATGTCGTCGCTTGTCACCTGGTTCTTCAAGCGTCGTGCCGCCGCCTTTGGCATCATGGTCTCGGGATCTTCCCTTGGTGGTGTTGTTCTGCCCATCATGATGGACAAGATGATCAAGGAGGTCGGCTTTCCCTGGATGATGCGCACCATGGCCTTCATGTTCCTCGTTCTGCTCGCCATCTCGTGCGTCACCGTCAAGTCCCGCCTACCTCCTCGTCCCAAGCCCTTCGTCTTCATGGAGTACATCCAGGGCCTTCGTGAGCCGCCCATGGTCATCACCATCATCGGCTTCTTCTTTTTCTTCTGGGGCATGTTCCTCCCCTTCAACTATGTGCTTCTCCAGGCCGAGGCTGCTGGGATCTCCGAGACCTTGATTCCTTATCTTCTGCCCATCCTCAACGCTGTGAGGTGAGTTGCCCTCCACCACCCCCTGATTATTGTCAACCATGTACTAACTCAAAGTTAGCATCCTGGGCCGTATCATTCCCGGAATCATTGCCGACAAGCTTGGCCGGTACAATGTCATGATCTTCATTACATTCATCTCGGGGCTGTTCTGCCTGGCTGTCTGGATTTCCGTCAAGGACACGGCCGGCATCCTCGTCTTCTCCATCATCTTTGGGTTCTCCTCTGGAGGCTATATCAGCCTGGCGCCTACTCTCATCGCCCAAATCTCCGATATCCGCCAGATTGGTACCCGTGTCGGTACCGCCTTTGCTATCCAGTCCTTCGGTGCCTTGACCGGTAGCCCTATCGGCGGTGCTATCGTGTCGGCTCAGAATGGCGATTACCTGGGCTTGCAGTTGTTCTGTGGCTGCGCCATGATTGCAGGTACCGTCTTCATTTTTGCTGCTCGCTATGTGCAAGTTGGCTTCAAGATGGTGAAGATCTGAGACCTGCGCTTCTCAATGATTAGAGATGTTGGACAACAACTGAATGGGTATAATCTGACTAAAAGTCGAGTGAAATTGGTGAAAGTGGCATTCGTTAACATATAGAATGGGACTGCATACGCATCGAAAGGAGTAGAAACAACAGCACCAAATGGCCATTTGTGCCGTCATGTATCATGCACACCAAAACGGGGTCAGGATAGGGGAGCATATACCCAGCAAGGATAGAAATGACTAAGACAACCTTGACAAATAATGGTCACAAGTTGCAAAGGCGAGAACGTGATTGGCTCCATAACGGACTATGTCATTAAATTGATTGCAGCTTGGCTAAGGGATATGAAGGATGGTCGACACGGGGGGTGAGGCAGCATTTATCATTTCAAATCAACTATCCTTGAAACCAAATTGGCCGAGACTGTGTTGTGACAAGTTAGCAAAAGCTACACAACAATGTCCATGAACAAGATTTGAATGGGAAAGGGTTCTCAGGATGTAGATATTGGTGAGCGTTGGAATCATGAAAATCATAAACAGCCTCTGACTCAATGTATCATCATAGAACAGAGGAAAGGCAAGGGAATATGTAATGGAGAACCAATAATACATACCAGAATTCATCTTTTCGGCATATTGTTAGTACAATATGGCTATTAATTAGTACCTGGATTTAGTTAGCAACATTGACCACAACAACAATGCTCAAATTATGCCAATCAATAGTTGTAGGTGCTCAGGATGTAGATATTGGTGAGCGTTGGAATCATGAAAATCATAAACAGCCTCTGACTCGGTGTATCATCATAGCAAGGGGTGGGTCGGGTCGTAGGAATGGATGGGAGTGAAGGGGGAGTATAGCATACCTTTTAAAAGTAGTCAGACTTGTCCAAATGTGTGAGCTGGCACAGTTTCAGAGCCTCACATGAAAACAAAACAAAACTCCAATTCTTCTAGTGTAGCATCTCTTCCTCGCCCAGAAGAGTTATGTACAATCATCGCTTCCGTCCCGTTCGCCCGCGTGTCGTGCTCATTGGCTACCCTCGACAGTCGCGCTGACCGGGTTGACATCGAACCCGTACTTCTCCTTGAGCCGCTCCGCCCTTCGCTCGTCGTATCCAGGAGGTCGGATGCCTGATGTTGCGTGAGATAGAGACCTGAATAGTTGGTGCGCGACTTACCTCGGCCCTCGCCAATCTCGGAGATGGTCTGCTCAACCGGCAACCGAGTCGTCCGTCGGATCGTCTCCTTGCGCGCAAAAGTGTCGTCCTCCTTGTAGAAAGAGTCGTATCGGTTGCCAAGGTAGTAGAACATGCCTTGTGTGACAGCCACAGAAGCACCCAGGCCTAGGACGACGGGCATTCGCTTCGCTGTTACGTGTTAGTTATCGTGGTCTCGGGGAGAATTGAAATATCGAAAGCGTACAGACAAGGCCGAGGACACCACCCAGCGCGAAACCGCCCAGGGCGGCAGACCACGGGTCGTTCTGTTCCCGGAGGTTCATGGAGGTTTGCGAGAAGAAGATGTAGGCGGCGGGAGCGGCGGCTAGACAACCCAATTAGCACCCCAGATGCTCCAATTGACAAACTCGAGTCGGGAACACATACCAGTAATGCCAATGATGGGGGCACCGCGGGTGAAGACGCTCAGGGTGCCGACGTTGGTCTTGGCCAGGGCATTGCGGATCGAGGCAATGAAGAGACCACTGGCACCACCGACGAGGCCAACCTTTGCGGTGTTGTCGAGGACATCGTAGGGCTTGAAGACGGCGTTGGGCTCCTTGTGAGCCGGGGGGGTCGCGCTCTTCGGATGCTCCATGGCGTTCTGCTGGCGGCGGCGGCGGCGTTTGGGGGACGGGAGCTGTTTTGTTCTTGGGCCTGAGGTTTGAAGCCGAGCTCGATTGCTGAGAGCCTCCACAGGAACACGTGACGTTGGTCATTCAATTGCCCTATCGTGATTGGTTCATGGTCCCCGAGAGAATTTCGAGAACTTGGCGGTACGTACCTCTGGTTATGCCCCACCATGGAAGGAAGGTACTGCTTGTGGATATCCTCACTGAGAAAAATTCGTCGCGAGTTCAGAACTCTTTGTGATAACTCTCCTCTCAGGCTTCAATTCATTTAATCTTTTCCTCGTACCCTCACGGCCAGCTTGGCCTGAGCTTCCGAACGCGATTGTTCTACTCACATGATTTCAAAAAAAGCAAACCCCAACACCAACATCACCAAAAGAAACGACGTCATCCTGGCATCTCTGGCTGTATAAGACGAGTTTAACGTTCGCGGCTACTCTCAAGAGCCACACAACCTATTAGGCCACCAAGACCAAATTCACTCAATCAAATCAGCATAATCATTCCTCATAGTCAACATGGCGGCCTGGCAGCCAACCAAGGAGGAGGCCGACGAGATGATAGCCAGATGCGGAATCAACCCGTGCACTGCTGATGGGAAACCGGGCAAACCGCCTACTCCTCGCCCGAGCACCTGTCTCCCTTATCCAAAGTGCCATGAACACCATCCTTACGCACATTCCGTTGTCCCCTTGTATCCGGACGCAGATGGGAATCATCACCCGGCACCTCCTGGACGATCTCACTACGATTTCAACAGACCTCGCGACCGCTTATCTGAACCTAACCTCTATTACCCGCCAGATGGAGGGGAGCCGATCGAGGTTTGGGATACCACTGCACTTGATCGTGCTGAAATGACCGATGAAGACGACGGGAGATCCAGCAAGAAAAAAGGCCTAAAGCGCCCCGCCGAGGGTGATCGCCCTTTATCCAAAAACGCTCTCAAGCGCTTGAAGAAGCAACAGGAATGGGAAGCTGGCAAAGAGGAGCGCAAAATCAAGCGCAAGGAGAACCGACAGGCCCGCAGAGTTCGCAAGCGCGAGGAAAAGGCTGCTCTCGTAGCCCAAGGCATAGATCCCAATGCCCAAAAACAGCAAAAGCCCCCTTCTGTCAACGTGCCCATCTCACTCATCATCGACTGCGACTTTGAGCAGTACATGCGTGACAAGGAGCTCATCTCGCTCGGCAGCCAGGTCATAAGATCATACTCAGAGAATAAGAATGCTCAGTTCCGGACGCACATGTTTGTTTCTGGGTGGAACGGAAAGCTGGCCACGCGGTTCCACGAAGTCCTCGAAGACAAGCACAAGAACTGGAAGGGCATCGAGTTTATCGAGGGCGACTTCATTGCCTGCGCAGAGGCGGCCCGGAAAAAGATGCAAGAAGATGGTGGGAAAATGATTGATCCCCTTCAAAAGAGTCTCGACGAGAAGGTTCCGTGGGTCCGGGACGAGAAGGACCCTTTTCCAATGCCTGATCCTGAACCTGAGCCCCGCGAGGAGTACAAGGATATCGTCTACTTGTCTTCCGATTCGCCATACACACTTGACCGTCTCGAACCTAACACGAGCTATGTCATCGGCGGACTTGTTGATAAGAATCGCGAAAAGGGTTTGTGCTACAAGAGAGCACGGGAGCGTGGGATTCGAACAGCCCGGTTACCCATCGGCCAGTATATGGTGATGCAGAGTCGGCAAGTTCTGGCGACAAACCACGTCGTGGAGATTATGCTCAAGTGGCTCGAGTATGAGAATTGGGGTGATGCCTTCCTGAGCGTCATTCCCAAGCGAAAGGGTGGTCAGCTGAGGCAGCAAGAGGGTGCCTCGGGGCAGGCAGATGAAGACGATGATGCCGAGGCCCAAGACGAAGACGAGGCTGAGGATGCAGAAGTTGAGGAGCCAACCCCTGAAACGAGTACCGAGGAGGCAGGTACCGCAAAATCATAGTGTATCATTCCACAATGCGCCAGCCGGCCAATTTACAGCCAAATACCAAGTCTACCGCATGTACGATGTCGTGACGTCCAAACCACTCATATCTTGATCAAAACTCCATGCTATCCTCCTCGCGCTCCCTCTTGACCTTGACGTCCTTCTCATCTTTCATTATTCCGTTGACAAAGTGTCTGAACTGCTCGATATACGGCTTCAGGCTCGTCTTCTCCCAGTCTGATATGCTCTTCTTGCTCTCCTCCTCCTCCTCATCAGCCTTCCATGCGTCAATTTCTGCGAGGAGGCCTTGGACGGTGGGTACAGCCAAGGGATCAAAGTCTTTGAGATACTTGGTGTTAATAGGCACACACACTCGGCCGGTACCGGGGTGTACGACAAAGGGGCTCTTGAGCAAATGGTTGAGCTTCTTGCTGACTTCAATATCGAGCCGGGGATACGTATATTCGAATACGATATCCTGTTTGGCTTCCAAGAGCTGCCTGGCATCAAGGTTCTTCCTGGCGCCTGATTTGGCTACAGCATCAATATCTGCCCATTTTGACGTTGAGGCACGACCAGGAGCAGCATCCCACTTCTTTCGGAGAGACTCGTTAAGATTTTGGTTTGGAAGAAGTTGTAGGAGTTTCTCTGCCTGTTCAGGTGAAGCCCATGGGTCCTGTACCTCAAGGACATCCTCCTGGAAGTGAGTCTTGAGAATATCCAAGCTTCGTCTGTAATGTGTTAGTGAATTGTTCCTCGTTGCGATTTAGGATCTGAACTCACGCTAGGTGAGGGTGCAGCGGCCTCCTCAAGTTGACCTTCTTTCCACTCTGAGCACCTCCCTTGACAACCTCGAGATAGCCCGCAATCGATCTCCTCTTCTGGTCGTCCATGCTTCGGACCTTCTTGTCGCAGACCCAAGCGTGAGCGCCTCTTCGACCAGAGTACACCCACATGATGTGCTTGAAGCCAAAATCTTCTCGTAGCGCTGCATCGACAATTTTAATCGCCATGGTCATGAATTGCCAGCACTTGTTACAAATGTTGGCCTTGTCACAGCACGTTCGGATATCGTCGTAATCTGTCAAATCAATATCGAAGCACAGCTCTTTGGCGAGAGGCTTGAATGCGGATGAGTTGCGAAGCGTCTTTCGGTCGCGGGGATTGGTGGTGTAGACAGGGCCGATTTCGAAACGTGAGGGCATCAATCGAAGGACGTCCTTGCGAAGCCTGTCGATCAATGGTTAGAAGAAGTGATGGTGGGCAAGAGAAAGAGCACTGACATATCAGCAGTAGGGAATGATTGATATCGGAGATAGGCATCGTTCTGAAGGGTAAAGGCGAATTCTCGGTTGCCAAAGTCGTTGGTCGGTGTCGGGCTGTGGTTGAGCCACTGGAAGAGGTATCGCCAGGGGAATAGTCGCTGGTAGAAACTGCGCATTACTTCTGGATCCGAGGCCTTCATTGCAATAGCATCGCTGGTTCATCAATTAGCCCGCATTCACGGCGCTCAATGGTTCTCGATGCCCTCACGTTGGCGATGCTGGGGCGACTTGTGAACTTTGCTGAACCGGCGCAGAGCTGGGGAACTCGTCGTCCGAGTCCACGTCATCAAACAAGTCCTCAAGCTGCTTAACATCCTTCTTGCTTTCCTCGGCCTCGCCCATGGCGACATCGGCTTCCGGGGCTGCTGCTGCGGTCTCATTGGGAATCCCCGTCTCCTCCATCGGCTCGTCCTTAACGTTGCTTGGCGATGACATGGCTTCCGGTGCAACAGAATGGGGCATTGTGCCTGCTTTCTCTTCCGAGATATTCGGCTGTATGTCTTTGACAATATCGGTCAATATTTGAATTCGAAGTGCTGGATTGGGTTGATGGTGGTTGTCGCAGTGATGCAAGGGAAGATTAGGCGGGCGAGGGATGGTGGGACGCGTTTGAACGCGTCTTTTCGTGTAAAGCGAATTTCCACATTGGGCCAGCGGTACGTACCCTTCTTTGCACGACGGGCAGGGATCAATACCTCCAACATGCGACGACCTTTCCTTTGAGACGATCATTATAACTTTAGAGTACATTAATTACAAATCATCACACACCAATCGCGTTCTTATTCCTGTAGTTGACGGATGGTTACAAGGGGATGCTGTAAATCCATATCACAACTGAAGGTGACTCTTCAACAGACAGAAATGTATTTTTTAAGGGCTCCACAACCCGAGACAGAAAGTCTTTGTCTATATATCCATGGGTATTATCTCCAAGTACATTAAGCTGCTTCATGAGCTTTTTTACTCCACCTCCTCGATCTTCTTGATCACCTCACCACCAATTCTCGCAATCTCTAAGAGCACCGCCTTGCGGTTTACGGCGACAACGTCACCATCCTCCCCAGCTACTTTCTGGAAGTTGTACGGCAGGCCAACACGGAACTTTTGCTGCTGCAGTTTCGGGTTCCAGATGGCACCAATGACGGCGTCATCGTCTTCGCTGTTGCTCGCCCCTCGGAAGAATACAAGCGTGTCGTCGTACACCCGCTGCAACTCCTGCATGAGAACATCAACAGGGTGGACTCGAATAGGCAAGGGCGCGCGACCAGTGCGGTCATCGAGGTTCTTGAACTGGGAATGGCGGCGGGCGGATGGGTCCGAGGCTGCGTCGCGGACGATCGAACGAATGGCCTTGCGGGAGAGGTGCAGGAGAACATCGTAGTCCTCGAGGGAGGTCTCAAAAAGATCAGCAGCATCAAGACGGTACCCATTGTCTTTGACGAGCTTGCTGGCGGCCTTGGCTAGGCGCGTCATGCGTGAGGCAATGAGTTTGGAGGGACCGTTGCGGGTGTATGCGAGACCAGAGGGCTCACTAGAGGTGGCCACGATCATGACGGTGTGGTTCATGTTGGGGTCGCGCTTGCGCCATGTCTCAAGCTCCTTGCGGATGGTGGAGCGATCATCGTTGGTGAGCTCCTCAGCAGAATCTACAATCAAGGGCTCATCGCGCCAGTCCCAGCGAGACAAGAAGGTGAGGGTACGCAGGAAGCCGGTGGCAACACTAGAGGGAGCCCGCCAGGGGTAGGGCTGGAGAAAGACATGCAGAACAAAGAGCTCGATGAGCTCCTCGCTAATGTGACCGGAGAGCTTGTGGCAGTTGAACCAGTGTTTGACCAGGCGAATGGTCTGTGACAAGGGGTGAAGCCGCGTGCAGAAGGTCGAGATGGTTTGTGTGTGGATAGGCAGAGTGGTGAAAAGCCAGTTGAAGCTGGCGAGAGCCGCTTCCGACTCTTCACGAACATGATGGTCCAAGGTCTTGTTCTTGATCTGACGTTCAAGCAGCATCTCCTCCAAGTCGCAATGAATTCTCAATCGGAACGACGCGCCTGTATCATATACGATGTCGAGGTACGCCCGGTTCTCGATGCCAATTTCTTGGTTCTCCCTGCCAAGGTAGGTTGTAATATTGTCTTTGGCAGAGGTGAGTCGTCGGTCAAAGTCGAGGAGAAACTCAATCTTGGCCTCCTGGATTGCAACCAGATTCTCCGGCCACCGGCTTGAAGCCTCGAAGTATAGGTTTACATCAATAGGCACAATAGATCCTTTATGAAAACCAGGGGTTGGGGGGTCAATCGATGCATATCGGGCGGCGGGCGAAACTGGTGAAAGTTGTCGAATCTGTAGCGGTAGCTCTTCAAGATTTCGGATGTCATACTCGAAAGTTTGAAATGCTCGCCGTGCCGCATCAAAGGCTTCCTTATCCAAATGAGATAGGCTGATGATATTGAAAAAGCCAGCGCCAAAGGCAGTCATTTCTTCCTTGACAATCTTAAGGTGTCGCTTCAAGATATGGGCTGCAATCTCCTCGCAAATTTGGAAAGGCACCTTGTTCGACCATTCAATACACTCCAGGATACTGCCATCCTTGAACCGACGAAGCTCCGCCTTCTCGCCCCAGAATTGTCTGAATTTCGCAGCGTCTTTCTGTTCCTCGGCGGGAGGGCCGTGCTCCATCTGCCGGGACATCTGAGCGAACTCGAACATGACACCAAAAAGCACCTTATCCGAGTCTGCGGGGTGGGAAGAACCTAATGACCAACTAGCTTTTGAAGGCACCTGGAAGTGAACAAGCTGGGCTCGGTTCCCATAAGCCTTCTTGAGAACTTTGTGCGCTTCTAGGCTGAAGTCCCAGGCAGGCCCTCTGCGGTCAGGAGATTTGGAGGGCTTGGAAATATCCTGAGTCTTGATCTCGAAGATGGCGTCAAAGGTCTGAAGAGGCGCGTTCGACTTGACGATAAAAGTCGGCTCAAACTTGTCGGCAGCTTCGTTGGCAAGGAGATCGGTGGTTGACTTGGCGTGCATTTGCAACAAGCTCGCTGACCAAGGGCTCATTTTGGATAAGACATTCAGCTCTCGAACCGGGTCAAACATGACGGGACCAGATTCCCGAACGGTGTCAGGGCTTATCTTGGAAGATCCAAACACGAATGGCTTCTTGTTAAAGTCGGTAGTCGAGAGGAACTGGACTGCAGCCTTGAATAGCTCGGTACTGCTCAACGAAGTAGAGAGTGCAGCTTGGCCATTTCGTCCACCCATTTGAAGCAGAAGAGCTATCACCACTGACCATTCGAAGTGGCCAAAGCCGCCCTGGGACACGGAGCTTCCGAAGCCTCTCTGCTGCAGCCAGATTCTGCCGAGGACACATGCATCGGGAAATGCTGGACATTCGTTCTTTGCATGTGTGAGAACCCGTAGGTACGAAATGAACGTCTCTTCCGCCTTCAACGTCGAGTTGTAGAAAGGGGTCACAGATTGAGCGTTCTTCTTGTCCTCGGTTTCTCCACTGCGGTTGTTGTTCGAGGTCGGGAGAAGCTTGGATTTGGGGAAGAGTCCATCAGGGGCGCATGGGATGAGTCGAATAACGTAAGAAGACTTTGTAGCCTTTGCCTTTTTCTTGGAATCCTTGCTGCTTGTTTCTTTGGAGTCCTCGTCATCGTCTTCAGGCTTAGGTCGTAGGACAAGCACAGGTAGAAGTGGGTTCTCGTTGAGATACTCAAAGTTGAGGTCCAGGGATGCGCCCAGCTCTTTCTTGACATGCGCTGCGATGTAAGCAATGTAGTACGCTCGGCGGTAGAAATATCGCATGCTTGTATAGTCCTTTTCTTGGAATAGGGTCTTGGGCATCTGGACAACCATATCGATACCGAATTGGGCCTGGGTTTTGATCATGGTCTTGGCGACATAGCTGCCAACAACATTGAATTGAGCTGGTTTCGCGAAAGATAGCTTATAAGGCGCATCCTTTGCAGGCTTCGGATCGGGGTAGGGGATGACGATGCGGTGTTTCTTCTCAAAATTGGCCGTGGCTTCGGCGATCTAGAAAATGGTTAGTAACGGAGGGGAGCGAACAACCAGTAAGTGAACGAACAGGCACGGGGTCATGAGGAGTTGCCGAGTCAATAGCCTCCTTTAAGCGATGTAGATGTGTGTCAACGCCCTTCAATGCCTTGCTGTAGTCGAGCTTGGCCTCCTTGAGAAGCTCATCAGTTTGGAGGACAAAGGTGCTGGCGGTCGAGACTCTCGCCGAGCTACGGGCCTCAAAGTCGATGAGGCCATCATGCCTCAAGCCAGCGCCGGAATGGTCGAGTTTGCGGCGTTTCGAACTAGACTGCATTGCGATCGAGAATTATGCGCCGGCTGGGTAATGGCGATTCCCGTCGTCGTTCGGAGGTTCCTTGGTGTTGAAGCTGCCGCTATTGCCTGGCTGGGTCTGGTAATTTTTTTTCTTTCCGTCTCGCGCATGCGGGGCGATAAGGTCCCGATTGGGCTTATCAGTGGCAGGTACGTACTCCGACATGTGATGGAGGACCCTGGCTTCCATTGCCTGGCACATCCGCAATCCAGCACCGAACCTCAGGGCACGTCAAACATCAGTTGAGGCGCCGATCTTTGTCGGATCCGAGACTTGGATTATTATCGCCATGAACTCCTTCCCTCAAACCCGACGTCCCCTTACGTTACGGATCGTCACGTCACGTCACGTCTTCGGTTCAATGGAAGGAATACGCGTCGGCTTCCTTGCACTTGTCATACACAGCTACTGCGTACGGGCTCCTAGAATTGACTAGGCGATCACATTCAAACAGCCCTTGCTTAGCTACCCTAACAAACAGAGTGTCGCCTTGCAGCACGCTCAGGCCCATTTGTGATCCACCTGACAGCTGAGGTTGCGTCTGTCTCTTAGATCTGGGACTGCCAGCCATAGACGCCATTGGGAACTGAGACATGTCAACCTGCAACCAGCCAAGTTCGGTTTTGACGAGACGGCTAATCACTCTGGATTATGTGGGTAAATTAGGCAAAGGCCCTGTTGAGACAACAATTGGATGATCTGACGGTCCGAACAAGGACCAATAGGTCCGAAGACATTCTGTCTTGTTTACCATTCCAACGCAACTCGAGATTTGACGAAGCTGTCAGCGAAATGAGAGACGGCCGGGCCATCTGCATAGACAAGTCCCCAGACATACATACAGATGGCGTCAAGAGACATAAACAAATGCAGGTTCTGGACGTTAGTTTCCAGAAGCCCTGCCTTTGGGGAGCCTGCCGGTGCGTGTTTAGTTGCTGCAGGTTTCTTCCGCCCTTGACGTCTTGGGCTCTTGAGTTGACAATCAGGGCCCTGACGCAGCAAGGTCCCGCCGCGCCTGAACCTCGCTGTGTTTTTGCCTGCAGGTTGTTTTGATGTCTCGCATCTCCTTGCTTCAAACTCCATACCACTTACCCGGAGTTGGCCTGGAGGCTCCGACGCCAAGTTCCGTCCCCTCTCAGCTCTCAGGTCTTTGCTTTTCCCTTGCCTATTGACGGCAACGAGGCTGTAGGGAGATTTCGATTCTTCGGGAAAACCGCCCGTGTTCTTCA
The DNA here is from genome assembly GCA_000966855.1 of Fusarium sp. JS1030. Taxonomy (NCBI): domain Eukaryota; kingdom Fungi; phylum Ascomycota; class Sordariomycetes; order Hypocreales; family Nectriaceae; genus Fusarium; species Fusarium sp. JS1030. The sequence goes on from JWIW01000103.1 coordinate 490,639, forward strand.
TAGGGCGGGTATAAGAAGACCGCCCCATTGCAATTCCTGGCCAGGGATGTTGACGGCTTCTCAGCTGAAATCATTGCTGATTACTGGTTTGACTTTGATCAATCTCAGCTCGCATCGTCGTGTCTTCGCTTGAAGCTCGCCTTAGACTGTCGCCTCACGGCTCGACTCTTTGTTATTTTTCTCCTTCATTGTCGCTCGAGGTTCACTTTTTTTTTTTTTTTTTACACCCTCACCTGTGCCGTCGCTAGGCCACGACTCGCTCAGTACTCCTACAGTAGAGATGACCACGCCGCCATCGTTTCCCTCTCACCTCGCAAGCCCCACGGCCATCAAACACAACGAAGCATCGCAAAGATTCTCAATCGTGGACCAACCTGACATGGTGACTTTTACAAATGGCTGGGACTCCCCTTCGTTATCGCACAATAGGATATGCGGACTCGACAGCTTCCATGGGTTTAACCCAAGCCAAGATTCCCAACAGTCCGAGCTGGTCGACTTCGACGCAGAGCCTCGATACCTGCCCACGCCTCCCATCCAGAAACCTCGACTTCCGGCCATGGGCGGCACCCCAGACTTTCTCCTTCTCTACTGCTTCGATATCGAACGGGCCGCCGAGTTCTACTCTCGATGCTTCGGATGGAAGTTCCTTGGTGACGTGAACGCTGGAGAGTCTGATGACCCAAGCAAGAGACGGTGGGGATCATCATTCTTTGACGTGCAGCCCATGAACTTTTTCAACTCGAGCGACAACCAGGGACAACTTGGCATAACAGGCGCCCTAGTTCAGATGAAGACGGCGGGCAACATGGAAGCTCGGCTGGAGCAAAAGCGGTTGATGGCAATGGCTGGCGCCGCTACGCCCACATGCCACATCCGGGTCCCCGATCTCGGCGCCGCTGAGGAGCTGATCGAAGAGAACCTGGGAGAGATCAAGCATCTGCGATACGGGATCCGACAATGCATCATGGATGTTGGCGAGTTTATTGATCCAGAAGGCAATCTTATTGGACTTGTGTCGCTGCACCCGGAAAATGCCAGTGCCGTGTCAAACGATGGTTGAAAGTTGTCGAGGTTACTATGGGGATAAAGAAATACCCGGGTGTTTTATTTTCTCCTGCCGCTCAGAAAAGAGCGCTGGCTTAGGGACATTATCATGAGATTGTTACACTGGAGCATATGATATCAGGCGTCTGGAGTTTTCAGGGTTCAACATGAGGAAATTGGAATTGAAATTGGAGAGGCGTTGCGTTGCAGTGGAGGGTTTGGAGAAGAGACAGACTCCCATGAACCGGACGCGGAACGGAACACGTTCGGTTCGGAAAGCGGCCGGAACGGACACACAGTCACAGAAAATACTACTAATAGCACTTGATACCGCTGAATGAACGGCGATTGAACCCCGAGTCGATTTGGCACTGAAACCAGTCCTAAAGCACCCATCGGCCAGTCAGGTCTAAGAGCCTCTCGCTCATGAGCCGTCATGACAACTCCCGAAACGAATAGCCGGGCGGTGCGGAAAACCCATTACCCGCAGGTGCAGCGGTCCGCCTTCCCCCACTAACAGCCACTGTAAGCTGCCCCGGACTTGGACCCCCGCTGCCCGCTAAGCTGCGCTGGGCGTTATCCTCGGGGCAATGAGGGCTTCGATTGGGGAAGATCCTCCACTTCCCGCCGAGACGGAATTGATTGATTGCATTGGGCCCCTCGCTACCCGGCAGCCGTTGCTTGCAGACCTGTTTCGTGTGCTGTCGGTAGCGGCGCCGAATGCCGAGTTTCGCTTCCGAAGCTACCTAGGTTGCCATGCGGATGCGAGTGGAGGGGGCCTACGGACGGGGACGGGGAGAAACGGCGGAATCAGAAGCTGTAAGCTTCTGTCGCTCAGTACAATTATCCAAGGATCTCGGGGGCGTGTCATGAGGTGTGCGGCCAGCACCGGCCTTAATAAACGGGAATCCCCCGCCAACGGCCCGCGTCCATCCATCGTCATTGTCGGCTTAAGTTGGTTGCTCTGAGAACGTGTCAAGGGTCCTTTTTCTTCTTCTTCTTTACTATTTTTACTATCGTCGAGGCCATCATAACTGCTTCGTAGGTGAATGAAGCGCAATTGAGCTGTAGCTGTTTCAGCCGACCAGTCCCTATAACACGACCCTTAGCCGATAGCGGGGCTTGACCTGAAGCTATTCCCGCCTCCCTCACCTTCCTCCTCTCCTCTCATCCTCACCCCGCCATAAACCTCCAAGATGCCTTCTACCGCTTTCCGGTTACGGACCCTCCGGGCATTTGCTCGAAATGCCTCCAACGTAGGTCCTCTCATGAGCACTGAGCTCTCAGCTCCAAATCGCACGAGCTGCGTGTATAGCATTAGAGCTTCACACTGACATGTCCGCCAGCCTAATGCCGTTGTTGCGCGATCCTTCTCGGCCACCGCCCGCCGCGCCGAGATCAACAAGGTCTTCCCCTCAGCCAAGGAGGCCCTCAAGGACATGAAGCCCAACACCACCCTCCTCTGCGGAGGCTTCGGCCTCTGTGGTGTCCCCGACTCGCTCATCAACGAGGTTCTCAACAAGCCCGAGATCACCGGCGTGACTGCCGTCTCCAACAACGCCGGAACCGACACCTTTGGCTTGGGAAAGCTCCTCAAGACGAAGCAGATCCGCAAGATGATTGCCAGCTACATCGGCGAGAACAAGACCTTTGAGAAGATGTACCTCACCGGTGAGGTCGAGCTTGAGCTGACCCCCCAGGGCACTCTCGCTGAGCGATGCGCTGCTGGTGGAAAGGGTGTACCCGCCTTTTACACTCCCGCAGCTTTCGGCACTGTCGTCCAGACCGGTGATCTTCCCCTCCGCAACAAGGCCGATGGCTCGCCCGCCGAGTACTCGTACCCCAAGGATGTCAAGGTCTTCAACGGCAAGTCTTACCTCCTCGAGCACAGCATTGACGGCGACTATGCCTTTGTCAAGGCATACAAGGCCGACAAGCTTGGCAACTGCCAGTTCCGTCTTGCTGCGCACAACTTCAACGGTGCCATGGGCCGTAACGCCAAGATGACCATCGTCGAGGCCGAGCACATCGTTGAGCCTGGTGAGATCCCTCCCGAGGCTGTTCACCTGCCTGGCATCTACGTCAAGCGTGTCATTCAGAGCACCGAGGAGAAGTCTATCGAGAAGTACACCTGGGCCAAGGACGAGAACGACCCCGAGGCCGCCAAGGCTCTCGGCACTGGTGACACAGCTGCCAAGCGAGAGCGCATTGTCCGCCGTGCCGCCAAGGAGTTCAAGAACGGCATGTACGCCAACCTGGGTATCGGTATGCCTATGCTTGCCCCCGGCTTCGTCGGCCCCGAGGTCGAGGTTCAGCTGCAGTCCGAGAACGGTATCCTGGGCCTAGGCCCCTACCCCCGGAAGGGCGAGGAGGACGCCGACCTCATCAACGCCGGCAAGGAGACTGTGACGCTCAAGCCTGGTGCCGCTGTGTTTGGTAGCGAGGAGAGCTTTGGCATGATCCGCAGCGGACGCATCAACCTCACCATCCTGGGCGCTATGCAGGTCAGCGCCACGGGTGACCTGGCCAACTGGATGCTCCCCGGAAAGGTCAAGGGCTTTGGCGGTGCCATGGACCTTGTCAGCAACCCCAGCCAGACCAAGGTTGTCGTGACAATGGAGCACACGGATAAGAAGGGCAACCCCAAGATCGTCAAGCAGTGCGCATTCCCCTTGACCGGACGAGCATGCGTGTCGAGGATCATCACGGAACTGGTGAGTTTTGGCCAAGTTGCTGTTTACTGTTTTGACAATATGCTAACTATTGACTCCAGGGTGTCTTTGACGTCGACTTTGCCCACGGCCTGACCCTTATCGAGATTGCCGACGGTGTCACCGTCGACGAGATAAAGAGCAAGACGGAAGCTGCCTTCAATGTGGCTGAGGACCTGAAGCCCATGCTGTAAAGGGTTTGACAGTTCGCGCGGAAAATAGAAGAGTTGGGAGAGTGCAGTTGGATACCATAACGCATCATGTCTGAAGAATGATTACCCGGTTAGAAAAGCTTTTGAGTTACGACAGATGGAGACGGGAGATGGCTTGAAAGCCATGGCATCAGAGGGCGACCGTTGTTAAACCATCACGGCATGGCGCCGCTTGTTCCCGCGTTGTGTAAGGGGACACAGACAAAAGGGTGGCCGGAGTCTCCGGCAAGGATGGGGATAATTAGAAAATTTGAAAGCGCAAAAAAATCAACGAAATTCAAGTATTAAGCCATCTATAATTTCTAAAATTGACATGTACAAGTTGCATTGATGGTGGATGAGTTGCTATGCCATGAGCTGACTGAGACTGGCTGAGACGAAAATCCACCAACCAGCTCATCACCAAACAAACCCGACAACTTGCCACCACCCTCCCAAACCTCGAGCCAACAGAGCCCTCAGCCTATTCTAGGCCCTGAAACCGCCTTTTGAACGAGTTACGTGGTGTTCCTCAGCTCTTTCAACCATGTTCGACGAGTCAACGGGCCAGGTCTTTACGGAATGGGTCGTGTCGCGGGAGGCTCTCGCCGAAGCGGACCGAGAGTCGGCCGACTGGAGTCGTCGCCGGCCGTATCCCGCCTTCAAGGCTCGCGGCGTCCGGGGCCCTCGTCCGCTGGTCGACATTGCCATTAGAGTCGTCGCCGATAATATCGGTCAGGTCGCTTCCGTGGCACATCTTGAAGCTATCCCGACTCGACTGCTGTGGCGCATCTGGCGGTTCCTCGAGGCGAGGTGAGTGATGCCCTTGCATGAGCTGCGGAGGGCGCGGGATAGTCAGAGACTTGAAACTGATACATGAGCAGGGGCGTATGTCTTCATGCCTGGAAGTTCTTTTCCAAGCTGCTCATGGAGGATGAAGACGACAAGACCCTTGGTCTCTACCGCTTCCGCCAGCACATATGCCGTCCTGGCGATGATCTCACCCGCTACACCCTGCCCCTGACAGCACCACCCACAGACTTTATCACCCACCTCGTCATAACAGGCGGATGCTCATTCACCACGCATGATCTGCTCTGCCTCGCCGATATGCCCAACCTCGGCGCCCTTGAGCTCATCCAGCCTGCCGATGAACTGCGCGCCGTCTTCCCCCGGGTCTCGGACCGTCTCGTGCGGGGGTGGACCGAGAAGCCCGATCCATTCCCCTTGCTGCGCATCCTGCGCATATGGGGTGATCAGTCAACCTCACAGGAGTCGCTGCAGTGGGTGTCGCGGTTCCCTTCCCTCGCGCTGTACGACGTCATGGGCGCAAGGGAGGACTGGAGGACGAGCGAGGAGTCGGCGCTGGAACATGGCTGGGAGCAGGCTTTGACTCCATCTGGGCTCGAGGACTCGCTGCTGCGATATCTGATGCTATTTGCGCCCCTGGAGGAAACCCGGACGAATCGTCTCCGGGATCTTGCTGCCAGCATCGACAATGACCTTGTCTCGCTGTGCAGTGATTCACGGTGTGCAGTCAAGTTTGTCCAAGATGGTCAAGCTCCGCCGCTTCTCGACTACCTCACCGACACGGCAAAGGTGCAGACATGTCTATGGGACACCGACGCTGCATCTCGTGAAGCTCGTGGGTGTCACGGTGTTGCATTCGAGCCCTGGGCCTTTTGGCTCTACTCCTTCCTCGGCCAACTCAGCTCAGACCAAGACCTGGCTGCCCGTGGCGCCCGCCCAACTACCAAGGCCGTTGCAGGTCCCTTCGTTCTGCCCTCGCGGCCGCTAGCTTGTCTTCACTTGGGACACAGCGCCCGCGGAGGGGGCATCGGCACTCGGCCATCGTATGTGAGTCGAGGGCTGTTCGCGACGAGACGATACACATTCACGCGAGATGTGGTTGCGAGAGGGGGCAAGAAGCCGAAGCCGGCGCCGATTCCTAAGAGAGAGTCCAGCCTTGTCGCTTCGGAGCGAGCAGCACCCGTGTTAGCGCTGAGGAAGCAGAAGAGGAAGAGACTGGACGACGTCTTGCAGGCCTTGTCGAGGTAAGACACCGAATTCATCTGGCTCGAAGTTCTTTTGAGAAGAGAGATACTGCGGCTCAAGCACTCGTCGTCATTTCTCAACGGGCAGAGGGCTATCATACTTTTTGGGTACTTGTCTACTGGTCGAAATTCTTTGAGTTTGGGAGCTGATAGGAACATGATGCAGGTGAATCGTTCTTCCGTCGGCCTATTTTGAGGATACCGGAGTCAGAGGTCTTCAGTGACCAAATGTGTCACAGGCTGCTCCTTTCATCCACCAACATCCATATTGTTCGCCCCGTGCAAGGGAAAGGGTGATCATGGTCCCTGAATACTGCTCTCTGATGCCTATCACAGACTTTGAGATGTTTTTTACGGTCAGGGGGTTCAATAGGCCGAGCCATCTCGAGTGGACCTAAACCCATGGTACGACTTCAATCTCTGTGGAGTGAAAGTATCGTTGATGCATTCAGTATGGCCTGCATGCCTCAGGTGAAACTTTGAGATTCATCACTCAGGCGATATGGAGGTGATCTTTGGCCGTGAAGCTTCTGCAGCGATCGAGTCTATTCACCGTTTCATACAACCGTTTTGTCAAGCCACCGCAGAGATAAATCTAGGTGTCCACCTAGCTATAACCCCCCATCTCTCCTTCCCACCAAAAGGTCGCGATCCTGGTTGTTCTAGGCTTCGCAAGCTTCGGCCTGGAAAGATTTTCGAGCCTATCACCCATCTTCAACCGGCATCTATCTGATCTGCTGCTTGCTCCCTCGGGGGCAGGCTGCTTCTACAATAAGAGAGAACACAGTTCTCTTCATCTATATCATCATTGCCCAATGCTCCTACCATAGTTACCTATGCTAGCCTTCCCAGCTGCATGGAAGGAAAGGCTTGGACGGAGATGCATCCTGGGAGGTTATTCAGCCACTCAGTGGCTATGAGTTTGACCGGAGGCATCGCCATGGCCATCTCAACACGACAATGACTGTTAGGACAGCATCCGTATTTCCAATCAGACCTTCTCGGATATACTTTTTTTATACCTCGCGATGGCTGGAAACGCCAGCAATACCGAGGCACAGTCCTTTGCCTCGTTTCACTTTCCCAACTCCCACACGGCCTTGGAATTTTTCAACAACGACCGGGTTAGTAGGCCTGACTACACTATGGCAAGTGACGATGGCTACGTGTTGGACGACGAGGATTTCTCCCAGGATATTTCAATCCCATCGAGCTATCTTTCATCCTTCTCAATCCGGATGGCATCTGCCTCATCACACTCCCTCGCCAAAACTCCTACATTGGGCTCGAACTCTATCCATAAAAGTAGCAAGACCGCTCCTAGGAAACTAGGGGCCGAACTGCACCTCCCAGCATACTATGTTCACCAGATCGACTGGCAACACCCGGTCAACATACGAGAGCTGGCCAAGTGTAGCAAACAACACAAGCACGAGGTCGATGCCCTTTTCTGGGATACGAATCACCCGTTCGAGCCTTCGTCGGAGGCTGGCTGCGAAGAATACAAGAAGGAACGGGCAGAGTGGCGGGCCTTGCGTCTCAAGTGCATCTATCGAGAGCGGTCCGACAAAGAGCAAACCCGAGATCAAAAAATTCTCTCGCGGATAGACGAAATTGCCGACAGGAGAGAACAGCGGCGGCAGCAAGGGGAATCGACGGAGCCGGAGTAGAGAGACGGACTGGCGTTGGATCGGTGGTTTTGAATATTGGATTCTGAGGACGACTTTGGGCGCCCGAGTCATGGGAAAAGGACACGGGTCTCAGGAAATATACCCTTATGCTGTAGTAGCTTCAAGCTTGAAGAATGATTACATGGTTTATTATGATCAGTTCTTTCAAACCTGAACCGAGATGGTGGTCAAATCGTGACAGTCACAATAGGAGGTCGAGATATAGCCGTGTTTTTGACACCCGCTAGAGAACGAGAGTTTTGTGCTGCTGTCAGGAGATGCGTGCTGGGCTTGTCTGTGGGAGGTTCGCCACGGGTGATGTGTTGACGCTACGCGGAGATGGACACGCGAAGCCTTCGCATTGTGACGACCAAAGTCTCTGGCAACATCAAGACCAGCAGTAGGAGCCGTACATGGCTACGCACATCACGCTACGTTTACTTTGGGCCTCGTCTCAGGCCACAAGGGCATGCCAGAGAAGAGTATGTACCGCCTCGAAATTTCTCCCTCCCAACACAGCAAAAGCTGCAGAACAGGACAGAGGGTAAGTCAGCGGCAAAGGACTCTATCTTTCCTCCAGTTTCCCCTCCGCATGCATCCATGGTGTAATGAAAGCCAGAGTGAATTTGAAGGATTTCAGTTTTTCTAGTAGGTTGAAGAAGAAAGGAAAGAAAAGAACAAAATTCGGGGCGGGCTGCAGATGCTTTTGAGCTGCCTCGGGTGGAGTGCGCCGGTGGGACGGCGCGGAGAATCAATGCGCCGAAGTTCATGATGGACCTGCAGATTCGAGAACAGGATAACCACGGCACTGAACAGGACAACTTGTTGATAAAATGTTCCTAGACTGGAATCTAGCTTCTGATAACTCGGTAAATTGGTCGATGCTTATGTGTTTCTCTATTTGGGACGCAACTGAATCAGACCTAACATCATGTGCGCCCAAGGTTTCTCGACCAGTGAGAGTCTGAAGGCTACAGACGGACAGCACCCAACAGCAACTTGACCTGCCTCTCTGGGCCATCCCTGGCGGTGAGTAAAACATTTCGTTCATATCTCACCAAAGAAGTCACGCATCGTGTCGTGTGCCTCATGGACAGAAAAGGCATCTTCATCTTTCGTTGGTCACTGAGAAGCACGCCCCTCTCACAAAGCGGATCGGTACCAGTGGACGACAAACTCGCAGCCTCCCATTCGCGCAATGGGCACTAAGGCCTGTGGAGTCTCTTTACTGGCCGATTCCGTTTCTAAGAGAAAACAGGTTGGATTGGCTTTCCTGGGCGAGTGGGCTACCTTGTGTGTCACTGAGTTGGGCTGCTCTGCGCTGGACTGCATAATATGGAGGCCAGTCAGCTCATTTCGGGGTTCACTGATACCCTCCGACGAGGTTGTTTGCCTACTGTATGATTGTTAGTCGGTTGAGTCACACATCCCGTTGTGGTAAAGAGCGCATTCTCAAACAAAGCTCCCTCGTAAGCGCTTGTGTGCGTGTGTGTTTAACTGCTACAATATTGCCACTCATAAGAGTTCAAGGTTTATAGGCACAGCTCTACCGAAGTCTTCTTTTCGGTTCGCCCCTGCCGGGTTCAGCGCTTGCTCCTGCGCATAATCAAAGACCCTTTCATAATCAGATCCCTGATCGACAAACGACCCTTTGATTCCGCCAACGCTTTATCTCCATCGTATCCAATATTAAAAGCTGCCGTCATTAGCTACCCCGCTACCCCGCCTCCTACCAAGTTTGATCAGCAAACAAACAGACAAAAATCGACGCCCAAGAAACCCGACCCGAGAGCAAACAGTCATAGTGGATTAAACAACGAAAAGCAATCGCACTTCAAATTACAGCGAGTCGCCCAGACCAGTCTCCCCAGCACTCTTTATTTCATATATCTACCTACCTGCCCGTATCCCCATCTCTGCCCGAAATGGCCCCCGGTCCCGGAACGAGCTCTCGTGGTCGAGGAGGAAAGTTCAGAAAGCCTGCGAGAGGAGGTACGTTTGATTATCTACGCTTCAAAGGCCTACCGTTACTTACCGACATACTAGGAGGCAAGAAGTTCTCCCGCGATATTCGCCCCGTCGACGCCGATGGCAACGAGATTAGCATGTGGAGCGTTGACGCCGAGCACAAGGACGACGACGACGACGATGATGACGACGAGACAACCGAGGAGGAGTCTTCTGAAGAGGAGGACAGCGATGACGACGACGACGAAGAAGCCGGTCCCTCCAAAGCCCAAACCGAGGCCCTCTCGCGTGACGACCGCAAGGCTGAGAAAAAGGCTCGTAAAGAGGCTGCCATAGCAAAGCAACGGGCCAAGACTGTCGAGGTGGGCGACATGCCCTCGAGCGACGAGGATGACGACGACGACGACGATAGTGACGAGGATGATGATATGCCCGCTAACCCCAACCACTCAAAGAAGGCGCGCGACCAGGCCAAGGGAGGCGTAGACGAGATCACAGACGGCGTCGAGAACTTGTCTGCAGCACCAAGCCGACGTGAGCGTGAGGCCCTCGAAGCAGCTGCCGCGAAAGAGAGGCACATGCGACTATCAGCTCAAGGAAAGACGGATGAGGCCAAAGCCGATCTGGCTCGCCTCAAGGCCATCCGCGAGCAGCGCGCCCTAGACGCCGCCCGCCGACAAGTGAGTCCCCCCTATTTACTTGAGAGTAGCCATATCCGCTCCATACCTTGCAGAATTTTGAGTCGTGAGTTGAGAATACTGACCTGCTTGATTTTAGGCGGAGAAGGAAGAAAAGGAGGCCCAGGAAAAGGCCAAGAAGGCTGAGTTTGAGGCAAGGGAAGCACGCAAACGGGAGACGGCTCCCAAGAAGGGCAAGAAGAAATGAGCCATGGTCGAAAAAGCTGTGACAGTTGCGACGAACGGATTAAGCCTTTGTTATCGCTGGATCAGGAGCTTATACTTTGTTGTGGTTGTGTTGGATCGTGAGATTTTGGCATCAATGCGAGGTAGAGGGCGTCTATGCATGCAACTTGCCGAGCAGGTTGCGCAGTTGGAAGCGAATAACAACAATGCTTTCAGTGATTGATCCGTTGGTTCGGAGTGCAAGGAACTGGTTTATGCGATCTGTGGTATGGCGTGGCACGAGTCACTGATCAAGTTGTAGTCAGAATGAGTCATGAGGGCCAAGTCTCTATGATGATGGCCTGTCATAAATTGCCTCGACAAACAGGAGATCCAAGGCTACGGCCAGTTTCTATCATTACTTGGCAGCTGTGTTCAGGTTCATACGCTCAAGAGGTTTCGGTAAACTATCTAAGCCTAGGTTTATGCTCTTGCACGTCTAACGTTGAGAAACAACAGGTAGAATGTACAATAATAAGTACATTACACTTCAGCAGAAAACTCTCCTCGGCCTTGATTAACAGTAAACGGTACGATTTTTGTTTTCTTTTGGCCTGAGAGAATGTCGAAAGAATGCATCTGCCTCTTGAGACATTGATATCCAACGACGTCAATCAGACACAGCTGGTATCGATGTTCAGTTAGCCTGCTTTCTATGCAACAAGCTATTCTTTATTAATCTCTCCACTTTTATACAGCTTTTGAGCAATTTTAATTCCAAGTTCCAATAGCTGGGTATCTTTTTGCGTATTGTTGTAGAGGTGTTCCCCATTGAGGTCCCTGAAAACCGTCTCCAGTACGTATCCCCAGCGAAGAGGAGCTAGCGTACAGGGGTGGAGCGACCGCCTGCGGTTTCCCCACAATTGCCGTCTTAGCCAAAGAGAAAAAAAAAATCACATCGGTCCTCCCCAAATCGCCATCCGAGCTTTCTCTTGCAGAAACCCAACCTCTTCGCGGTGAAGCAGACGAGCCGCCACCGGGAATACAGCGACAATACGCCCAAACTCTCGCTTCAGACCCTCAGAATCTCTGGGCTCTCTAATAGATTCGCTCTAGTGCGCACCCATCGTCATGGCCGACGCTTCGCTGCAGGTCTGTTCTCATTGTCGCCCTCGTGCCCCGCCTGTCGCCAGACGAAATGGCGGCAAGCATGGGCAATAGGAAGCCGTGAAGCTGACCCCAAGCTGTGTAGGATCGCCTGCGCGACCATGCAAAGGCATTCGATGGCCTCTTGAGTCTCATCCCGGCCAAGATGTACTATGGCGAGGATACGAGTGTATGTGAATCAAGGCCCCTGCCTCTCCCCGCCTCCAAGACAACCACACCACCCGTCCTCTACCTTGCAATTCCACTCGACAACCCTTGAAACAACGCTAATCCATCTCCTTCAGGATCAATGGAACAAGAAGAAGCAGACAAAGCAAGAGGCTGCCGCAGCCCGTCGTGCAAAGCTGGACCCCGATAGCGAGCTTAACCGAAACGCTAAGGAGGTCATGGACGAGCGTGCAAAGAACAAGCGCAAACTCCGCGAGATGCAACAAGAAGATGAAGGCCAAGATGATGACGAGTGGGAGGATTACGACCCTGTCCCCGGCGTCGACAGCGAGAAGCCCGGCGAGGGCCTGAAGACCAAGACCTCCGAGGCCAACAAGAAGCAAAAGCTCGATGACGACCCAGTAGACTCCAAGACCACAGCAGAAGCAACGTCCTCCAAGCTTTCAAGGAAAGAAGAGAAGAAGGCGGCCAAGAAAGAGAAGAAAAAGGAAAAGAAGGCAGAGAAGAAGACCAAGAACACCGAAGGACACGACGCAGAGAAGGATGATGCACCTGCTCCTACACCCAAATCGCAGAAGAAGGCTGCCAAGAAGCAAGCAAAAACCACTGCCACCAAAGCCCAGAAGCAAAAGGACAAGAAAGATCAAGAATTGGACGAGACACCAGCTGCTCGTGGTGATGGCGAAGTTCAACCTATGGACGTCTCGGGTCTGGATAAGGAAGACGATGTTAGCGGCAACTCCAGTCCTGAATCGGAGCCACACTCACCCACTTTCGACTCCTCAACAACACCCGCCGAGACTCTTGCCGAGCCCGCCAGCACAACCACATCCGTCTCCTCAACCATCCCTCCCTCCGAGAAACCCAAGCACATCAAGATCCCCGCCGACACATCCGCCCTCCGTGCACGATTAGCCGCCAAGATTGAGGCTCTGCGGGCCGCCCGAAAAGCCGATGGCCCCGATGGCAAGCCCATCCGAACACGTCAAGAGCTTATCGAGTCACGACGGAGAAAGCAGGAATTGCGCAAAGTCCATAAGCAGGAAATGCGCAAGCAGGCCAAGCTCGAGGAGCAGCGAAAGCGCGAGGAGGCCCTGGCATCTAGCTCCCCCGGCGTTATGAGCCCTGCCGTCGAACTGGATGAGAACGCCAGCAACTTCACCTTTGGCCGCGTAGCATTTGGTGACGGCACACAACTATCCCGCGACCTCGGCCACGTCCTAAGTCAGAACAAGAAGAAGGGACCTTCAGACCCCAAGACAGCCCTCATCAAAGTGCAGAACCAGAAGAAGCGTCTCCAGGAGCTGGATGATGAGAAGCGTGCTGACATCGCCGAGAAGGAGGCCTGGCTGACGGCCCGCCGCCGTGTGGAGGGTGAAAAGATCCGTGACGACGAATCCCTCCTCAAGCGCGCGGTGAAGCGTAAGGAGGCTGCCAAGCGCAAGAGCGAGAAGGCCTGGCGCGACAGGTCCGATGGTGTCAAGCAGGCGCAGAAGGAACGACAACGCAAGCGAGAGGATAACCTACGCAAGCGACGCGACGACAAGCTCCTCGGCAAGGCTGGTAAAAAGAAGAAGAAGAGCGGTGCTGCTGGAGCCAAGAAGAAGGGCCGCCCAGGCTTCGAGGGAAGCTTGGGTGTCGGAGGACGAAAGAAGTAAACGATTATAGCCATGTCTGTCAAGTTCAAGATACAAGACGAAGGGGAATGAATGATTGGGAAAAGCAGCATTGATTGTTCTTCGTTTATTCATGAGGGACGGCGCTCGGGGAGTCCTGGTCAGCAGAAAGAGCAAAAAGCATGCAAGGGGTGAGGCCTGGTTTGCGCAGGTATTCATGTTGTAAAACGAGGCATTAGGGAGGCTTAGACGATGCACATTTGGCATATAGTGGACATTTCTTTCATGAACATGACTGAGAGAGCGTGCCTGATCGCGCCGTTAATGTAACGAAAACCTGCCTCGCCTGGGCAGTGCATTTCCTTGGTCCCGCAGTGCCTTCGTCCGTTCCGAGAAAGCCTTGAAATTGAAGCATCACCAACGCAGGTCGAAAGATAGCAAGGTATCCAAAAAGCCTTTTGAAAAAGACGCCCGTGTTCCATGTGAGTTCTCTGCCAGCTTTTCATTACAACAGTTACCAGACCCCGTCGACCACAAACAGCACGGCTACGCTTCACGCATCACATCAACCCATGGATTTCCCTCCGTCCTGAACACACATACATACACAACACTGTGATTCCGTCCTTCTCCTTTTTGTTTCCCAAAATAACGGAAGAATAGATAAGTCTCGACAAAGATAAAAAAGACATTAAAAAAGAAGGGGGGGTAGGGGCAGTGAGAGTTTGCGAGCCACCACCACCAGTGAACATCCATGACAAGCTCAACATTGGAAAGACAACCGGATTGGACCTTCAGCGTGTCTTGTCCAAGAAAAGCTGTGCCTTGGCCCAGCTGTGCCGAAGCAAAAAAACCCAAAATTTCCTTCAGTTGCTCCGTATGGTGGTACAGGTTCGTGAGGGCTCGTCTTACTCCTTGTTAATGATGATGGAAGCGGTGAGGCTGTTGTCGTCGACGACATCAATTCGTGAGAACGGTAGAGGTGGGTGAGAGGGTGGACGGAACGGAGACCTCGTGGGATGGGAGTTGGCTTGGCTTGGCTTGGGCGCAAGTTGGAATAGGTAGAACCAAGGCGCGATGCCCAATTATCGCGGGCATCTATGTGGCCTAGTTGACGTCTATAGGAGCGAGTCGAGTCGGGTGAAGACGCTCAAACAAGCGGCAACTACCTCGAGCTGAAGCTCTTTGTCTTTGCCGCTGTTGACCTCCTGCAAAACACTGTTAGCTCCCGGGCCATGACGGTTGGAGATCTTCAGCCTACCTCGCTGATCACCTGGGGCAGATTGGCCCCAATACCGTTCTGTGTGGCCTTCTTGCCAAATGGCCACTGGCTGTAGTCGGCAAGCAGATCATCTGTCTGCGCAAAGGCCCTCTCGCGGGCCTCGTGGCCAAGGGTTGACAGGGCGTTTTCGAGGACGTTAGCCGCGTAAGCGGCGCAAACCATGGCCAGACTGCGCATGTAACGGAACTCGAGCGACTCGGGGAGGAACTGGCTACCATTGAGGACGACGGTTCTTTGGGTGAGGATGTTGCGAACGCGGCGGCGGATCTCCTCCTTAGCACCACCATCAGCGACGGGATGGGTGGCCATGTCGAAGAGGAGGAAGTTGCGCTTCTCGGTGCGAAGAATGCCCTTGTCAACAAGGCCCTTGGCCAGACGCTCTCGAACCTGCTTGAGCTGATATCCGATCTTCATCAAGTTCCATGTCTCGCCTGAATGTCGAGGAAAGGGGCTGTCAGCGGTGACCGGAGGTGGTTGAGGGCTATGGGCTGGGGCTAGTTACCGCTCATCAAGTCAATCCAGGTTGCAACGCTCATTTTCTCGCTCTGCTTCATCATCTTGAGGGCTTCGTCGAGGAGGACCTCGCCGGTGAGGGTGCCGTCTATGACTTCGATGTTGCGGTCTGCGAGGGGGAACCGTCGTCTGGAGGCGTCCTTCTCCATTGCGATGCGACCTCGGAAGGCGAGCTCAATAACGATGCAGCCTCTCAGGGCGTACGAAATGTTGTCATTCCAGAAAGAGAGGTAGCCCTAAAGAGACAAGTTGGTCAGCGCTATTGTCCTAGAGGCGAAAGGGGACGACCGTCTGGGGATGGCTTGGGGTGCATGTGCGTACCTGCTTATCCTTCAGACCAAGTAGCAGAACTTCCTCCATCAGAGTGAGCTTGGGCTGCTTGCTTCGCTCAGCGCTCTCGCTGATGTCTCTTGGGTCGTATGCGACGATGTGGCCATTCTCGGCATTCTCGTAGCTCGTCTCGGGACCACTGTCCCTGGTGTTGGGGGTGCTCGTTCTAGGGGCGGTGCCGTTGGCATCTCCCTCGGTCGACGGCCCTGCGCCGCCCGCACCGCGGCGTCGCGTCAATCCCGACGACATTTTGAGAAGCAGGTGAGGATTGCTGGAGAGACAAGAGAGTCGAGAGCGAGGGTCGGGGCGGGGAGGCAAGACCAAGTCTTTTTTTGTCGAGATGAAGTTGAAGGGGCGGTCCGATGGGCTGGAACTTGATTGACTGGGACTGGACTGGGCTGAACGGGGCAGGTTGGCGCAAGATTTAGGGGTTTTGGACTGGGTCTCGCTATTAGCTCTGGGAGCCGCCCGGCCAGTGACAGTAGCCGTTAGACTCTAGGTAGGCAGGCGATAGAACAAAGGGGGCCCCAGCACAGCGGGATACGGCACGAGCAATAGAGAGGCTGAGAGTGTCTTGCGTGTCTCGCCTGTCTCTTGTTGCTCGCCTGAGGTGCTGGATTGCTCGATTGTTCCCTGCCAAAGCCGCAGCTGAGAAAATATTGACTGACCTGGCTTTTTGGGCGACGCTAAAGCAGGGGTTATTGCGTTGGAGTATCGGTTGTCAGCCGACGATGATCCGTGACAGCGGAGAGCTTCAACGGTTTTCGCAACGGGGAGTTTTAGTGAGTGAGCGACCGGGCAATAGGTAAGGAGCAAGCAAAACTCGGATGTCAGCCGGCGAAGAGAGCACACTGCACCCCAATTTATCAGGACCTGAGGCTTGGAAAATGGTGCATTGCTTTGCAGGAGGACATGTTGGCGGCCGGCGAGGGGGATTTTCCGCATAAGCCCAGGGCGTGATAGGACGCCTGCCCGACCTCTCGAGGGGAGGAAGGGAGCAGGAACGAGGATGCAAGACTGACACCAGGGAAAGAGCGGAGGAGAATACGAGACACGGAGCAGTTCCTACCTGAAGCCGTTGCTTAATTTATACTATGTAATACTTTTCTTATCGATACTTTTTGTCTCGTTCCTATAAATCCTGCACTCACAGAAAGCTTCAATTGAGAGTCGCGTGAAGCATGTCTTGATTGCTGTTGCTTGCACACGACTCTTTTCTCCTTGCAATCCCGCCAGCCAGGATAAGTAATCGCCGAGTCCAAAGTCCTATGTACTAGGCATTCTCAGCCAACAAATTGGCTTCGGGCTGCTTTCTTGTCAGAGAGTACGTACAGTCAGCAGCTTCCCTGCCTCGTATCTTCAGCCCTCCGTCAAGCCTGCAGACTTCAACCTCCCTGCTCCAGCCTCACCTCGTGCCGAATTCCAGACAGTTGTCACCATGTTTCCTCTTTAAAGACGGCAACTGTTTCACCGCCCTATGTCCCTATCGGGCATAGAGCTAGGATTCCCCGCACGGACCATACCCTCTGGCGCTAACATGGTGGATGTCGTGCCTTCTTAGTAAGCCAGAGAGCCAAGAAACACCACCACACACAATTTCAACTTCATCCCATACCATCACATATCCTTCAACTTCTGTTCCAGACCTTGCCCGTCGAGAGGAGGTTCAATTGTGCTGATTCTATACAATTCGTGTGCAAATCACAACAGGAAGTGTGGGTACACTTGTCAACCCCGAGTCTTTTCCGTATCATGACCAACTTCTGACATCTTCAGCGAGCCATTAACTCCCGATTCGACATCCCGCCCATACCGATCAGCGAGCCACTTCCAGGATACTTCGCGACGATTTGTCTTTCCCTTCAACTGTTCATGCTTTTCTAACGATAAACTTTTGGAGAATTTGGGACTGTTGTGTTTGATTGCGGTTGACCCAGCCCCCCTGAAGTCAGATGGGCTTTGGTGTGAAAACTCTTATACGAATATCAAGTGATATGACACGACGGCACCACATCAATGTGTCAGGTCGTGGCGTCCTGAATCTTTTCCTAATGATGGGCTCCGGTATTTTTTTGTTCGATGAAATTGCAGGATGGTTGCCGAACCCTTTCGCACAAGACATTGACTAGGGGCCCGGTCTCTTTGTCATGTCGATATTTGAGAGTCATCTGCATACACTGGAGGTATATAGCATGTACTGACATGCCTTCCGTTTTAGGTAGCTGGTGCATCCGGTGCGGGGCTCTGTTTGGAGACGGCGATATCAACCTCACCGCCGACGGGCTGCCGGCTGTCTGCCAGCTGCCAGCCAGCGCTCTACCCACAAAACTGCAGCAAGCTTTATAACCCCAATTCGAGAAGCCATTTACCACAGCCGAGTGGTTTTCATATGGGCGTGCGGCCGAGCGGTAGAGCCCATGTTCTGGGTCGCGCCCAGTGCATGGGTTCGAAACTCCCCACGGTCCGATGTTGACATCCTCTCAGATACACCACCACCCCTGGGGACTTCTGGAGGACCACGGGGACGCCCGTGGTCCTCCAGACAGCGACCGAGGTGGACTCTGGTGCAAACAAATTCCCACGCGAACCGAAAGGGGGGCGCGCTGTAGTCATCGCCGCTGTGATCAGAGCGATGAGCAGGGCGTAGAGGACGGTAGTCCTTCATCTTTTTTGAAGTTTTGGAGTTTTGCCTTTTGTAAATCTCAATGATACTTCCTTTTTACTCTGGCCTACCATTCACGCGTCTGCGATGATATATATAGAACTCTGTGCTTTGCTTGATGTGTAATTATATGTTCAACGGTTTGATATATGTTTCTCCAGGAATGTCAGTCGCGTGGTGTGTTTAGATAAACGTGTGCCGAAGCTATCTCTATTTAAACTACATCGATTCGACGCTCTGCTTCCACAGTTCGTCAAAGTTGATCTTTTCTCCCTCAAACAGCTCCCGGATCTTCTTGGCCGCGGCTTCCTGCTTCTCAGGACCAAACCCGCCAGGCTGAGTAGCCTCGAATTGCACGATCTCGACCCAGCGATAGAACAAATCCTCTTTCCCTAAAGCCGTCAAGGTATCCCGAAAGGCAAAGACCTGGCGTCGGCGCTCATCCTCGCTGGATGCAGCGCCTCCTTGGACCTCGTAAGACATCCAACCGTAGTCAGCGTGATGCACCAGAACGACATTCTTGAATGCCTCGATAGCGATGTCCTTCTTGTCAACCATGGTGTGTGCATGGACCATGCGGGCCCAGTCAAGATCCCACTGGGCGTTCATGAGGAGGTAGCCGGTCTTTTGCTCCTGAAGCATAGGGGATGTCGCTTGGCGGATATAGGTGAGCAAGGCGGTCCGCGAGCTGGCATCGACAAATATATCCTTGAGAGCCTGGTCCCATTCGCGACTGCGGCGGACGTAGATCTCCTTCTCGCGGAAGCCAACCTTCCACCTCCACTGGCACGGGTTGCCGCGAGCTTGCCCGGCGACGAATTCCACCGGCCACGGCCAGACAAAGACAAAGAGAACAAAGTCGATCATCATTGTAGATGCGCGGCTGAAGACCTCCCAACCAATCTCAGACCATGTCGAGTCTGCTGTGTTCCATGTCGTCTCATTCTCATTACCGAAGCTGGACATCAGGAGCTTCCAGTACCAAGGGACGATCCAATACATGCGCAGGATGAAGAGAACCACGACAACGACGTTCATGCCTACGGGCACAAGAAAGATCTTGCGCTTGAAGTCTGCCGGCTTTGTGTCGACATGTGTGATATAGATGTGCTGCTCGGCCAGGGTGCTGATGAAGGGCTCCAGGACTTCCGGGGGCCGCTTGAAGGGTGAAGGAGGCGCCTCATCTTTTTTGGAGGAATTGGCAGGTTTCGACTTTCCTGCCCTCTTGTTGGGAGCCATTTTGGACGATTTCCCCTTTGTTTCTCAGTGTCGAGGGGTGAAGGCTGCAATTGTCGATGTTGAGGATGGGTCGTGTGGCCAGGGGTTTTGAGATGTGTTCTTGAAGGATGGATGAAAGCTGGAGCTCTTGTCAGTGGTCCACAAAAATAGCGGCATGGACAGGGCGCCGAGTTGTCCACTACAGGTCTCGTTTGATACAGTGATTAAAACGAAGGGGATAATTCTTGGAAAATTTGAAGTGTGATATTCAACTATTCGTCATTCCAAGTCTCTAATTTTTCGATTTTTACTCCTTCATCTTGGTGCATTTGATTCAGTTGCTAAAACGACCGACCCAGCTACCGGTGTCATGTGTGGCGATGCCGAAGCTCTCTTGTGGCTGAAAAAACGTCAGCTCCACCAACGATGATTCTTGAGCAGCATCTGATCTCCACAACCGAGCATCTATCCACCTCCATCACCAAAGCCAAATGTCGAGACAGACTTGCTCTCGGTCTGTCAATTCCTCGTCGCGGCAATGTTGAGAGCTCGCGCCTTGCAGGTTAGTTCTGCCAATGCCATATTTACCAAAATGAGCTCACACGATGCCTAGGAGCGTGGGAATTCCTGCGTGTGCGCCTTCTGCCGCCACAAGCTCTCGCCGAGGGGTACACAGGCCCGAGATGGCTGTGTTTCCAGCGCCGCAACCTCGATAGCATCACCCAGGGCCATCGGGCTGCCATCATGCCATTCTACACAATTACTCGGTGTCCGGGCTATCTCGACGAGCTCCGCGCTTCACGGGCCAAACGGTAATGGAAACCCCCCAAAGCCGGGAGGCTTCCCGGGGAGTGGTTTTCCGGGAGGATTTGGTGCTGGCGTGGGGTCGTTCGGCTCTTTTGGAAGCAAGAAGCCGGCCGAAAATAATGCGACAAAGTCCAGCGGCCTTCTTCCGCACGAACGAGAAGCTCGCCAAAAGATGGGACTCCCTCCCAAGAAGCCGGCCGCTCCCGCAAAGGCTTCCGATGGCCAAGACAACGCACAGAACAAGTGGAGCTCTAACGACCGCTCTGGAAGGGAGAACCTGCGATCGAGGCGAAAGGTCGATAACAGGCAAGAACAAAGTGAACCAACCAAGTCACACTCCGCGCCGTTATCTGGTTCGCTTCTTGCCCAGGCTTTCAAGACAGATCGCAAGCCCGCTCCGGTGGTAACACCTAGATCATGGTCCAATGATGAACCTTCAAAACCAGCTCCGCCTGCCTGGGGAGCTTTTAGTTCCCGGAAGGCAGACACACAGTTGCCACCTCTAAGGGACAAAGGCAAACCCAAGCTGGCAGAGACCGCCCAATCTCACAACGCACCTCTGGAGGCGGACAAGACAGATGCAGACGCTGTCTGGGGCCAATTGAAACGCTCCACACGTACAAAAGACGGGAAAGCCAGCAGTCAAGGGGGAGATTTCTGGGATACACTTGAGAACAGGGTCAGCAGTTTCCGGAGCAGACCCAAGGCGCCCGAAGAACCAGATGCCTCGATTAGTTATGGCCAGGTACCTGGGACTGATGGACTAGGCGACTCATCCGCGCAACCAAGGCGTAAATCGCGTTTCGAGATGGACGACGAGGCCGAGAGCCTCGAAGATCGAAGAGACAAAAAGAGCAAGCGCCAAAAGAACGTACGCCGGCAGCAACAAGAAGACGAGGATTGGGATGACGACGCGGTTCGGCGATGGGAGTCAAGGCAACGCAGGAAGGCTGAAAAGGATGCCAGAAAGCGCCTTGAAGAGGAGGCCCAGCACCAGCCCGTGCCTATCTTCCTCCCAGAGTATATCAGCGTGTCCAACCTGGCTCAAGCGCTCCAAATACGGAATGCTGACTTTCTCCACGACCTCGAGACCATGGGTTTCGAGGACCTCACTGGCGACACCATTATGACCGGTGACACGGCAGCCCTTGTTGCGCAAGAGTATGGTTTTGATCCTACTGTTGACACAGGTTCCCAGCACGACTTGCAACCTCGGCCAGCACCCGAAGATCCATCTTCACTGCCAAGCCGCCCCCCTGTCGTGACTATCATGGGCCACGTCGACCACGGAAAGACAACTCTTCTTGACTGGCTGCGAAAATCGTCGATTGCAGCCCAAGAGCATGGTGGTATCACGCAGCATATCGGTGCCTTTGTGGTTCAGATGTCGTCTGGAAAACAGATTACCTTCCTGGACACTCCAGGCCACGCCGCGTTCCTATCAATGCGCCAACGAGGTGCCAACGTGACCGATATCGTCGTCCTGGTTGTGGCTGCCGATGACAGTGTCATGCCCCAGACGCTTGAGGCTCTGAAGCACGCCACGGCCGCCAAAGTTCCCATCATTGTTGCAATCAACAAGATCGACAAGGAGGATGCTCGAGTTGATCAAGTCAAGGTGGACCTGTCCCGCAACGGTGTTGATATTGAAGATTTTGGTGGTGACGTCCAGGTCGTCCCAGTCAGCGGCAAGACTGGCAAGGGCATGGATGACCTTGAGGAGAACATTGTTACTCTGTCCGAAATCCTCGACGTGCGCGCTGAGACCGACGGTATGGCTGAGGGCTGGATTCTAGAGTCCAGCGTCAAGCAGATTGGCAAGGTTGCATCAGTGCTAGTCAAGCGAGGAACCCTGCGTCTGGGTGACTACATCGTCGCCGGCAAGACATGGGCCAAGATCCGCGGTCTTCGCAACGAAGCTGGCGTCGAGATTCCCGAGGCCCCCCCTGGTACTCCTGTCGAGGTGCTTGGTTGGCGTGACCTCCCTGAGGCTGGAGAACAGGTACTCGAAGCGCCCGACGAGAGCAAGGCCAAGACGGCGGTCGAGTACCGCCAGGAAATGGCTGACAGACAAGAGAGCTCGCAGCAGCTTGCTGAGCAAGAGGCTCGCCAGCGCGAGAAGGCTGCTGCAGAAGAGGCCGCTGCGGCTGCCGAAGCCGAAGGTGTCGAGGCCGAGCCTACCAGCACTGAGCCTGGTATCTTGTACCAAAACTTCATCATCAAGGCCGATGTCGCCGGCTCAGTGGAAGCGGTGTGCGGCACAGTCCAGGAACTCGGCAGCAACGAGGTCCAATCCAAGATCCTGCGGTCTTCTGTAGGTTCCATCTCAGAGTACGACGTCGACCACGCTGCGGCATCCAAGAGTATCATCATCAACTTCAACAATGTGATTCTCCCTCACATCCGTCAGCGTGCCGCTGACGCAGATGTGCGCATTATGGACCACAGCGTTATCTATCATGTGGTCGACGACGTAAAGGATGCCCTGTCGGATCTCTTGCCGTTCAAGATTTCGCACAAGGTCCTCGGTGAGGCAGATGTGTTGCAGATATTTGCCATCAACATCAAGAAGCGCGTGCAGAAGAATATTGCAGGCTGCAAGGTCCGTAACGGATCTATCAAGCGGACATCGATGGTCAAGGTGCTCCGTGGTGGTGAAGTTGTCTACGAAGGTAAGTTATCACTTCCAGCATTTCACAACTACGCTGCTCAGTTGCACAAACATGCCCCTTATGTTCACGTTTTGTTGCCTCGGTTACTGACTTGTCTTCTTTCAGGCAAAATCGACACACTTAAACACGTCAAGAAGGATGTCATGGAGATGGGCAAGGGTACCGAGTGCGGTATCGGCCTTGAGGACTTCGAGGACCTGCAGGTCGACGACCAGATCCAGACATATGAAGAGATCAAGGAGAAGCGAACATTGTAACAACACCCGTGTAAATCAGCATGTACAAAACCAAAACAGAAGTAAAGACTCGGTCATAACGGAGGGTTTGTACGACTAGTTGAATGAAGGCATGGTCTGATGAGGAATAAGGGTCTCGTGTAAAAAAGGAGAAGATTTGGATAAATGCAGCCAACGCATCAATAATCTCAATACTGGTACAAAGATGTCGAGGTTATCAAGACCTCGGTAATTTTGATGAATCCAAAACGTCCAGATGCCCTTGATTCCGTCATGTTCCAACGACTAACCAGTTGAATTCAAAATGCTAGTTTTAAACTCCTTTTCGCATGCTCGTCCATATAGCCTATTTTGCACAGCTCCATCATCACCGCCTGTACGGCGCCCCCACGGAATTCGATGAGAAAGTCTTGGTCGTAATCGAAGCCTGTGCGCGTTCCTTTTCCAGCTTCGCCAAGCCAATGCGGTCCGTTACGGGAGTCGCCTCAATGATGTTGTCGAACTCGTCATCGTCATCATCGCTCTCGCCGTTATCCGAGTCTGGCTCCACGTTGGTGGCAGGCTTGAACTGTTGCTGCTGCTGATGCGGGTTGGGGATGGTGGCGGGTTTTTTGTCGTCGTCTTGGGAGGGGTTGGGGTTGGCAAAGGTCTTTGAGGCGAGGACTTTGCGGCGGATCTCGGCCATTGTATCTTCGTCGTCGGAGTCATCGGATATTGCATACTGGTCTTTTTCTTCCTCTTCCTCGTCTTGGGGCTTTGTCTTTGGGGGTCGTTTACCCAGGTATATGCCATCTATGCTCTCATTGTCACTGTCTCCCTCCTCATCGCCCTCTCCCTCATCATCATTGTCGTCGGAGTCGTCGTCTGAAGGTTCCATACGTCTTCTGTTGGTGTTTCCACTCGCCCAGATATCATCGTTGCCCTCTTCTCGGCTTTCGGCGTATTCCCTCTCCAACTGCTCCATCCACTCTTCTTCCGTCTGCTTAACACTCGCCTCGTCGGTGCATGCCGCATATCGCTTAAGTAAAGTTGAGTTGATTTCGAGGAAGGAAGGACCATATGAAAATGGTTCCAAGATCTGCTCCGCCCAGTCTGGGTGGCCGCAGATGTAGAAAGCGGCGGCAAGGGCCTCGACGCAGTTCAGCCGCCAGGGCTTGCCGTAGTTGACGGTATTCGCAGCGACGAGATACGGCAATAGGCGCTCGCATTTCCCACCGACCTTGTTCCACTGAACCTCTTTTGTTCGCGCCCAGGAGCACTCGACAACGGCGGCACCGTACTGATCCATGAGTTCACGGTCGGCGGGGGAGACGACGTGCTTGCCATTGGGGGTGATGATGACGCCGTTGTGGCGCTGGCCGAGGTGAAGATCGCGCATCATCCCAAGCTTCATGAGCTTCTTTCCTGAGCAGCGCTTGGGATCGCAGTGGCCAAGATCCCAGCACGCGGCCTTGAAGGCTGGGCGTCTTGAAGAGCTACCTCCATCTTCGTCGTTTTGGCGGGGTCCTCGAGAGCGCGGGGGACCGTGGCCGCCCTTTTTGCCCTTGGAGTTGAAATCCTTCTTGTGGCGGACCATGCTAGGCTGAGCAGAGTTCTCGGTTGATATAGATCACGCGTGGCCGAAGTCCTGGCTTATCTTATGGCAATATCTATTGTGCGCTGACAGCAAAGAGTGGGATGTGATGTGATGCCGAGATTTTTTTATTTCCCCAAGCATCATCGAGGTTAATGATGGCGGGGTTCAATGGAGGGGCAATAGTGGAGGTTAGCGGACATGCAATCCGCCAGGGTCCCTAGCGCAGGCAAGGCTCCAGCAGGTCCAGCTCCGAAGCCCGCTGTAACTTGGCCTTTTCGGAGTTGCTGTCGGAGCGGAAGATTCGAGGGGCCGACACCGCCCAGGCAGACGAGCCACTCAGGGAGCCACCGAGCCACCGTTGCAGCAGATGGTATCGCTACTAAGGAGCCTCTTTAGCGCAAGCTGTCAGTCTTGTCCCCCCTGGCTTCGAGTCGACGCCTCGCCTGGAGCAACCTCCCGTCGTCGACAGCGCTTCTCACTGCGAGCTCCAGCGGCGCTTACGGGGTCATCAAGCCGATCCTCTTGACACGGTCCAGTCTCTCTTCCCCAGGCTGTCATTGCGTAACCTGATCCTCCTCTTGCGGACAGACAACGAGCTCCGACCCTTGTCTCCCCCGCCGGCTGCCAACCGACCGCATTACCGCCAGCTCAGGCTCAGGCTCAGGCTCAGGCTCGTATCCAACCGCCTCACCGACCGAAGCGCGCAACTCGATCGACTGCTCTATAGCTGAATAGCCTTCGCATAGGCCTTGTCCCCCTGATCGCATACCATGGAGGCCGCTTCCGCCCGAGCTGCGGCTCGCGACCGATGGGGAGAGTTCCCTGGCTCTGGCCGGACCCCCTCCCAGCTCCAGCGCTTTGTTCAGGCTGCCTGCAGTCCCGAGAACTACGAGCCCAACCTCGCTCTCTATCTCGAGATTGCCGACCTCATCAACTCCAAGAAGGGCAGTGCTCCTCGTGAGGCCGCGACCGCCATTGTCAACTACATCAACCATCGCAACCCCAACGTCGCCTTGCTGGCCATTGGTCTCCTCGACATCTGCGTCAAGAACTGTGGCTACCCCTTCCATCTGCAAATCAGCACCAAAGAGTTCCTCAATGAACTTGTCAGGAGGTTCCCCGAGCGGCCCCCCATCCGGCCTACTCGCGTGCAGGCAAAGATTCTCGAGGCGATTGAGGAATGGCGGGGGACGATATGCGAAACGAGCCGATACAAAGAGGATCTGGGCTTCATCAGGGACATGCATCGGTTGCTGAGCTATAAGGGTTACGTCTTTCCCGAGGTGCGGAGAGAAGACGCTGCTGTCTTGAATCCCAGCGATGTAAGTCCCCGATCGCCTCACGTGAACGCTCTCTCTTGCTGACACTTGTCCGTAGAATCTTAAGTCCGCAGAAGAGATGGAGGAGGAGGAGCGTGAGGCGCAATCAGCCAAACTTCAAGAGCTCATCCGCCGTGGTACCCCCGAGGACCTTCAAGAAGCCAACCGTCTTATGAAGATCATGGCCGGTTACGATACGCGAACCAAGACAGACTACCGCGCAAAGGCCGCTGAGGAAGTAGGCAAGATTCAGGCCAAGGCACGGTTACTAGAGGAACGGCTGGAGGCTTTCAAGGAGGGCGACACTATGCAGGATGGAGACGTCTTCAGCGAACTGGCTGCTGCCCTTCAGAGTGCTCAGCCCAAGATCCAGAAGATGTGTGAGGAGGAGTCGGATGATCACGAGGCCGTGGCCAAGCTCTTGGAGATTAACGACAGCATACACCGAACAGTGGAGCGGTATAAGTTGATGAAGAAGGGCGATATAGAAGGCGCTGCAAAGGTCGCCGCTGGCGCGCCTCCTCCGTTAACATCAGGAAACGCAGCTACAGCATCATCAAGTGCGGCAAACGAGTTGTCACTCATTGACTTTGACGCTGACGCGGGCAACGCCAACGGCAGCAATGGTGCCGAGTCGAGCGGTGCTCCTCCGCCGGCGTCTGGTTCTGCTGGTATCGAGAATGACCTCCTCGGCCTTGATATCGGTGGAGAGTCGAGCAGTTTCGGACAAGGTGGTGGCATTGCCCTTGGCTTTGGCGCAAATTCGAGTAAGTTTTCACACTTTCAGCACAGTTGATGATATAGTCGGATATCAGAACGCTAATAGCCACGATAGATATCCCTGGTCCTGCGCTGCTATCCTCCATGACCCAGGACAACTCCGCCAAGGGTCCTGTGTCAACGCCAACCCCTCCTCATTTCTCGCAATTCGCTTCCTTCTCCCAACCCGTGTCCCAGTCAGCTACACCGCAGCCTCCTACGCAGCAGCATGCGCCTCCCCCTCAGCCCGCTTCGGACCCCTTTGCTATCCTCGGGGGCAACTTGGGCTCCCAGCGTGCTTCTCCTGCTCCTCCGCAGCCTCCCGCTGCGTCCAACGATGACGACGAATGGAGCTTCTCTTCGGCACTTCCCCCTGAGCCTAGCAAGCCCAAAGAGCACCAGACGACTGTTAGCAACACAAATCTCCGCATTGAGATGCTTGCCAAACGAGCACCTTCTGCTGCCAATGCCATCAACATCACCTTTGCCTTTTCCAATAACATTGCCCAGCCTATCAGCGAGCTTCACTTTCAACTCGCGGTGACGAAGGTACCTATGCCCGCGCCTCTATGCCAAAGTGAGTACAACTAAACTAACCTTTCCTAGGGATACGAACTTCAACTTCGGCCGCAAACCGGCCGCGACCTCGCCCCCCAGCAAAGTCGCGGCATTACCCAAGAGGTCCAAGTCTGGCATGCGGGCAACCACGCCCAAAAGGTCACCTCGGCCAAGCTGCGGTGGCGCGCCTCGTACAAGATCGGTGAGCAGCAGACCAACGAAATGGGCGAAGTTACCGAGTTTAGTCTCGCATGAGGAGCGTATCTTGTTCTTGTAACTTCGTTGGGCACATAGTCACATCATTTGGAGAGGCTGAAATAGTTGGGAAGTGGAATTGAGGGGAAGAGAACAAGTGAGGAGAAGGAGGAGGGGTTTCTTTATTTGGCATTGAACTCGTCAGAGGACACGCATAGGAGAAAGAAGATAAAAGCGAGTTAGCGGATGCTGATTCTTTCCGAGAAGGCCGTTGCCGTCTCTTTTGTGAGGCCTTCTGCGTCATGTTTGGGAGCAGATCAAAGAGCAGGAAGGGATGGATTACGGCTGTGGTAGATTTGATAGGAACTCTGTCTCGCCAAAGTATTTGTCAGTTCAATCTTGGTCAAATAGGAACAGGGGCGGCGGGGTTCATCAGGTTGAAACAAGAGGTTCATGATATTGACATGAAGCTTTATACATTCTACAAGTCCCGTATGGCAATGCTCTTGGCCTTCACCACGGCAACTTGGGCGTCATCAAGCCATGTGTCGTCGTCACATTCAATCAACTCCTACTCTACATATCTAACCCCCAGGCAGTATGATCCCTGGCTGTGAGAACCTCTCGCTGTGACGCCTCATCTTTATCCCGCTTCAAAAAGGGATCATCCTCTGAAATCACCATTCCGGTCCGCTCTTTCTTCACAGCTTGCCCTGCCATAAGCCGTCCATCCACGGCCCAGTAAACGCCGTGATTCCAAGACCCGGGTTTCTCTCCATTCGTACATGCGAAATCCCATACACGCCAATTCTCCAACGTTCCTAGAAAAAAGAAGAAAAGAAAAGGGGAGACCCCTTCAAAACGCAGGCCATGCCGGGCCGGCCACTTCGAGAAACGAAAGTGACCATGAATAACAAGAGGAAGAAAGTTCAAAATGAGGATGATGGCTGCACAATGTGAGCAGTCGTGTGCGACACAAGGAGGCGGCTGAGCAAGGCCAAGGCCATTTCATTAGATGGCCGCCTTCAATGCGAGAAGCTTTCTAGCTTCATTTCGGCGTGGCTTGTCCGATGAGAGTCGAGCATTCTGTGTAGGTCGCCGGATATACTTGTGGCGATCGAGAATGGGATTAAGCGCCCAGTTCGCTAACAGCAAATGAAGGAGTCGTCGGGTTCAGGGAATAGCCATGGGACGGTGTCTTGGCCAGCTGCGCCATACTCTCGCGCTCAGCCTTCTCACGCTCACGCTGTGCCTTTTCCTGCTTAGTGATACGAGGCTTACGGGTGACTGAGCCGCCACGGGATCCGGGCCCGCCTCCACGGCCGGTTCCAGTTCCCCGAGTCGACGCTCCTCTGCCGCCACCTCGGCTGCCTCGTCCACCACGTCCGCGCTTAGGAGGACCTTCGTGGCTGTGACTGGTTAGCAGGTGCTCTAAATAAATTGTCTCCGAAAATACATACCCGGCTGCAGGTTTTTCAACCTCGGGCACCAAGGGGCCCGAGTAGACGAAGAATCCGTCACGGCTGGCAGCCGCCTGGGCCTCCCAGAGAAGCTCCGAATCATCCACAAAGTCGTCATCGACATCGTACTGATCCTCCTTAAAGTTACGCTTCTTCTTGGGTTTAGCCTGAGCATCAGGGCCGCTGGTGCCACCGTTGTCGGGGTTGCTAGCCTCGGCGTCGGAGAGATCAACGGACATTTCGTCACCAGATTCGCGGCCAGACTCTGCCTTTTCCAGCGAAGCGGCGGCGGCGGCAATACGAGCCTTGCGGTCCCGGTTGGCAGCAAGGCGAGGGTGAAGGGCATCCCATCCATAGCGATCCTCTGCCATGCGCATAAAGTTTACATACTTGTTGGTCTCGCCGGACTGAATGGGCACACTGAGAATAATGGTCGGAGCTTGTGTCTCTTCGCCAGGCTTGGCTCGCCCAAAATCAAGGATAGATCGACCCTCACTCTCCTGCATGTCGTCGAGGTTATCCGTCTTGGGAGTTGAAACCCCAGTATGCGGCTTTTGTTTCGGGGATGCTCTCTTTATAGGACCGTTGGAGATGGTTGTAAAGTTGGACTCTCTAATAACCGGGCGTTGAACGGGAGGTGGTGGCGGTGGCGGGTCTTTCTTGACTTCCTGGACCAAGGATCGTGATGCCGGGGTAGGGGTTGAGATTGTTTGGGGTTCCTTAGAAGGCGAAGGCGGCTGAGAAGGTTCTTGAGCTTGGAAGCGAGGCTGATTCGAAGAGGGTTGGTACGAGTTGCGCGAATCACTGCCGCCAAGCAGGCTCGCAATTGTTGGTGAGCGGTTTGGCATTTGAGAAGGAGCCCGAGGAGAACCAGAGGCAGAACCGTATGGGTTATGTGAAACCATTGTCTCGCGAACGGGATCATAATTGCCCCGGATTGGATCGTAGCTTTGACCGCTGGTGCGAACAGGAATAGCAGTCGAATTGTTGGACTGCGATTGTGGTTGAGACTGAGGCCGCTCTGCGGGAGGATCCGAGTTTAAGATGCTCTGCATTGAGCCGAAATGTTCTCGCTTGGGTATCTTGGGGGAGTAACGTTGCTCGGATTGATGAGAAGAGGGAGGTAGTTGATGCTGCTGTTGCGCGGGCGAAGAAGCCGAGACGTTGGAGACATCGGAAGCACGTGGCTGCCTCGAGACGATGGAGGCGGAGGATGCTGCTGCAGCGAGAGACTTGGAGTCGCCGAGGACTTCGTTATCAGTATCGGCAGGAGCAATCTTGCGTTTACGCTGCATAGGAGGTGCGTTAGGATCGCGCGGCTTGCGAGGCTTGCGTGCAGCCTTGGCCACGTCGGCACCGTCCGAGTTTCGAGGTTTCACGATGGTCCCAGGTTTGCGGCCAGGCTTCTTCCTCGGGACTCCAGCAGCCGTCAATTGCACCCACTGATTGTCGACTAAGGCGTATCTCTTGGGAGGTCCGGTGCCTGAGTGCGGCGGAGGAGGAGGCTGAGGGCGTGGTTGCCCATGGTTCTGGTGGCTGATATGTTGGAGTTGACCGTCACTGGAAACAACTATGATCTCGTCATATTCTTGTGGAGCGCGGTTGTTCGAGACATTTCGCGATGGTGAGCCAGGTTCTGAGAGAGATCCGGAAGGAGGCGAGGAGAGTTCGCCGGCAGACGAGTCGTATCGCGACATGGACGTGTCGCCAGCTGTCGCGGCCATGCCGAGGCGAGGAGAGGAAATGTCCTAACGAGAGTCCAGGGTCTTGAAGTCGTCGGAAGCCCCAATGCACCGCGTGCTTGTGTCGAGGTAGAAGAGGGTTCGTGAGGTCCTAAACGGGAAAAAGGGAAAGAGAGGAAAAAGGAAAGAAGCGTATTGCCAATGCAGGAAAGAACGACCACTAATTCGCAACCAAAAGGGAAATCAAATCAGACAAGGCCAAAGCGTCGCGCAATGGGAATCGGCAAGGCTGTGATTCAAGCCAGCACTGTTAAATGAAAGGCAGCGAATGGCGGTCGGCGTAAGTGGTACGCGCTAGGTTGCGCGGAACTGCACCAAAAGGTTGGGAACAGATGCAGCGAATAGAAACGCTCCAAGGGTGCGGCGCGCGGGTCTCGTCGAAACTGGTTGCAGGCGGGAAACCCGAGACGGAGGTGACGGAGCCAAACGGCCTGTGAGTGGCCAGATTGCGGAGTGCGGACGGGGGGCAGTGGAGCGGGTCGAATCTCTGAATAGCCTCACGACGTTGAGCTGGGTAACGACCAAACCCGGCGACAGTGGTTGCGATGTCGAAAAAAGGGGCCGAGTGCGGGGGAGCAATCGTTTCGATGACGGCAGAGGATGCTGCAGCACCAGGCGCAACAGATGATGTTGATTTGGCGATAATTACGATACGCGAACAATGACGAATTGATGAATTTGAGCAAATCCGACGGTTTTTTGGGTGTCGTTGTTGGGAGAAAATGGCGGGTGGGTGAGGTTTGGGAGGTGAGAGGGGATAAGAGAAAAGGAAAAAAGGGAGGAGAAATGAGATGGGGATGGCTACCTTTTTTTTCGGGGCGACGACAACATTTCTTATTTTCTGGCGGAAGGAGAAAAACGGGGCAAGCCAGCAGCTTCTTTTTCTTGCCAGCTGCTAACTTGAATGCTACGACTCCGGGACGACACGACGCACGAGGGGGAACGAGGGGGCGGACCAGCATCATCTGGCAACAAGGGAAATTTCATTATTAAACGCCGATTAGACCAGCCGAGGGTGCCTCATGAGACTGATGCTTGGCCTCGCAAGTTGCGTCTTTGGGGGGCGTGGACCAGAAACACCATAGGCGGATGGCCGCGGGCATGCCGCAATCATTCGGGCCAAACCACCCAAGGGGGGGCACGGCCAGGCAGGAAAACACTTTGATACGGCTTCGGATGGGAGGGAATTGGTGACAAAAAGCCTCGAAACGGGGGGCTTGGGGCTCGAGGGGGGTCGACCAAGTAATGGGACGGGGTCATCGATGGATCACCAGAGTCAATCAAGAGTCAAGGTCGACAGCGAGAGAAGAGCCGGGCTTAGCGGAAAAGGGCGAGCCCAGAGCCAGAGGAAACCGAAAGATGCAATGGAAAGAGACGTGCCTAGGCGGACCTGATAGAGAAAACAACAGACCAACCTTAGACAGCTTTGACGCACGGATAAAGGTACAAAAGGTACCAGGCCAAGCCTGCCTAGCTCAGATTCCCAAGCAGCCATGTGCAACATCGGAGGGGACAGAAGCAGGGGGCCCAGCAGTCCTTCTGCGAGCCGTGGGTGAACGCAGGTCATGGGCTGGCGTGGGGAAACACCAGGAATAAATAGCACCAGAGGTACCTTTTTGTATCCCGGGACATGCTGACCTCTCCAGACTGTGGCAGAGCTTGTGGGTACATGTACCTTGCGCTTGTGACCCGACCCTTCCATTCTTTTTTTCGTGTTTCCTCCGGGGTCAGCCTTCAAGGAACCCACCCGCCCGAATCTCCCTAGGGTGCTGCCCCCCCTGACACCCTGGCTCCATCGCTTGTGGATGTGGATTGTGGATGGATGGGGCGCGAGCCAGTCTCATCCGGGAACAAGAACGTTGAACCAAGCTTAGACGCGGTACGTCGACAGGGTTTTAGCGCGGCTGCATGTCCAGCCTCAGCCACATGTTTGTTTTTTTGGGAAAGCATGTGGCTTGTTGGATGCCTGGTATTTTTTACTGTTCAAAATGCAAGACATGGTCGCTCATCAATTAACCTGCTCCCCAAAAGTGTCCTTCTTTCTTACGCGCCTTGTTCGGAAATCCATCTCCTCCCTTAAGCCGTCTTTTTCGCGTCTCGGCCAATCTGTTGTGTGATCATCACCTGTCCTTGCCTGTCGCTGACTGATTGTGCAGGGGGTGACACCACCAATCGGCACTTTTCGTATACGTGGTTCAATTGCCCCGTGCTTCCTTTTCCAAAGATCTTATCTGTTGTACGACATGAAGAAGCCTGGCAAAGAGGAGTGTGTTAGAGGGGTGAAGACTAAAAGTACATTCGAACTGCAGGCTGCAGTCGACACGGTTCTTTGGGGAGAGGAACGATCCACTCAGGTGATCGATGCAACAACGCCTTGCAAGGTGTAGGCTGCAGAGATAACCAAGTTTCAACTACCGACCGGAACCCCAGGACAAAGGAGGAAATCTATACTTTGTATCTCTAGGTAGTCGCAAGCAATGCATATACCATTTTTAATGCGAGATTTTAAACAATCTTCCCACATAGGGTCGGGTTGAACAATTCCAAGCAACAGCTCCGTTTTGCACAGTCCCAAAAGCTTCTAGAACGGGATGGATCGATCGGCGCTAATGCACCCAGCACCCCAGCACCACCCATCTGTGGCGGTGCAACATGCTTCGGCCCGGGGCTTGCTATTTTAAACCCATCAAACTACGGATTCTCCAACGTCAATGAATCTGAACTGTATTAATGACCCTAAACCAATACCATTCAACCGTCTTTTCATACTAGACAGAATTCAACTAGTATTAGGTCATGTTTTGCGCTGTGGTAGCCACTTTCATCCCGTCACAAGGATCGTTAGCTAGATTGGGACTTGCGTTTCAGAAACGCAAACCTTGGGACCATGAGTAATTCAGTTCAGTTTTACCGTCTTACGTCGCATGACATTGGGGGTGAAATAGCGCGCGCAACACCGGACATCCCTCAGATGGCAGTTTCGCGTGGTTTGTTCAGAGAGCCTCAGTAGTATGCTGAAATATTCTCCTCTAGCAACCGTGTCAACAAGAATGCCAGTCCATGTGTAATTTATTCTTCTTTTCGCTAATTCTCCATCTCCAAATTGCACGTGGCATTGGCAGGCGGGCAAATCCGCTCCAAACGCTAACCACATGTGGGGTCACACAAAGCAAACCGTGCCCCACACCAGATTTCTCCGCGGTACCTCCACCAAAGGAGAAAAAAAGGACGTCAGAGTCAAGGCTCAGCCAGGACTCGTCCCTCCATACCAAACCACAACAGCAACACATCATGGACCCAACACTCTTAATCGGCGATATAGTAGAGCGCGATTCGGCCACCAAGAAACCTGCCGAGTTCTCCGAGCATCCCATCTCATCCACCGGCTTCCCGCAACATAAACGGCGATGGAGGACTTCAGCCTTCAAGCAGAAGCGCGCCGCCGAGGCAGCCGGCCAGAGCCCCCAAGGCCAACCTGAGGCCGATAATTCACGGGAATCGACTGGTAATACGGATTTTGAAGTTGTCGAGAAGAAGCGCATCGACCAGGAGAACCGTCAAAAGCTTGCCAGTATGAGCCCTGCCGAAATCGCCCAGGCGCAAGACGATATCATGAACGGTCTGAACCCTGCTCTCATTCAGAGGCTGCTGCAGCGCGCCAATATTGATGAGTCGTATGGCCCATCGCCCTTTGATCCCCCGCAGTCCGAAGCACCACAAGCCGCCGAACCTCCGCCCGAGATCAAGATTGAGGACACATCCAAGACGGTGGCATCAACAACTACGCCAGCAGCTCCATCGCAAGCGACAGCATCTTCGAAAGGGCCGAATCTCAACGCAGAAGCCTCTACATTACCCGCAGTGTCATCCAAAAAGATTGCAGATGACTACGATGAGGACAAGGCCCCTTCTCAGATGCCCCCCGATCTATTTCCAATTACCGACATGCCCAAGTCGGTTCACTTTCCGGTTCCACCAAGCCTCCCCGACCTCGACCCTTCTGACCCAAACTTTATGGCTACGTTGCACGAAAAGTATTTCCCCAACCTCCCTGCTGATCCAAGCAAGCTCGCCTGGATGGCGCCAATCCCTACTGAGGATAGTCCTGCCGATAAAGACTCTTCCTATTATCCACACCCCGAGATTGCAATATCAGCCTTACGATTCGACTTCCAGGGTCGATTTCTGTCTCCGCGGGTCAGCCGGTCTATTCCCTCGTCAAAAGGTCTGCATCACCATGGTGAGGCTCCCGAGGCTGCTGGGTACACTATTGCAGAACTAGCAAGGCTCGCAAGAAGTGCCGTTCCAGCACAAAGATGCATGGCATTCCAAACACTAGGAAGAATTCTTTATCGGCTTGGACTCGGCGAGTGGGGAAAGACCGAAGATGATCCCATTGCTATGGGAATATGGGCCGCGGCCAAGCAGGGACGAGTCCTCGAGAGCTTAGCAGAAGCTGCAATGAATGAAGGCGGCCATAGAGGTAGCCGGGCGTATGCGACAGAAGCTCTTTGGCTATTCGAAAAGGGTGGATGGAAAGAGAAGTTCAAGGGGCGGTGAACAGGTCAACTACGACGGCCGTATTTACGACCAAAGAACCAATCGCCAGGTGATATAATTCACACCACGTATCACATTTGCAATTAGGTGGATTCATTCTGTCCGGTGGTCAAATCCCCAGCGAGACCTGAGCACCTCGTATGGAGCAGCCAAGTGCCTGTGGCAGAATGTGCGGGCCACGTGAGAACGAGATCGTCTCCCACAAAAGCTTCTAAGCGGCTCGTTGGTTGAGTGCGATAGTGGGAGTCTGTCTTGGTGGCTCAGGGGCTGCAGGCTTGAGGACATTACTGGTGCCACGTAGCGGCGGTACATGAAGCTGTACAGTAAGGCACAGAATATGGGAAAGCGTGCCATCCCAAAGGCTCGGCACGATGGCATTTTAGTTGTGGCATGGCAGCATCGCAGGGTGTGTGGCGTCGCGGAAGAGGCCGCATTTGGAGGCCAGCTACTCGCTTGCTAGTTGGGCTCTGCAATATATCAACTGACCACAGGCGCATCGCTCCAGAATTTCCACAAGTGAAACCCGACTTCAATTTCAGGTTTGGGAAGCCAGCAATAAGACAAGCAAGGAATATCAGCCACGCTGCAGATAGTAAGCACTGGTAATACCTCTGCCTGTCTCCTAATTACGTGAGAGTGGTTGAAGCATGGTGACGTGATGGCGCCCGAAGCCCATTTCATAGCTGAACAGCCTCTCTTCAACAATGAATGCGGTTAAATAAAAGCTTTTCTACTTATTCAGCATAGGATTTCTCAAGTGAAACAAGCTGGCGACAGTTCAGTTGCAACCCAGGAGTCAAGTCGAGTCCTGTCATTCTGTGGCTTGAAAGCAGCCACCCAGCCATAAATAATATCCAGCACCCAGGATCAGGCATCAAGTAAAATCCAGTGGGACGGGGTGCCCGTTGAAATCGCCATTGAACCTCAACGGCCCGTATGCACTAGCAAGAAACCTACGGCCATGATTGGCTCCATCGTTCTCCTGTAGGTGGAAATCTGGGGCAGATGCGCTGTAAGGACCGCCTGAAATCGAGTTCTCTGTGGGCGAGGTGCATTGTGGAGAAGGGGAGGAGCCCAGCGCCGAGGCTGAGTCAAGGGCGCCGGCAGTGGAGAGGCGAGACTCAAGTGTGTGCGTGTGGCTTGTGTGCACTGGGCGACGAGTGTCATGGCAGAAAAAAAGGGAGGGGGAGGAAAAAAAGGACGGGAACAAAAAAAAACATCTTCCCCGGTGGCCACGGCGCCCTCTTCCTCTTCTTTTGTTTCCCTCCAGCCCAAAACATCACGGCACTGCCGCGCCAATTCCTCCCTCCCCTTCCTGGGTGCCTTGCCGTCTTCTTTTCATCTTTCCCCCGGCATCAAATCTGTTCTTGTCCTCTTTTTTCTCCTCCTTTAGCAGCTTCATTCAGGTTCAGGCTTCGCTGTGCTTTGCTTCGCTTCGCAATCGCATCCGCCGCCTCCCCGCCGCCCTTGTTGTTGCTCCGCGACGCCTTCAATCACCGCCGCCCGACGACAAGTTTTTCTTGCTTCGGCCGACGACCGCTTTCAGCGCACGCATTTCGCCCCCAATCTCCCCGGAATCGCGCTCTGGATTCTCAGGCGACCGACGACCTTAGTCTGCTCTTTGCTGCGCAGTTACAGTACGGCTCTTTTAGCTTTCTCGCTCCGCGCTACTCGCCCAATCCACTGGCACCCCGAGCCTAAGCTTTGCCCTACGATCGCGATCAACACTCTTACCTACCCGCCCCCGACAAGACTCGACAAGGAGAGAGTGTGTCAAGCAACAGCCCTCCAAGAACATTTGATCAACCGGCCCCAAGACCCCGCAAGACACGAGACACTGTGACTTTGACTAGCCATGGCGTCTCCGCTGCAGTTTGCCTACCGAACCCACAAGACCATCGGTGTCTTTGACGCCGCGCCCGTCTACGAGCCTCTCGCTGGGTTCGCCCCGCCCGAGGGCAACCTCCGGTGTTGTGCCTACTCCCCCTGTGGCCGCTTCTTCGGTTGGGCCTCTCCCGAGGCCGTCAACGTCGTCGACGCCGGTACCGGCCAGCAGCTTCTCTCCCTGCCGATCCTCAACGTCTACGAGCTCGGCTTCTCCCCCCGTGGTACCTTTGTCATTACCTTCGAGCGCCCTGGCAAGGACGAGAATGGTGATGCCACAAAGAACCTCAAGGTCTGGCGAGTCGTAGAGGATGGCGTCGCCGCCGCCGACAAAGAGCCCCTCGGCCGCTTCGTTCAGAAGCAGCAGGGAAGCTGGAATCTCCAGTATACGGCCGATGAGAAGTACTGTGCTCGCCTCGTCACCAACGAGGTCCAGTTCTACGAGAGCCACGACCTCGTCAAGGTCTGGAACAGACTTCGAGTGGAGGGGGCTGCTAACTACGCCCTCGCCCCCGGCAGCCAGAACCACGCCGTTGCCGTCTTTGTTCCTGAACGCAAGGTGAGCTGACCTGCACCCACACCGCGTCAAAGTATATTGCACGTTGCTAACACACTTCAGGGTCAACCGGCTGCCGTCAAGGTCTTCAATGTTCCTCTCTTCAATAACCCTATCTCGCAGAAGACTTTCTTCAAGGGCGACAAGGTCCAACTGAAGTGGAACAAGCACGGCTCCAGCCTCCTAGTGCTGGCACAGACTGACGTCGATCGCTCTGGCAAGAGCTACTATGGTGAGACCACGCTGTATCTGCTCAGCACTACCGGTGCTTTCGATGCTCGTGTGACTCTTGACAAGGATGGTCCTATCCACGATGTTTCGTGGTCGCCAAACTCGAAAGAATTTGGTGTTGTGTATGGCTACATGCCGGCCAAGGCCACCATCTTCAATCACCGGGCCATCGCCACGCACTCCTTCCCGATCGCTCCGCGAAACACCATCACCTTCTCGCCGACTGGTCGTTTCGTTCTGGTCGCCGGCTTTGGCAACCTTGCCGGCCAGATTGATATCTACGATCTCGAGAAGGACTTCCGCAAGATCACCACCATTGAGAGTGGAAACCCCAGCGTTTGCGAATGGAGCCCTGACAGCCGTTACATCATGACGGCCACGACCTCGCCGCGACTGCGCGTGGATAACGGCGTCAAGCTGTACCATGTCAGCGGTGGGATAATGTACAATGAGGATATGGTTGAGTTGTACCATGTCGTCTGGAGGCCCCAGGCCCCCGAGAACATTGCTCCCGGTGACCCCCTCACCCCCATTCCGGCGCCACATGCATCCGCCACGACGTATCTGGGCACGGTCAAGACCCCCAGCAAGCCAGCCGGTGCTTATCGTCCCCCTGGCGCCCGTGGTCTGGCCACGCCCCTCCACTTCAAGCGTGAGGATGAAGGCGGTGCTGCTCACGTTGTGAGCAATGGCATGCCCAATGTCGGCCCCAACGGCTTCGGCCGTCCGCGCCGCGCCGTACCTGGGGCCGACTTTGCTGAGTCGGCCCCCACAGTTGTGAGGACTGTCCCTGGCGCTGAGCCTGTGGGCGATGAGGCCTCGTCCAAGTCGAAGAACAAGAAGAAGCGCAACAAGAAGAACAACCAGGGAGAGGTGCGTCCTCAAGGCGAGCCTAACGGTGGAGCCAGCCTGGCGCCTCCTCCTCGTGATCGCGGTGCTGGTTCGGGCAGTGAAGGTCGCAGCCCTGAGCGACGCGGCCACAATCACCACCGAAGCCAGTCCCGCAACAACCAGGGCCGAAGCCGCAGCAACACTCACCGCGGAAACAGTAACGGAAACCATGCGTCTCAGCACCAGGGTCCCAGTGCTGGAGCACCCGCTAACGATGCTGCCCAGAACCCCAATGCCAAGAAGATCCGCAGTCTTCAGAAGAAGGTCCGCGCCATCGAGGACCTCGAGATGCGTCGGGCCGGCGGCGAGAAGCTGGAGGATACCCAGCTGAAGAA
Source organism: Fusarium sp. JS1030 (assembly GCA_000966855.1). NCBI lineage: Eukaryota > Fungi > Ascomycota > Sordariomycetes > Hypocreales > Nectriaceae > Fusarium > Fusarium sp. JS1030. The sequence continues at coordinate 529,859 of JWIW01000103.1, forward strand.
GATCAACACCAAGTCGTCCGTGCTTAAGGAGCTCGAACAATTGGAGAAGGACAATTAAGTACGATGTGATGGTGACTGAAGGGATGTTGTTTTGATTGCTCCCCTCGGTGAGCATGGCATGTAAGAATTGGAGGGAATCGGGTACAAAACGGTGTTGACGAAAGTTTTCGTGGCTCTCCGGGATCTTTGGTTGTACTTTATTGGACAACTTTGCGGCGTGGATATGCCAGCTCCGTGTTCGTCCCCATGATATCAGTATATCAGGGGATTCCAAAAGTCGGTCCGTTTTGGGGGATTTGGGTCAAGGTGCCAGTATCGGGTGAGGTGGACATACACCATAAGAATAATTGACAACTCACCTGCAAATGCAGGCTTTAGTTTTAGACCACGTAGTCTTTCTAGAGCGTGCTTACTACTTGCACATTGTTGTTCTAGGCAAATGTATGGAGATGATGAAAGTAGTGGTTGCTGGGTATATGGAACCTTGGTTTGCCGACGTCTCAACCCGCTGTAAGCTTGATTGCATTGGTGCCATGAAGAACCGAATCTAAGTGGAAGCTGGCACATTGTCAGACAATAGTTTACTACCCCAGAAGCAACTTGGATGCCAAACATACGNGGTGTTCGAAGTATTTTATACTTTCAGCTTTTCCTCCCGAGTCGGGAGAGCCGGCTTTTAATGCACCCCAACGCCCACGATCCAGTCCTTGAAGGTTGTGATTTTGCCGCCTTAGTGCTACGATTAGGGATGCCTGCGAAACGGTGAGGAAGAGAATTGTGTAGCCACCGTCGATGAAGCTATCCCTATCGTTACAGAGAGACTACGTTCCTTACAAAGCCAACAGCTCACTGTAAACCTAACAGTCGGTGGAATTTTCTATCAACTGTCTATAAGTCTTGGCAAGCTGCCGAGACCGATACTTTGCTATCCAGAACCATCTATGCTGGCACGATCATCCCTGGGCTCGCCACGGCCTCACAGCAGTTGAAAATGCTGAAGCAAGGCCACCATGGCGCGCCGGCAAGCTTAACGACGCCAACTCCCCCAGAACCTTCACTTCTTCCGGATAGATTTCCACTCAAGCCTTTAATGGAAACGCCGCAGGAGTCATACCAGAAAAAGCCCAAGGAACTTAGGACAACTTGCACAAAATGTAGAACCTCGGTATCGCAAAAGACATATGCCCGCCGCCCGAGGTACTGCAAGGGAAACTGCCAAAAATGCCAGAAAGAAAACGTGCCCTGTGTCAGGTTAGAAGGTTCGAAAAGGGGCGAGCTCTGTGACCAGCGCAATGTGAAATATTCTGGATTCGGCCACCTAGTGACGTCGAAGAAGTGAAACGGTCTTGCGAGCGGTGCGGAACCTTGGTGGGAAGGAATTATTATGATCGTCACTTTGGCTGGCTGCGAAGGGAAATGTCAAAATTGCTAGACAGCAGATGTGCCCTGTATTAGGCCGAAGGGTAGTACAACAAGATGCGAGCCTTGCATCCAGCGCGATGAGAAATGCTCTAGATTCAGCCACAGCCAGGAGAGCCGTTGCAAAGGCAAGTTCCGTCGTTGCCGGTATCTCAACGTGCCTTGCACTCGCTTGCGAGGGGGGAGGGGGAAGTGCGGCAGATGCACTCAAGATCAGGAAGAGTGCGACCGACCATGGTTCAAGGACAAGGAGGACAATTGAGTTTAAATGAGCACCGAGAACTTGCAGCTACAGAAACCCAAGGTTATGGAAGGGTTTTTATAGACTGCCGATATGCCTGTATCATGGTCCTTGATTAAAGTAAAGGGAGGCGTTATGGCCTGTGGGCTGGAGACCGCTTGAATCAAGGTTCTGATTACACTCCGCATACTGGTGCCTACAAACACGAAGTCCGTGCCATCCGTGACTTGTCCACTGCCGCAACCTGATGTCTTTATTGTGCGCTGCGCCTCCTTTCTAAAGATAGCTAGCATCATAATTCTAAGCCCATTCGCCCTTCCATTTTATGCGCCTTTACCTAGAAGAGTCTCTAAATAGTATAGAACCCCCTTTCTATCCTTCTTCCCAGCCCACGCTGACAGGTATTCCATCGTGCCGCCTACTCCAGCTCAATAGTGCCAGGAGGCTTTGAAGTGCTAGTAAGACTGTATTAGCACGAAGCTCGGGATCCATAAGGGCCATCAGTTTCTTACAAATCATAGACAACACGGGACACGCCATCTACCTGGTTGCAAATGGCACGCGCGACGTCCTAGGTAAGTGATTAGTACGCGAAAGAACGGTACAAGGGCTGGTCGATTTACCTGGAGGAAGGAGTTGTCAAAGTTGAACACCTCAGCGCTCATGAAGTCTTTGGTGCGAACAGCGCGGAGGATTACGATGTATCCCCAAACGCGCTGATCACCAAAAACACCAACACTACGGTTAGTATCAAGACCAGCAAAGGCTTGGGACATCTAGGAGGGCATGTTTAGCTTGCACCCATCTTGACCTGTGTGACGCGCCCTACCTGGTCGTAAAGGCCAGCCTCCTTGATCATGCTGATGAAGATATGGTCCGCCTTGCGGGCGATCTCAACTCGCTCCTGGGTAACGTCGCCAAGAATCCTGATGGCAATTCCCGGTCTGCATTTGATTTAGTCAGCAGACGCTTTAAAGCTGGGAAGAAGAATGAGAAGCTCAAGAGTGATCAACATACCCGGGGAATGGGTGCCTGTTTACCAGCGACTCGTGGATGCCGAGTTGCCGACCAATTGCCTGCAAAGCTTAGTAAAAGTAAATTCAAGATTCACAGCCCTTCTTAACTTACCCTCACTTCATCTTTCTGTGCAGTACTGTTAGCTCCATGACCAAGCGTAGTTGGCAGGTACAAGACTCACGAATAAAAGTCTAAGCGGCTCGATAAGCTGTGATAGAAGTCATGTCAGATTCCACTGCGTCATGAAAGATAGGAGTGTACTTACACGTAACCCTTGCTAAATGAGCCGTCTTAGTCAGTATGATCAAACCTAGCTAAGCGGTGTTCAACTTACGCCCTTCATCATTCGCTACAAGCTGGTCAGCAACAGGGAAGTGCATCATAGGGACGTCGAATTTTCTTACCTCAGGCAAACCACCAACATTGTGGTGAGCTATCTCTAGTTAGCTGTTGCGCACTTGATGTAGAAACGCGCGTGTCTTATGTAGTCACAGGAGAGCGACACCATGTTTGGTGGCAGATGCTGGCGGCGCACATCACGTGATCGGGGGCCAAGAGGGCTCATGGTGAGCACGTGACACACCAATCGACTTGCTTCCCACACATCCTTGACACTTGCACGGCTTCGTCGAGCTTTATCAACTTACTCTTGATTGTCGCTGAGGGACCTCTCCACGAGAGCGACTCGATACTGGAATGCTATTAGCTTGGACTCGAAATTACAAGCTTAGAAACGACTTACACATCAGGGTATAGTGTGCCTTGCAAGAAAAACTCCACCTTGCCGGAATTTGGTGTGCTTTCTGCTTCTTTTTCGATCTTGTGAGCCGTGTTAGTAGGCATTCCACGTTCAGAGAAAGTTACGTACTCTTATAGCCTCTTTCTCGAACACATCGATGACTTTGGTGTAGTCAGTATCACTGTCGCAACCCCATCCAAGATGACTTACAAGTCGACCCAATGATCTTTCGCTTCTTTTCGGGATCGGAAACACCCGCAAGACGGCTCAAGAACAGCTCGCCGGCCTCGACAACGGTGAGATTGATACCGAGGCGGTCCCTGAGGTTTTTCTTGACCTCCTCAAACTCGTTGAGACGCATACAGCCGTTGTCGACACCGATCGCGATGAAGCGGTCCCCAATGGCTTCGCGCATCAAAGTCGCTCCTACGGTGCTATCAACACCGCCACTTACGCCACCAATAACGAGAGCTTTGGGACCAACAAGCTCCCGGATGCGAGCGACCTCGAGCTCCACAAAGTTACCCATTTTCCAGTTTGGTTGAGCTCCGCAGATGTTGACGCTGAAGTTGGATAGGACCTCGGTTCCGCGGGGGGTCTAGATCTGAATGTCAAAGGGATTTCTCATGCAAAGTCTTGGGGGAACGAACATGTTCGAGCTCAGGATGAAACTGGACACCTAGTCACATTGTTAGCATCCTCCCTTACTGAGCCACAAAGGTAGCCTGGGGAAGACAAACCAAAGATAGGTTTCTCCTGGTGGGCGATGCCAGCGAACTCCGAGTTCTTGGTGGCAGCAATGACCACAAAGTCCTGCTAGAGTTAATATGTTTTCCAGAAATTCGAATGAAATTTCACTCGCCTTAGGCAAGTTGATCAGCTTATCAAAATGGGACATGAAGACAGAAATTCCGTCTCCCAACCCAGCGAAAAGCCGGTCGGCATGACCATTAACTTTGGTGATAGTGACGTCCGCGTGGCCATACTCTATGAAGAAAGGTCAGAAGCAATTTCAGACGATGTATCAAACGTGACAAACCTCGTGTCTCTCCGCGAGCAACGTTCTTTGAGTCGAGTCGCCAAGCGATCTCCTGGCAACCGTAGCTAGGGTCAATAATATTAGTGCCATAGCGTGTATCGATGGATATGGGAGCAACCCTTACCAAATACCACTGTATATCCGTGTTAATCTAGGTTCAGAGAGTTGAGGGAAGGGTAGAAAACACTCACAGAATGGGTACATTGAGTTCAAAAACACCAGGATCGACATCTACACATATGAGTACATATAACAGGACATTTGGGTGACGGAAACTGTACGGGGTGAGCCCTCTTCATAGACAGAGGAAGGGCCTAGTAACTTAGTCAGACCTCAGCGCATACCATACATCAAGAGATTTCACACCTCCAGAGAAGATAATTCCTTTGGGCTTCCATGGCAGCTCAGCGACCTTGGTGGTACACGGAAGTAGCTCAGCAAAGACACCGAGCGCTCGAAGCCGTCGCAGAATAAGATGGCTAGTTTGTGAGCCAAAGTCGAGCACCAGGATGGTCTGCAAAGACAGGGTCAGCCAGTCCACTCCTCTTGCGGCTGTGCATCGATTGCGCCTGCACGCTCTGTCCGGGGTAATGAATCGCAAAAATCGCCGAGAGCGAGGACGAGTGAGCCTCGAGGCCCGGATTCTAGGCTTCTGTGGGGTAGTGGCGGTACGTACGTCGAAGTTCTTATGAGCCACTTCGGTCTCAAGGTTGGAAGCCATTGTGATCGTGGTTTCGGCGGGGTAACGAGCAGATCGGTGGTATCTGCAAAATTGTCTTCGCGCGAAAAAAAAATTTGAGGTCCACGGCGTTAGGTTTAGAGACGTTTATGTCACCATCACGTGACCCTTTAGCCCGTCAAGGTGCGACCGGCTTTCATGACATTGTCGCGATTGAAAGCATAGGAGATAGTGCCCTTAGAACCAAGAACTATTTCTATGTCTAAGCGCCGGCAGTTCAACTTCCCACCTGCCCGACGGCATATCCAATTGATATGTAGATGTTACGACGGTTGTGCCTTGGGTTTAATAGCCACCAGCGTTTGACCAATGATACGTCTGAATACACCAAGGTAAGAATAGATTGGAGACTAACCCTTGTCGCGTTAGTCCATAAATGGTAGCCCAGCTGCTCCCTTGTCAAGGCGCATGCTGTACTCTCCTGCAGGAGGTACTTCGCTTGCACTCGGCTGGTGGGAACTGTTTAGATTCTGCTAAAGCTGAGCGCGGGCTTCTCAGGTGACTGGATTTCTTATTAGGGCTGATAAAGTTGTGGGATACTTGTATCCAAACCGAATAACAACGCCTATGCCCGCCAAAGCCGGGGACAAGGTTCCCATAACCTTGTTAGGAGTATTGGTCGAAAACATGAAGTTTTTGGACTGTGGAAGCCATACCCCTTGATGGGAATAAAGCAAAATAGATAGATAGAGAACGTGCAGTGGTCTCTATTCTCATATGTTCCAAATGCACGAAACAAACTACCCCTGCACTTTCATGTCCAAGGTTGCAACTAATCTTTTCACGGGACAACAGAAAAAGAGAAATAGGCAAAGTCAACCGACCGCGGGTACGATCCTAAAGGTATTCTTTCCCATAGCGGGTCGCGATTGTTCGCCTACAACCATGTCAGGGCAACGTAAGGAACTGGCTTCAACGAACCGGATATGCACTAAGAGTGATGGCTCCTGACCATTAAAGTACATATGAATGAACTACCCTACACCCTTGAATGCAAGCACCATCTTTCTTTCTTTTCTTTTTCTTTTTCTATTTCTTTTTTTTTTTTTAGGAAAAAAAAACATCACCTTATTATTGGCAACATATGGCGCGTCAATGAACCGGTCGGGCTACTCATCAGTCTTATCCATTGCGCCATCATTGCCGAGAGTACCGTATCGTCGAGTCCGCGCCCTCCAGAATAACTAGAAAGTTTTTAGTAAAACAGCGTTGGCTTCCTCTAGCGGTGCCGGTGGCGCCGATTTCTTGACCGGTCGTGTTAGCTCCCTACCTTGGGCGTTTCAGTGAAAGCTTAGCATTTACTGCAAGGGACTCATGTAATTGGATTGATGAGATAACACATGCTAATAAAATAACCAGGCTTCGGTTTCTGACTCCAGGCGCAATCCAGATTGCCGTTTATTCCATCTCAACCAAAGTTCTGTGGCTGTCACGCCAGTCACAAGTACTGGTGCAACCCATCGCCTACATACAATCATGGCTTATTGGCTGAAGAGGATGAAGAAATAGATATGCCCGGATCAACCTTTTAGCGATGCTTTACAGCTCTCAGTGCTTTCAGGTATCTAGGCATTCAACCGCCTGGATGTTTGCGTACAAGGGCCCAAGCCCGCTGTCGTGGCCAATTCAGGAGACCCTTCAGTGGTACTGTAATTGCCGCTCGGCACTTCGAACTCTACCTGCTGTCATCTCTCATCTTTAATTGGCTCCCACTTAGGCACAGAGCCAGGGGCCTGGCGATCGGGATCGCCAAGCACGGGGAGAATTATGTTAGGGGCAGGGATCTACAGCCCAAAACGTCGCGCTACATCCGTATTGCTTCCCAGTTTTACCTGACCTGAACAACTAAGGCGTCTTTAGCTAGCTGGTAGTAGAGGCACTACCCATACTAGGTATTGGGACGACTGAGGCGCGAAGAGCCCTTGAACCAACAACAAGGCCAGGAGGAGCGGGCGTAGTCAGCCATAGTATAAAGCCACTTGTGACGGGCTCAGCCGCGGCGGCGCATGTCGGAAATGAGCCCGATATAGGGGTCAACACCATCACTAAGCTTAGGCGATGAGCATCAATGATGCCAAGTAGTTATAAGTCCCTCTCAAGACGCCGGTGAATCCGTATTCAGTCACGTCTTATCTCACCCTCGTCCTTCGTTTTTACGTCCAGTTTATTACTAGCAGTTCATTCGTTTCAACTCCACCGATATTCATCATGGTCGCCATTCGCCCCCTCTTAGTATTTTCCGTGGTCGTAGGCATCGCTGCGGCTGGGAAGTGCAAGCCCTCAAGCCAAACCAGCGTAACTACATTGGCCACCGAAACAGCGACCAGTTCTACTACCGACACTACATCAAGCACTGTCTCGAAAACCTCAATAGCTTCCACCACTGAAATTTTGGCAACCGAGACTACTACTAGCTCAACTACCGAGTCTTTAGTAGACACTACTACCGATACAACCCTGACCACCTTCATGACGTCGCTCACCTCGACAGAAACCACTACTGAGCCGGCCACAACAACCTCAGAAGCTACAGTAGTTATCACATGCCCCGCGGACCCACCACAGTGCCTCGGCACCATGGAGATTAAGTGTAATTACGCTATGGGCGGAACTCCATTCGATAGTATCACGACTCTCGACGACTGTGCTCATAAGTGTGACCGGAGCTCTTCCTGCATTATCTTCACCTATAATCGAGCCAATAGCTTCTGCTACCTGACCGGCAACCCAAATGACGTCACTGAACAGGGATCCTATTCAGGCTGGGTTAGTGGTACCAAGGGAACGTGTAGGCAGTAACTATGAGGGCATGGTCGAGGATTTTACTTCGTTGTCTAGGTTGTCGGTTTAACAGAGCACCTGTTGGGCACCTGGCGTGAAGGCTTGCTGAAGAACAAAGGAATAAGGCCAGCGTGAAGGTAGTATCGGATAAATTGTACTGTTGGCCATATTGGTAAAGTAATACAAAGCCAACGTTTATATCAGCAGAGTATTGGATGCCATACCAGTTGGCAGCGGTAGATGTTACCTCAGATAATACCAAGCAGCTATCTCGGATTCCTATTTTGGTTGTACGAGTAGCTAGCAGACAGGAAAATCCAAGTTACAGTTTTATAGCTCGGTATCAGCATCACTCCCTTCTCTCAGCTTTGCCGAGCTTGCACTGGGACCACTCCAGCCAGCATTAGACAGCACCGTCTCGTCGAGTTTGACGCGCCAAGTGGCGCCGAGCGATTCCCAGAATTTGAGTACCATCGACAGATCATTTCCTCAATTTAGAACCGAGCAAGATTACTAGGTGCATGAGGAAAATGATCATCTCTCGGTCACAACCGTGAAACTGTGCCGGCAATAATTACGCCCGAGTTCGCAGATTGTACCTCCAAAATAAGAAACAGTGATGCTTGGTAATTTGCAATCTATACATGTCCGGAATATTTAATCTGTTGATCTTCTGGTATAAACTTATTTCGATAGGTCATATCACCATCTTTTGAAACTACACGTGACTTGCGCCACATTGCACCGCCACACAACTTGTGGTTTAACAACCTGCTGAACAAAGAGTCTCAAACTAACTAACTGCTACGTAAATGGCGCCAGGACTACTAAACTCTATTAGTCTTAAATATAGAGAAGTACACCTAGAAACTGCCTTTGGGTAATTTCCCGTTGAGCTCTGCCTAAGCCACTGCCCTACCTTCTCTCTACTGCCTGGCTTGCCTAGGGACAAGCATCGCAATGCTACCCAGCCATCCCGTGTAACTACATCCATTCTACAGCGCTCAAAGTGTTTCAAAAGTGATATGCTGGGAACGAATGTTTTGTCTTTAACCTACTATAGACCATCCTAGTTCTCAGACTTAATCTCAAGAAAGGGTACTTAGTATTGCCGAGGTACTTGTCATTGCCGAGGTGTCTTTTTTGAAGTTTGGAGAAGCTGGGATAGTGGAGGCGGGATCTGAGACACCTGCATGAGGTAAATGCTATGTACGAGACCGCTATGAGAAGATAACATTGGCCTGAACTCCGAAGCCTCGGCAGTATCCTTTCCAATAGATGGCCATTAAAACTTCTTGACAGACCGTTGTCGATCTCTTTCTTACGCTACGGCCCTATTCAGCTCGTATTCCTCCGGCACAAGGTCTCTCGAAATCTCGTAAGATCACAGGTTCTAAAAATGTCGCTCGTCGGAGAGACCGCCTATATCACCGGTACCTTGAATGCTTTCGAGTTCCCCTTTGAATGTGGTAGACTCAAGGATACTGATGGGTGACAAAAGGTGGTGCTAGCGGTATCGCTCGCTCACTCGCAGCGCACCTTGCAGGCAAGCAGTTAAGTCGAATTTGCCATGCTTTCATATACGGTATCGACTCGTTAGGCTAGTCATACTCACAATATCTAGTATGAAGATATTCATCGCTGATTGGAATTCCACGGCCGCTGAGCAGGTCGCTGCGGAGCTCAACTCCAAGGCTGGTGACCAGGTGGCTTGGGCCGCACATGTCGACGTGTCGGACTGGAAATCCCAGCGCCAGGCGTTCGAGTCCGCGGTCAAGCAGCTCGGCCGCATCGACTACGTATTCCCTATCATGCAGATATCAGAGCAGCATTGGCTTCCCGAAGACCTTGGAACCAGAAGTGGTAAATTCGAGAAGCCTAATCTCAAGGTTTTCGAAGTCAACGCAAATGGCGCTCTTTATTCGGCGGCCTTGGCCATCTCTCATTTCAGACGTCAAGAGCCGAATATGAAGGGCTTCCGTGGCAAGAGTAGGTTGCAAATATGATAGGAGTGTGCAGGTCGCAGACCATACTGACGTGTCCTTCTTTCTGTGTCAAGTCTGCTCAGTCGCCTCAGCCTGCGGCTTCTATTGCATACCAACTTTGCCGGTTTACACCGCTTCTGAGCAGTGAGTCTTCATTACTGCATTAAGACAAACAAGTAATTGGTGTGGTATTGACTTTATTAAGCGCCGTGGTCGGGTTCACACGAGCCTTTGGCAGATATTTGCCTAGGGAGCAGATCACTCTAAATACCATCTGTCCTAACATTGTAGCAGCTGGAATCTCTACCGGGAGCTTCTACGAAAAAGCCGAAGGAAGAGATCATTTGATCACATTGGAGGCTCTGACAAGTGCATTCGAACACGTGATGACCAGCGACATATCCGGGGAAGCTATTGAGGTTCTGCCAGGAGACGAGGGTTTCATCATCAGGAAAGACCCTGAGTTCACGAACGAGAAGTGTAAACAGAGTATAGAGTTGGCTAGGGCGCCGGACCACCGAGAATGGAAGCTTCATGAGCCTATATTGGATTAATTCAAAAGCCAGGCCGGCATGATTGAGGGACGAGATATGTTCGGCAACTGAACATTTCCTTCCATATGCTCTATATGTTCTCGTTGATGATATAAGTGTACTCCTCGAGTGAGGATCCAATGCTTCCGGGTTATCGGAGGGCGACGTTATGGCTTGGGACAACTGAAGACGAAGCAATTTTCTCGTGGAATACAGCCGAGGTCTTTATTTATTGTGGTGTACTTTGTAGCTATTCCCATGATATAACTTCGGTTACTTCACCTCCACAAACCTCTGCCCACCAAACCCCTTGGGTATCTCTCATCTCTCAAGGACGCCCTCGGTGAAGAGAGTTAACATAACCGAGGAAACTCTGCAGGTCAATTGTTCCGAATTTCGTTCAAGCATCGCGTGTACAGCAAACGGTTCCATGGTAACATAAAACAAGCCACGCCGTTTTGATTGGTATGCTGGCTCGATCAACGAATTTATCCTGTTATTTGTTAGCAACACGTATAAAGTATTCAAACTGGCAATAGAAAGTCTATCATGAGTCCATCCGCAGAGACCAATGGCGTACGCGGCTCTGCGAACCTCACCAAGCCTGCGACACCGCTGGTTGAAATTAAGCAGCGATACAAAAAGGAACATGACAAGCGCCTCCGCAGTGATGGCCGTAGCCAATTCACTGACCTGTACAACCTGCCAAAGTTTCAGCATTTCAAGCAAGACCCTTGGGCCGATCAATCGACATATGATACGTTGCCCCACGCTGTCGATGGCGACAGGCGTGACTTCGCAATCGTCGGGACAGGAATTGGGGCTCTCGTCTTTGCAGCGAGACTCATAGAAGCTGGAGTTAAGCCCGAGAATCTCCAGTTCATTGATACTGCAGCTGGATTTGGCGGGACCTGGTACTGGAACCGCTATCCGGGCCTCATGTGTGATGTTGAAAGTTACATCTACATGCCTCTTCTGGAGGAGACCGGATATATACCGAAAAACAAGTATGCCTCTGGGAAGGAGATTCGGGAGCAACACGAGCGGATAGCCAAGCAGTATGGCTTTACCGACCGAGTTTGGTTTCGAACCCAAATGCTCGACTGCACTTGGGATGATCAAGCAAAAGAATGGGTTATGAAACTTGCTGAACTGATTTACGGTGGCGGAGAGCGTGATGCCGTCACTGTGAGATCTCGTTTCGTCATTCTGACCACGGGACTTATGTTGGTTCCTCAAGTTCCTCGAATTAAAGGGATCGAGACGTTTGCCGGAGACTGCTTCCACCCTGCTCGGTGGGATTACAATGTCACTGGGGGAACACCCGATGATCCATCCTTGACTCGCCTGAAAGATAAAAAAGTCGGACTCATCGGAACAGGGGCCTCCGCGGTTCAGATTCTACCTGAACTAGCGAAATGGGCCAAAGATGTTTACGTGTTTCAGCGGACACCGTCCGCTGTCGACTTCAGGGGCAACCGCGAGACGGACGAAAACTTGTTCAAAAAACAGATCGGAAACAAGCCTGGCTGGTGGGAAGATAGGTGCCTCAACTTCTGCGCGTATATGAACAACCGCGATCCCAAGCCCAAAGTTGACCTAGTCAACGACGGCTGGACCACCATGCTGTCCTACAGCGTGATGACAGGCTCGCCCAGCCATGATCCGAAAACACCAGAGGAAATCCAAGAGTATTACGCCTACTTAGAGGAGCTCGATCTGGAGAGACAAAGCAAGATACGTGATCGCGTCGATATTGTGGTCAAGGATCCCAAAGTCGCCGCCAAGTTGAAGCCGTGGTATGCCGGGTATTGCAAGCGGCCATGCTTCCACGACGAGTATCTCAATGCCTTCAACAATCCTTCGGTTCACCTTGTTGATACTGATGGCCGAGGTGTTGATGAGATCAATGAGAATGGACTTGTCGTTGATGGACAACAACACGATATCGATGTGCTTATTCTAAGCACTGGCTATAAAAGCCCGTTTCTCTACAGCCCTCCAGGCAGGGTTGGTGTCAAGGTTCTTGGTCGCAACGGCATCGATCTAGACGATAGATGGAGCCATGCCGTGACAACTCTACATGGTATCATGAGTCATGACTTCCCCAACATGTTCTGGCCTGGCTTCATCCAAGGTGGTGGCAACCCCAACTACACATTCATCGCCGACCAAGGCGCCAAGCAGGTTGCTCATCTCGTGGCGGCTGGCAAGAAGGAGACATCATTCGTGGCTTCCCCCAACACGCATTACGCGTACAATTTCACCATCGAGCCAACAGCAGATGCTGAGGAGGAGTGGGCACAGAAGATAGCAAGCCAGGCTTACATGTTTGGGGCATCAGCTGGCTGCACGCCCAGCTACATCAACGCTGAGGGCGAGTTTGAGAATATTAAAGATCCCGAGAAGCTTGCTCGAATGGCTCGCAGCTCAATCTGGGGCAGAGGACAGGAGGACTACAACAACACCTTGAAGCAGTGGCGACAGAAGGGGGACCACATAGGTGTGGAGATCGAGCCAGTGTAGACGTCTTGACCTGAAATGCTGAATTTCATGTATGATTCCATATCACGCAATGATTAAGGTACAAGACCTATTTTTCAACTTAAAGAACGGATTTCTGAGGTTCTGTCTATTTTGGTTTCTTGTTCCTCACATTCAGCATGGCTCTCATCAACATGAAAAATACAGTATCGCAAGACAATCAAAGTTCCATTTACTATCCCGTCAACTGATGACCATCCTTGTCTCACCGTGGAATACCTCGGCAGCGAGCGGCACCTGCGATGTAATGAAAGCCTCAAGTCGTTTTTGCAGTCCCATGATTGCCTAGGTAAACTGATCTGTTACTCCCAAAAACCCCTAATCACTAGGAACGCTCCACGTTGGTGAACCTGAGCTTCAACGGTCCTTTCTCCCAAATCATGTACGTCTTCTGGCCACTCAGCCAATTATGATCAACATCATCTAGCTCCACGTCGAAATTCCAAACGAGCCGAGCCAAAATGCTGCGCATTTCTGCGTAGGCCAAGCTGTACACAGTCTGATCAGCTCATGTCTGTCTTGTCTCTTTTTTCCTCTCTTATGACGCGGTCAGGGATTGTTCGGTGGAAACTCACTTTTGGCCTATGCAATTGCGGGCTCCGAGAGAAAAGGGCTGGAAAATCTTGCGGTCGTCATCGGCGTATTTAGGATCACCCAGCCACCGTTCCGGTACGTAGGCCTCGGGGTCTTTCCAGTACTTAGGAGAGTGGTTGCTCGCGTATTGCTGCACCGAGACGATGGTCTTCAGAATCCACGGTTAGCCTATAAGTCATTGCTCGATATCCATCACGCTGATAACGGCGGAAGCTCCTATCTAAATGTGAGAAGGGACAGATGAGGAACACCTACACCGGCTGGAAGATATTTCCCCAAGACTGTAAGTCCTCCTTTTCCAATGACTCGAGGCATTCCGATAGGAACCGGAGGATAGAGCCTCATGGCCTCCTCCACCACCGCAGTGGTATATTTGAGCGAGGTCGTGCTCATCATGTCAATTTGATCCTCGGACTCAAACGAGGTACGAACCTCGTGATTTAACTTCTCCAGTTTGTCGCGGTTGTGGCACAAGTACCAGTAGGTGCCCGATAAAGCAGTTGCTGTAGTCTCTGAGCCTGCCACGATGGTTGCAAACATTCCGCTGCTCAGCTCTTCATCAGTGAGAGCTTCCTGCTTGTCTTTGTTTTTCAAGAGAGACGTCATGAAGTCAGGCCGGTCGGTATCAAGGGTCAAACGGCGTTGCACCTTTTCATCCGTCATCTGCTGGTGCCTGGCGGGCAGTTCTTTCTTCCCAGCCGGGATCAAAAAGTCTGCGATTCTTTGGGCCCCGGGATATCGCCTGAGACCTCCCAGGATCGCCGTAGCTCGGACCATGTCGAAAATGATCTTGACCCAAGGGTGGAACTCCTGGTTCTTGAGACAACCAAAAGGCTCACCAAATGACAACTCGCCCATGATGTCAAAGGTGGTCCAGTTCAGCCAGGCGGAAATATCTACAGCCTCTCTCGCTGCTGCCTTCTCTTTGAGCCCGTTGACTAGAGCATCGATGTAGGATCTGATCAGGGAGTCTTGACTTCTCAACGCTTTCTCCGAGAAAGCATGAGCCAGAGGACGACGGAGTCGCGCGTGCTGGGCGTTCTTGACCGAGAAAAGCGATGGAACCCCATTAGGCGGGTCGACGTAAAATGCCCACTCTTTGTCTGGTAGCGGATGTCCGGGGCGGTGCCGATTGATATCTTTCCAAGCTTGAGGGCTTGTGTACGATAGTTCGTTTGGCGAGATTCGTACAACATCTCCATATCTCTGATGCAATTTGTATACATACTCGCATGTGGTTCCAGAAATCACAGCTTTGAGGTAGGGTATAGACGTAGCGGCAGACACCTTGGGCCCTGGATAAGTCCTGAGAGGACTTAAATAGATATTATATATGATCCTGAGCACCGAGAGAAACAAAATTGCACCACCCTGAGTTTCCAAATAGTCAGTCATCACGCAGCCCAGATATTTCGGACCAGCCTTGATTCAACACTCACTGCAAGCAGTACGTAAGCCAAAGGCCCGTTGGCAGTGAGCCTAGCGCCATGAGTAGGGGGGTTGAAGATAGCCATTCTTCGCCTGAGGTATCGTGCTCAGGAAGATTGATGTATATGTCAAGCGATTCCTCGTCTGCAGGCTGACAACACCTTAAATAAGTTGTGACTTCGCACTCTCTGGATTAACAAACTAAACACAGTAATTATTGATTCGTACTCGGCAACTGAGGAGACCTTATAACACAGAGCATGAGTGAAGCAACTGTTACACTGTTCCTTAAATGCTCCGTTGGATTGCCCTCGGCTATTCGAACAACTGATGCGCGCCGCCAGCTGGCTTTCATTTACCCCATGGGAGGCTTGCCGAGAGTGTGACGACTAGATTCGTTCCACTCACTCATCATAGATGCTCAGGTGTCCACATGAACTGACCAGGGGGTGGAGATGGTGTGAAGCTCATGCTGCCTTTTATATGGCACTCGAACTTCCCTTTATCCGTTCTTGGTTTCCGTGCCTAATGTCTAGCCAAGGTCTTGGGAAAGTTCGTAGCAAAGTATTTACTCTTTGGCGTACCTTTGATACTCTGATGTGGGCTAACTGACGCTTTGAGGACAGAGTGACGGGACATCCCTTTGTTTCAGGATGGTAGACGGAATTGGCTTATAATTAAATGTCCTTCTTTCTCACTAGGATACAAACAGCTATAGAATAATATTCATGCCGCCGCAAGAATTCAATCAACAAAACTCGCCGCCGTCGACGCGGAAGATTCCTCCCGAGCTGTGAGTGCTCTCGGGTCCCAGGAGCCACGCTATCAGAGAAGCAACCTCTTCAGGCTGGCCATACTTTCCTAGCACGGAAATAGGCGGAGGGGGGTTATTGCCAACCACACTTGTCATTAAAGGCCCGTAGGTGCCACCAGGGGAGACGGCGTTGACCCTGATCCCGCGGGATCCATAGTCGTGGGCGGCACATTTGGTGAGCCCAATGACAGCGTGCTTGGAGGTTGCGTATGGAGCACAGCCAGGGCCACCCTTCGAGCCCAGGTTAGACGAGATGTTTACGATGCTTCCTCCATCTTGCAGATTACGAAGCTCGGCACGGAGAGAGTGCATCATTCCTGTTTTACAACTGGTCAGCCCGATCTCTGGTAGAATGAATACAGCTCGAGAAGGATCGTACCATTGACATTGACGCCCAAAACGAGGTTCCAATCATCGTCGTCTAACTCCCCTACAGGCTTCTGGCCATGAAACTTGCCAACTGTTCCGGCGGCGTTGACAGCACCATCGAGACGTCCAAACCGTTTCACAGCGCTATCAATCCAATTATCTACCTTTTCAGCCTGTCGAATGTCTACGACTGTGGTATGGACTGGCCATTTGTTTGCATTAAAGTCCTTCTCCACTGTTTCAAGAGTTACTGGGTTGCTATCGGCAATGGCCAGACTTGCGCCTCTGCCTGCAAGAAGCTTCGCAGTAGCTAGGCCAATACCCTGGGCGCCTCCAGTGATGGCGATGACTTTTCCCTGGAATGCCATGGTGAGAGGTTTTCTTCGAAGTCGGTTTCGTGTTTGTAATTGGAGAAGTTTGTCGACGTGACACACTAAATACGCGAGCCTAACGATTCCTGATGGAAACTGAAGGATGTTGGATATAAACGCTTCGGCCCTCGGAGGCTGGTAACGAGAATTCAACTTCTGGCCCGAGGTGGGGGTGACTGATTGAACGGGTATAAGCCCCAGACAACTGATTGTGGGAGAGGGGAAGCAAACATGCGGGGTCGGGGCGCGTCCTATGAAAACGTGCAACTATTCTGTTTGCCATGTTGGTTACAGGTTCACTCTAGCTAGTTGGATCTCTTGTTACCCAAAACATTTCCCGAGGTCTGCGACTGTTGCGACTTTCCAGTCCTCGGGCCACGGTACACCCAGCGCGGTTGTTACTAATGCAAGACAAACTGCTTGAGAAGTGTGAGTCGACCTGCCTAAAAGGGGTTACCTGTAGAACTGACATCAGGATGATTGCCTCGGCTTCAAAGATGCAAGGTTACTTGTAAGACCAAATGGCACTCCAGATCTTGTTAAGATCACTCAATGTAGTTGCATTGGATCTGGTCCGGCGGATCGTACGGACAAATACTTCTGCTAACACTAACTTTGTTTAGATCACGTTGGCACCTTGTGCAGTGGAAGAGCAGGATCCCTATCTAATCACCGAACAAGCTGCCGACCATGGAAATGGAAAGGTTTTGGACAGATCTGACCCAGCTCATCATAGACCCGCTCAATGTACCGCTGTTTCGGGTCGTGATGGAGCAGTGCGGCACATTGGCGAGCGAACCAACAGACGTCACGTATGAAGAGGTCAAATGCCCCGGAACAGTTCGACCAGCTATCTGGTGCAGGCCGCGATCTTCTTCGCCATCCAAAGTTATTCTGTACATGCATGGCGGCGCTTTTGTCTCGAGCTCTCCGGGAAGCCATCGTAAGCTGGCGGCGCATCTAGCGAAAAAAGCTGGAACACAGGCACTTTTGATCGATTACCGTCGAGCGCCGGAACACCAATTCCCAGCTCAAATCGACGACACAGTAGCTGCCTATAAGTGGTTATTGGAGGAACAAGGGTACTCGAACACAAATATTGCGTTTGCAGGAGATTCTGCTGGAGGCAATCTGACAGTCTCAGCCTCGCTCGCCCTGCGGCAGCAAGGCTTGCCTTTACCGGCAGTCATCGTGGCGTTCTCCCCTTGGCTTGACATGCGAATCTCGGGAGAGAGCTATGAAAGAAACATGGATAAGGATGCCTTGGTATTCCCGGGTTCGTTAGAGGGCGCAATCGCCAACTATCTCGGGGATGCCCCTCGTGATAACCCGCTTGTGGATCTTCTCCGAACCGATCTCACTGGTCTCCCACCCATGTACCTTGCGACAGGGACGGCTGATGTTCTCGAAAGCGATGTTTCCACACTAGCAAAGAACGCAAGGGAAGCAGGAATTGACGTCCAGCTGGAGTTGCCCCCAGATATGCAGCACATTTGGGTGCTGTTGGCGGGAAATGCGCCAGAGGCAGACAAATCCATTTCCGAAGCAGCCGCCTTCGTGAGTCGCAAGATGGGGGCTTGATGAGATAAAGGGAAGTCTATTGTCTGCTTTTTCATAGGGCTGTTTGAATGGACCTTATCTGGATGGTATCTGGGCCACTCCGTTCCTGTGAAGAATGGTACAGACAAATCAAGCGCCCCCATAGCACAAGTACAAGATATCTAGCGTCGGGGGGCTCTGAACCATAGTTGCACATTATATATAGGCCGCCACGGCACAAGTCTACTATTTTGTAGGCAACCAAAGTCATCTACTTCTGATCACTAGTGCCCAGATCTTGTTCGAATCCAAACACGCGATCCATGTACACACCCTTTGCCTTGCCAGCGACTAGCTCCTTCGCGTATTCAGAATAAGAAACAAACTTAAAGTCCGGGTACAGTTCCTTTCCGTTCAGATAACCTAAATAGGAAGCACTCTCCGGCAGGTTGTCACCTCGAAGCCAAATGGAGTTGAAGTATTGAGCGGTGGATAGCCCCAGGAGATTTGGCACCGAGGGATCCTGCTCGTACCGCGCGCGGGCAGCCTCTTCACCTTTCCGAATATCCTCCTTTGTCAAATAAGCTCGTTGGATTGTCTCACCACTAACTTCCTCCAATTTGGAAAAGATTTGCTCCTGGGTCAAGACCTCATTGTAGACAAATACTGACTTGTTCAGGGTGCGAGGGTCAGTGATGATGCGTTCGACGTATCTCCCAATATCCCTGAGATCCGTCAAGGCTGATGGTAAATTTCCGTCTCCCGCTAGATGACTGACAGGGAATTTCAAGGCGTAATCGATCTTCCCGGATGGTAGTCGCGGGTTTGAACTCTGGTACCACCAGCCCACGTCGATGGCTGTGTAGGGAAGGTATATCTTTTGAATGTGATTGAGAACGGTTTGTTTCTTTGAGACATTAGAAAGAAAGGCCTGTTCATAGTTCAATCTGCTACTTACAATCTCCCTCAGAATGAGCACTCCCTCTGGCGGACACACAGGTCCAAACGCGCTCGGCACAAACCGCTTGACACCTGCGGCCTTGGCTGCATTTGCCAAAGAGATTTGCGTTTCAGCAGAGAAGGGAATGACACAGCTGATGACGACCTCCTGGCCCGTGAGCGCCTGGACGAGTTCCTTATGCGGCGCCTCAAGGTCGAGGCTAACCACCTCTACATCATGGTTTTTGAGTCTCTGAATCTCAGGTTTCTCGACCGATTCCGGTCGAACAAGAACCGTGATGGCCTATGTTTATCTCGTCAATTAGCGTGTGTCTTGCTGATTGCGCGAGGTGGGGTCGCTTACAAAATCCTGGGCGCTTTGGATCAAAGCATTGACGATGGACTGGCCAGTCTCGCCTGAGGCTCCCACGATTGCGACTTTCATGTTGGGCTGGCTGGATGCTCTGGCTTGGAATGAAGTGCAGCTGCTCGTTCAAATTTTTCTCAAATGGAGTTCCTCTACCCCTCCATGGCTGAGAAATCAATCCACTTAGTTATAACGTTAATAGCCGTGGCAACAATCCCCAGCACGCTTTCGTTTGCTGATCGCACCTGAACGGCCCCGCTCCTCCACCCGGGCCCTCTAGGTTCCCCGTCCCCGACGACCCTCTCCACGGACGACTAGTCGTGCGGGGGTATGATGTCAAATCAGACCAATACTGCAGCAGCCGAGTCTCTTGGCAGCGTTGTGCAGAATTCATCTTGCAAGTTCCAACAATGCCTCGGTAAATGGCTACCTATCGGCGTCTAACAGCATATCTCACATACTTCATGCCACGCTTGGATGACTGAACATTGTCTTGCCTTATATCTGTGCTTCTTTCTTGGAAACATTGTTTGGCGTTGTGTACAGCGCGCTTTGCCCTGCTGAGCAAAGTACCCTACAATGGCCTACACCGGAGAGACAGCCTATGTTATAGGTGAGAATCGGGTGATTTTTGGTTTCGTCGTCAATTCAGTAGATAACCGTCGCCTCAGGTGGTGCCAGTGGCATCGGTCATGCCCTAGCTACCATGTTGGTCCACAAAGGGTACGCCATTTAACGCGCGCGAGCGACCCCGAAAAGGATATTAACCAGGTTACCTGTTGCAGGCTGAATATCGTCATCGCGGACCGAAATATTGAAGGTGCTCAAGAAGCCGCTGCCCAACTTCAGCAAACCAATCAGATCGTCTCGGCTGTTTACGTTGACGCAGCAGATTGGGAAACCCAGGCGCAAGGCATGGAGGCTGCTGTGAAGGTACTAGACAGGATAGACTATGTCTTCATTGTCGCTGGTATTTTTGAGCAGTCTTGGCTCCCTAACCGTCCCAGGGCGACCAATTTCGAAAAGCCGAATCTGGCCCCGCTCGATGTTAATGGGGTTGGGGCTCTATACGCAGCATCTCTGGCAATTCAACAATTCCACAGACAAGAGCTAAATAAGTATGGGTTTCGAGGTAAAAGTACGGCTTTCTTCCTCTAGGAAGACGCTCATTGGCTGATCGTGTATATCTGTAGTCGTGATTGTATCGTCGGGAGCAGGCTTTTACCCCATTCCTGCCATGCCTATATACACCGCCTCGAAGCAGTAGGTTTTTTTCGACTATTTGCTCAACTTGGCCACTTCACATGCTAACGAAGCCATTTCTATTGGCTGTAATGTAGCGCCATCATAGGATTTGTACGCTCTCTAGGATCCGGCCTCCCGGAGCACAAGATCACCCTGAACGCCATCTGCCCAGGCATTGTTAGGACCAGTATATCATCGGGAGATTTCTATGAAAAAGTTGATAGAGATGGATTGCTTGTTCCAATGCAGTCTATCATGGACTCTTTTGAGGCTCTCATGGGTGCGAACACTGCGTCAGGTGATGCCATCGAGGTCTTGCCAGGTGATGCTGGATCCCGTGTTAAAGAACGGCCTCAGTATGCCAGTGAAAGGTGTAGAGAGAGTTTAGAGTTAACACATAAGCAGACAAAACAGGCAGCTTAAGTAGGCAAGGAGGCGTTATCTTACGTTAAGCAGCCTTATACTAAGGTACATACTTACAAGAGCTCCTCACGTTTTCGGTGTGATTGCTTACGTGTTTGCCTTTGAAAGACCACCTTACACCTGCTTAGATATGGACTTGATTCTAGCAACTAGCTATCAAGGACTAGATTTCAGACGCAAAATACTTACCGAACATGTTTCTGTGTAACGGAAATGGTAAGTTGTCTAGGTGTGTAGATACTAGGATTGTGATGAGCGAGTTTAGAATCTTATTTATCTGCTGAATTCTTTTTCTCTACACACTGAATATAACAGAGTAACACACACATCTACCAAAAGAACACTTGATAATACACAAAATGGCATTTTAAATCGGCTTAATACTATATAACACAGTGACTTTAACAATTTACCTCCCTGGCTGCATCGCTAGAGGAGTTCTTTATCGTGATGCAATAAGCAGACGTGAAAGCCCTGCCCTTGATGGGGAGAAAGCACTATAGAAAGAAAGTAACAAGAAGATATTGCGGACAAGATACAGCATCCAAATTGACATTTCCTTCCTTTTAAGCCAAAGCGACCTTGGCACCTCCAGGGACTAGCTCAGTGAAGACTCGGTCAGGATCGTACTTGTTCCTGATGGCCTTGAGCTTCCGTAAGTTCTTCGCCCCGTAGGCCGGATAGGTCTCAGGGATCTGAGACTTTTGTATGTCACTAAGATACATAAACGGGAGTGGCCCGAGTCCCTCGGCTGAAAGTCTCTCTCTTATCTTGGCGTTGGCTTCGGCGTGTACCCCAAGCACGCGCTCGTCATCTTCAGGCCTCGACCATAGAGGGCTCTCAACATACCAGATGGCTGGGCTGTCGTCGCTTCCAAGCCCCATGGCGTTTTTGGGTGCTCTGGTCACAATGGGCGTGATTGGGAGCATGCTGAAAGCGGTCGAGAAACCTTCGACGTCCTCCAAAGACGCAATGGTCTCGTAGTATGTATCGAAAGCGATTCTCGCAGCTTTAGCACTGGCGGCGCTAGTCAACCAATGAAAGATAGCTCGCGTGCCCAGAGGAGGCTTATAGTTGAATTCGTTTGACCAATTGCCGATAGTCGTGCGTGTCAGGTTTCCTCTTGTGATGGGCAAAACGGGTGCGGTAAAGTTCTCCAGTCCAAGAGGAACATCACCCTCGCCGCTGTACCAAAGGTATCCATCAAAAGAAATATCGCTGCTGCGCGACGGTACCCAGCGGGTTTGGCCCTCGAATGAAGCCTTGGGGTATTCTGCGCCGTGAAGTGCAAACTGCTCCACACTCTTAATATACTGCTCTGACACGCCTGGACCCCAAGAGACTGTTCCGATAAGGGCCGACGAAATTGGAATAGTATTCAGAGTGGCCTGTGTGACAATGCCGTAGTTGTTTCCGCCTCCAACCAGCGCCCAGAATAGGTCTGGATGCTCATCAGCACTGGCCGTCACCAGTGTCCCATCAGCAAGAACGACCTGAATTGTAGTAAGAACTTGTCAGCTGACTTGATCTCTCATACGGACAGCTGCGCGATATCACTTACATCCAAAGATAAAGCAGCATTCGACATTCCGTATTCATAGGCCATGAAACCGAAGGGCCCGCCTCCCAGGATTGCACCAACAACTCCACCATTACCAGAGCGAATACCGTTGGCCGTGACACCGAATTCATCCAGATAGGCATACAGAGGTGGCCATGTGACACCGGCCCCGATTGTGACGGTCTGGCGGTCGTCTGAGATAGCCATGCTGGTCAGATTCGTCATAGCCATCATGATACCCTCCGGTCCGATGTTGGCAGCGTTGTCGATGGGCATGGCACCTCCGCAACGAATGCCAAATTGAACTTGATGCTCCTTGAAAGTGCTAAGCGCAAACTGCACATCTTGCGTGCATTGCGGAGCGAAGATGCAAGATGGCCCTAGGTACGTCGTTGAGGTCCAGGAGTCTATACATTGTGTATCAGCGATATTGGATCCTGCTTAAGAGGGACTAATCTTACATTCGTTCTCAAATTTGTATCGTTCTGAGCCGGGGAAAAAAGTCCTGTCGGGATAGCTGGACGCCAACGCCCTACAACCGTCGTCGACGGCAGCGGATGACACAGCCGCCACAAAGGCGGCGAGTCCGAGGACAGAGGCTTGGAGAGACATTTAGATCCTGAACGAATAAATGCACAACGAGTAACAGTTCTCAAAGCGCAGGATGTTCTGCGTGAAGGGAGAAAACTGTTTTCTTGAGATGGATGCCTTTACATTTATAATGTATTACGTAGTTAGCACGTCGATTCTCCAACCCGCGCGCGTGGCCTTTTCCTAATTTCAACCCCACGAGAACCGGCCGGAGAATAACGTTAATTCACTCGCTTAACAGCAAGGTAGATACACAGGCAAATCATATTAGCCAATAGCAGTTTCGCAAACCACCAGGATGGTAAAACTCGAAACGCGCTTGTAATTAGTCCAGGCTTGGGATGTATAGCCTAAATGGAGAGAAAAGTGGAAATTCCAAAGGAGGGAACGTCTCCAGTTTATGTATGCTACTAATACGGTAGAGATAACGGCAGTTGGAGTTACGCTAAACCATAATTCGCCCATAGTGCATCTTAGAGGCCTGACAACGCACCCACAAGAATACCTACATACAAGCTCCTTGGCCCTGACAAGGAATCTAGCCAATGACAGCGTGATCCGGATCCGAAAGCGGAACCGCGATTAACAATCAATCCATACTCTCATATAGAGTACACACGGGCCGCAGTGTTTTTCGGGGCAAGATGCAAACAACGAAGCTATGCTCGGGGCCTACGGTGAAAGGAGGCGCCGCGCCGCTCTTGGATGCCCGCTTCGCCCGGCCAGCGTTACATACACTCGGCGATCAAGGCCCGATCCTCTCAAGACAGACAGGCGGTGGAGGACATTGACAAACGCGTCGAGTGGCAATTTGCGGGGTATCCCGATTGTTTCTAAATGATCATCTTTGCAGGATGCCGGCATGGGTTAGCGGAGCTAGCAGGCCTAGAGAAGGTGACGGAGAATGAGAGAGCCGCTCGCAGGCGACCAGCTGGTTCAGGGGCGATTATTTTATACTCCCTCATTGCTGTCTCTCATCAGGAGGACGTTGCACCGAGTTTGAGGTCAATTTTGGACTACAGGATTAGGCCAAACAAGGAACTCATTATAGGAATCAAGCCGCCTCAAAACCAATTCAATGCCATCAAATCTTCAGTATCATACCGGTATTCGGGAAAACAGGGAAGTCCGGAGCTAGCATGCCGTTACGGATCCCTGTTCATGCATAAACTTTTAAGCTTAAAGCACACCACAGTGACGTACGTGCCTTTGATTCATTCTGGAACCGAAAGCGAAACCGTGACCGAGATCAAGATCGACCCAACAGTTAGGAAAAGATCAGCTGCAACTTTAGTACCTGCGCATTACCACCTTCCAATCGCAGTAATTCCACAGTCCGAATCCCGTATACATCCTTGGACCACGATGTAATCAACCCACAGGTCGGGATCTTAATCGTAGTCTCAAGGAGTGGACTCGGTGGAGCATGTCTGACCCGACAGAAGACACCAGTGCTGTTTCGATGCCAGATCAGCACGTTAGCTGGGGGAGTTTAGTAAAGATCCGACGATCTAATATGATCAATCTATTGCATTTGCCCACCTGAAAATGGCTGGGAACGGCATTTAACTCATCCCCTCTGTCTTCGTCTTCCATCAAAGACAGTGACCGATACATCACGCAAAGAAACAAGACTGCCATCCGAAAATGCTTTCCCTTTACTGGCTTGTCGCTATTTGCGGCCTTGCCTCTGCGGCGTACATTTCAGAGTTCAAGTCTAGTGACATTATCCAGCATGTCGGTGAACCCGTTGGAACTGAGAAGGTTCATGATGGAGGTTTGTGTCGCATTCTTCTGTACCACGGTTGTAGTAACTAACGTTCAACTAGTCACAATGTACATTACACCGGCATCTCAGGCCAAGGACCCCAAGATGGGGGTTTTGTACTTAACAGACGCATTTGGACTTCCACTTCTGGAAAATAGATTGTGAGCATCAAATCGAGATATTCGACCTGAAAAATAGACTGTTGACACAGCCATAGACTAGCCGACAGTTTCGCCAGGGCTGGATTCACAACCGTCATGCCCGACATCTTTCGCGGCGATCCCGCACCTCACGACATAACCTTTGATGCCGACGAATTCCTTGCAAAGCACACGACCAACGTGACTGATCCTGTTATCGAGACAACCATCCGCTACATGCGTGATACGCTCTGTTTCGACCGAATCGCCGTCACTGGTTACTGCTTTGGTGGCAGATATGCCTTTCGTTTCCTCCGTGAAGGTCGGGGGGCCGACATTGGTTTCGCAGCCCACCCTAGTTTCCTCCAGGATGACGAGGTCCTTGATATCAGTGGTCCCGCGAGCATTGCCGCAGCCGGTAAGTGATGCAAATTCCGCCTCGAAATGGATTCTTGAGCGTCCTTTTTCTCGTTCTTTTCTCTCCAGGCGCGCACACATGCTAACAGGTCATGCTTGGTAGAAATTGACACCCTTTTCGAGCCGGCACGCCGATTTGAAGTTGAGGGCATGTTAAATCAAACTGCTCAACCATACCAAATTGCCCTCTACTCCGGCACATTTCATGGATTTGGCACCCGAGCCAATATCAGTAATCCAGAACAAAAGTTTGCAAAGGAAGAGGCCTTCTTCCAAGCAGTCCGGTGGTTCAAAGCCTGGTAGAAATTGAGGAAAAGGGAATCAGATGGCACCCGAAACGTAGAATGAAAGACATTTATTACGTCCACCTTTGGGCAGGTTATATGAGAATAGGCAGATATGTCCGTACGGCTAGATTATGAGGCAGATACAAGTGCACTGGTTAGGACCAAGCGAATGTCTTTTTTTTTTTGGCAAGTCCGGCGCTACCTCTATTGCTGCAATGCACAAGAATCTGGCCGTTCAGCCCTCATATGGGCACCTGCTATGGGTCTACATCCTTTTTAAGTGGCCTCTTCAGATGCAAGTGTCATCTTATATTGAAGAATTATAAGGTTTTGTGTCATGCAGCATTGGGTCTGTTGAGATGCTGTTGTTGTGTAAAAACTGTGTTCTTTGGTGTGGCTGCTGACGTCTCTGTCTGCGGCATGAAAAGTTAATCTAGAATAGAAGAACCAACGTCGTAGTTCTGAGATGAAACTGGTGGGATTAAGATGTTGTATTGTAGTAATAAGGTCCTATAAGAAGCGTGTTAAGTACCTAAGGAAGGTTTGAAAATAAGAGAATGGAAATACAATTAAAGGGATAACTCGGCTTAGGAAGTAAGAGAAGTAAGAAGTTGTAAGGATGATAGTTGCTGCTACGGACCAAAAGCAGACAGCTAGAAACGCGCTAGAGCTTGCGACTGAGATGCAGGCGAGACATTAATAGTGTTGAAGCAACCACGGGTTTGATTATTCTACTGTTTGTTTAAGTTACATGTGTCCTCTTTCTTTGTATCCAACTCCCAGCCACCAGCAGATCGGACCACATCAGCCACACTGTCTCAATAAGAACCACATTCCTTAGTATGTCTTATACCTATATATTTCAGCTATTGATATCAATGGAACCAAGTTTCCCAAGACACCCTCTTGGTATTAGATACTTAACGAGCCTGATTCCCTACCAACATTAACGATAGCACCGCTCAAGTTTATTATCTTGGGTAACTCAACCGTCACACTACCGGAATTACGACGCAACGAGCATTCGTACCCTTGCAGCCCGCCAGACTCGAAAAATCAGCCCTACTTCCCTTACTTCGCGGAGGTAAATATTAACTTGTGAAAGTCCGCCTCCTTTAGGCACTATCTCTGCGGCAGACTACCCAGCTTCCATAACAACAAAGAATGTAGTGTCAACACGTCATAGCATCATGTAATACTAACAAAGTTGCCTCTTGAGACACGAAGTGTGTTACGCGGATTGTGGAGCAGCTCGAACACAGCCTTCTCTGTGGCTGGTTATACCTCTGCCAACACATAGCCTGCTACATGAGCGGGGGTAGGGAATACTTGTTCTTAGTTTTAGATATTTAGTTCCTCCTTTGTATCTATTCCGCCTGTTATTCAGCTTTCACAGGCAAAGAACACAGCGGTTCCTCATTTCACATTAATTGCTTCCACGCCTTTCGCTCGCGCCCAGTTATTGCTCAGCACTTAACCCTATTATTCTAGATTGCAACTGCCTCCTGAGTGTTGATTCGGTCCTTCCGCATGTGGGAAGCTTATCAATGTCTTTGCATGCTTACGGATACTGTTGCACAATTGCCGGCTTATGTCTCAAACTTTCCTGCGCTGCCTGCTTATGGTAAACGTTAGTCATGATTCTGTCTCAGCTTGAGCCTGATTTGTAACGCTTGGTATTACAATGCGCAGGAATCTCAATTGGATTAACGGATCCACTGCTAGCCCGGTTAGCATTTTCATTTAGAAACAAAAGAGATTAGACTCTACTACTCCGTACCTAAAGTATAACCCGTAACGATGCATGGCGTAAAAGATCATAAACTGATAGTAGTATTAACACGCGAAGATATTGATAAGACTTCCCTCAATTGAAACTGCGTACCGCTGTAGAAAAAGCCAGAAGCATTGAAACTGAATTAAAGCCAAGCTATAGTAGAAGGATTACCTAGTTAAGAAGGAAGTGTCCCTTGCAGCGTGGAGTCGGTCGCAACACGCAACCATTTTCGGCCGGGCGGCCCATTGCTATTGGACAGATTGATGCGATTGGCGGCTAGCGCATGTTGCAATGGCGATCATGCTGCCCAATGTTCAGCCCCGCGGGCGTCCCTGGCAGCGGCTCATAACGCCGAATCGGGATGTGCCCATCGCCAAGCACCACGGGGCATATTGTTAGCGGCGTCTTTTCTGGAAAGTCGTTGCTGACGGATTCAGACGATGGAATGAAATGGATTTGCAGATGATGATGAGTAAATTAGTCAGGGTGAAGGACTTGCTGCGAGGATTGAGTCTCTTGGTGTGTTACGCATCATCTATAAAAGCCACATCTCTTCGTCGAAGAATCTGTTCTGCTCTTTCCAACACAACTACCACTCCAACTCACTTGCTTCTTCCCTTTATCCAATCATCTTCATCATTCAAGATCTTCAACATGCAATTCTGGCACCTTCTCTTGACCCTCGCCGCCGTAAAGGCGACCATTGCGTCACCAACGGGCTCAGCGATCCAAGGTGAGGCAGATGCAGCTGCCGACATCGACGCTATCATCATCGCCAAATATGGCCTTACCGATGACGGGGAAGTTTCGCCCGCTGAGCTCGGGCTCAGTAAGCGGGCCAGGAAGTGCTACTCGGACGATTGGAAGTGGGACACCGAAAAGAACTACGCCCTGGACCGTGCTGGCAGGTGGTGCTCCGGCAACGGGGGTTCTGGGTCGTACCGCAAGGGGCAACAAAAGGGCGGCTGCTACAATCTGAATTCCGTAAAGCGGGTCAACTTCTTAATCCAAAATCGACAAGACAAGGACACTTCATTGTCCAGCGGTGCTTGCTTTCGCTTCCTACGGGGCATCATCAATGATTGCAGTAGGGGAGGCGAGAACAGCAACGGCGCCTGGTGGTGGACGTATGTTTGCCCTTTCCAGCTCATCTTTTCACTCTAGATCATTCGAGAAGGTTGCTAATTTGACTGTTCAGGGCGGATTCAAACAAGGGTAAATGTTAGATGGCGCCATATCAGGAGTGTTTTGATATGGCAGACTACGCCAACTGGCTTCCGTCTAGTTATACGGCACATTGGAGAAGCAGGCAGTTGGTCACTTGGTAGCTAGTGTACGTGTCATGCTACCGGTATCATCTGTGTAGCAAAAAAACCCCTTCTCTACTTGTTGTCGCTTGGTTAGGCTAGGACAGCGCCTTTTTTTTCGACTGGGGGATATTACAGATCACGTCTGGTGTCTTTCCTTCCTGCCCCCACGCTCACTTCTTCCCAATCTTGTACCTTGAGGAACGAAAGGTTCTTTCTTCCGCGCCTTCCTTACTCAAGCTCTGGCCATTAGGAAATCTGCGCGAGGTATAGTGCAATCTTTTCACCACAATTTCTATAGCACATTCGTTTTACTATAGCTTTTATACAACAATCGTTTTACTACACTCTCTATGTGGTATGATGCAAGAGTTGGTCGGCAATATGGACAGAATTGCATTTCTTTGATAGGTCTTGTCTGCAACCATAGCCTCTGTTGTTCTCTCTGTGCTTGGTTGCAAGCTTGGGACAGGTACTGTCCTTCTGTTCTCGTTCTCTCTTCTGTTTTTGTGCACCTTTTTTGGTGAGTGCAAGGAAAATCAACCAATGGGTTTAAACCAAAATGAAACAATCGATTATTTAGCCAAAACTACATTTTGCTATTAAAGGCTAATTACTTACGCACTTCTTAGTTGTATCATCCTTTTTATTCAGTCGATGGTTTCAACATTAGCCATTTAGTCCATGAATGGTGGCATTCTATGCTAGGCTCCTAAGAAGCACCGAACGATTAAATCGTATACCGGAAAAAGCTTGCATCGTCGCCTCTCTCTCGCTCAGCGTTCTTCTGCTCCTCGCTGTACTCACTGGGTGGCCTATACAATGCATCTCGCCGAGCATTCTCACGGCGCAAGTGGATGGTCATCCCCACGGCCAGAATGAATGCCATGGTCTGGCAACCCATCAGCGTGCCGAAACCGGGGAAATATCTTGGAGCATCCTTCTTCAGAAATAGGTATGCTGCAACAACACCTCCGAGGTTACCACAGCTCACGTTCATCGCGATTCCCACGCCTCGCTTGAGGGAACCGCCGATATTATTGCTGTTCCAGGCAATACCCTGAGGTATGCTGGGGAAAAGGCCCGAGGCGAGAAGAAAGCAGCCAAAGTATCGGATTCCAGCATGTCGGACCGCCATTAGCAGGATGAGTCCAACTCCGCTGCCAAATTATTAGCACATAGCCACAGCACAGAACGGTGCCCCAGGAACTTACGCCATGGCAATAAAGACAACCATGAAGATACCTCGTTGCTGCACCTTATCGGCCCACCATCCAGCTCCAATACAGACAGCGCATGCCACGATATAGGGAGGAGTGCTCATAAGTTGCGCGGTCGTGTTGGAGTATCCAAGATCGCGGATGATTGTTGGCAGGAACAAAGAGTAAGAGTAGACGCCAGTGAAAGTTCCAGTTGCCATGAGCATGTGGACCCAGATCTTCCAGTCGCGAAGCGCGTCCCAGACGTACTTCATGTCAAACTCATCCGCGAGTGACGATTGGTCGAGCTTCAGGCGCTCTTGGACGTGCTTTCTCTCTTCCTCGGTTATGAATTTCGCTCGTTCTGGGTAATCCGCCATCAACTTGAAAGATGCCAAGGCTAGTAACAGTGATATCGTTAGAGATGGCGTCGTCGTGCTTGGAGAGCCGGTCAACATACCAACAAGAACTGTAAGAAGTCCCTCTAGGATAAAGATCCATTGCCAGCCAGAAAGCCCTGCCACACCACGCATCTCCATGATGCCGCGAGCTAGCAAACCGCCGAACGCGCCTGCAGCTGTGGCTGCAGAAAAGAAGACTGCCATGCGAAAGCCGCATTCGTGGCGTCGATACCACATTGTGATGCTGAGTAAGGTAAGCTAACAACGTGGCAATCATGACGGTTTGAGGCATTTACTAGTAGGAAATTCCAGGAAACAAGCCACCTTCAGTCAGACCGAGGAAGCTTCGTGCAACGAGAAGACCCGGGTAGCTCTGGACAATTCCCATCAAAGTGCAGCAAATTCCCCACGCAACCATCATTGAGGGAATCCAGATCCATGGCCTGAACCTCTTCATGGCCATGTTAGAAGGAATCTCAGCAACAACGTAGAAAGGGAAGAACACGGCCAGGGCATTGTTGTACATGAGGCCAGACATGTCAAGGTCAGCCTCAAGCGTATCAAGACGAGCGTTTCCAATGTTGGTGCGGTCGAGGAAGGACAGGAGATAGAGCAGAGCCACAAAAGGGATGATCGCCCAGTCAATCTTGCGGATCAATTTCTTTGTGTCTGCCTCGCTCCAGCCGGCATTCTCAACTGAGCCGGATCTGTCGGAAATGTTCACATTGTCGGCGATCTGGACGCTTGCTGCGGCGCTGCTTGGCGATTTCTCTATCATGTCGAAGTGCGGACTAAAAGGTAAAGATAGAAGTGGATGAAAATCTAGGAGGTATTTGAGGAAGAAGATATCGAGACAATGGTCTTAAGAGTGATGAATCATCATAGGGTTACACCAGGCCATACTTATAGTCAGGTCGGGGCAAGATCTCGGCCCCGGACCATGTCGTGGTACCATTAGATTGCCGAAGTGTCTACAAGGGCTCCCCATAGTCTCGGACCGACTGATCGACTTGACATGGGGTGATATTTTCTGGGGTAAACACAGGGAGCGCGCTAGCTTGATTCGATACGAGTCAGTGCCGACACATCATTGAATTGCGACATAAGAGCTTGGCTCTGGGGGGCTGAGCACAGGTCATCTGGAGCCAAGTCCGTGTGGAGGCAGCAAGTTTCAACACGATTTATAGATGCTTTGGAGACATTTTATTCTACCTACCTTATGCTAGGTCTACTCTAAGCAAGTACACTTTATCCCAGATGAACACGCAATCTTCACCAGGATGAACTCCCCGAGGCCTGTGCACTGGGGTCTAATTAGAGTTATTTAAACTACAGCACCTTCCTCGCTCACAATGTTACATGCTGTTTCTTGACTTGGACTGGCGTCCTCTCCGCATTGATTGTGGTGGCCCGCAGAGCGGACCGGTCGGTCCGAGAATCTGGGTCATAAGCGAGAAGATGCGGGGGTGGGTCTCTTAAAAGACAAGGCGGTGATCTCTCCGCCAAGGAGGGCATTCCTGTTTCTCATCACCTTAAACTGTCTCCTTAATTTCTTTGCCTTTGGTTCGCACCTTCAGATCGGTTTAGTCTCAGGCGAAGCTTACGAGGCAGTCATAGAGCACAAAAACAAATACATACCCAGCAGAGATATTTAAATATTAATATGATCTAGGGATTATTCTAATGAAATTACTTACTATTGCTTACGGCCCGAGTGCATTCGATCCAACATATGCTCTCGGTAATCTTATTAGTACTTTTTCTTAGATCAAAATCACGAGATCAAGATTGGCTCAGTGATAGAGGAGACCGAGGCAACCTTCGATATGTTTCTCGGTGGTACCGGTAGCAACGTCCATCGGTCATTAACACTACTTTCTAGCCTCATCTACAATTACGT
Source organism: Fusarium sp. JS1030 (assembly GCA_000966855.1). Taxonomy (NCBI): domain Eukaryota; kingdom Fungi; phylum Ascomycota; class Sordariomycetes; order Hypocreales; family Nectriaceae; genus Fusarium; species Fusarium sp. JS1030. The sequence goes on from JWIW01000103.1 coordinate 562,333, forward strand.
CCAGCAAGTCAGTTCTACTCGTCAAATATTCTTGCTAATCTATTCTTTAGTGCGGCAGGCCACAACGCATCGCTGATGCAGATGATGCTCCGAGCGATGCGTCAGTAGTCAACCCATGAATAAACAGAAGCAAATACTAGAGAGGTAGTGAGACACGTTGACGGAGAATCAGCGAACGGCAACTGAAATTCTGAGCGACTAGCTGGAGTCGATTCGGTAACTTGAGCAGGAAATCCAGACGAGCAAGATGCAAGCAGCCGAAGAATTGAAGAAACTGGAAGAGGTCAGACGCATGCATGAGCGGACCACCAAGGCCTGAAACCTTCAATGCCAGTACTGTGTTCAAAGTTGAAATGTTGCCAATGAAAGTTGGTTTTGAGCCGAGATGTTGTATCTAGTTTATTAAATTCTAACCCTTGTCATCTCATTCCCATCTGGATCTCAATCTTTTCCTTTTATCTCCATGGGTTCATCGGCAGACAAAACCCCAACACGGTCCTGAATGACTGATTTTCCAATGATAATTGCTCAAAAAACAATGCACAGCCAAAACACATCACGCTCATCTTGCACTCTACCGCCCATTTGAAGATTATGCTCTTAATCAGTTGGGTGACACTTTACATGACACTCTACATATTTCCACAAGACCAACTTGACGAGGAGCGGGAGAATCGTAGCCCCATTAATTTGACCCAAACTTCCATTTGAGATGGGGCTAGCTAATCTCAAATCCTTTTAACCCCATGCTGGAATTTTCTCGCATCTTCTCCGGACAAATGAACGCTCAAGGATGCAGTTCAACACGCTGGTTTGAGATCCCTTGGAGCGCAGAAGGGCGCATCAAAAGTCCTCATTGTAGCTCAATTCAATATGAATGCCGAGCAAAGGAATACCTCGCTAACATCTAATATGAGAACCATGTCCGTCGCGCGCAGTGGAAAAAAGGGGCAAAATGCTCTAAGGATACCAATGGTTTAGATGCTCGATCTCGACCTTCTGGTAGGCCAATTTTGTAATTGCGAAACCATCGCTCCCCATTTTCAAGCAGCAGATTGGGTCTTAGTCCGAGCCTCCACTCCGTCTGCATGCGAGCCTGCCTATTAATTATTTGCGTTGAAAAAAGAACTTCTGAGAAATTCCCCTGAGGTTCTATATGCTTTCAAGTCCGAGACTCTGAATGCGAGCCAGCCTATCAAATGCCGTATCTTGAAATAAGAACTCCACTTGGCGCGACACACATCAAGCACTCGACAGTCAGGCCACTGGTAAAAGAATACACATCATTATTAGATATTCCAACTAGCCAAGAAGTACCTCAGTATTATCAGGCCTTATCCCTTTGTTGATGCATCGGTCGTAAGCACGCCAAGACATGGCGAGTGCGAAATCACTTGTATAAAGCCCTAGGTTTAAAGATATAGACTCTGCTCTCTCTTTTAGCTAAACTCCCCCAAACTCGCGCTCTCCCACTAGTCAATCGATCTCAAAGCGGTCCTCATGGCTAAGCACCCAGCAATCCACAATATCGAGATGCTGTCACCACAACAGCACGGCATAACGCACGCTACAATGGACAATTCGATCACCAATGATAGCAACGAGGCCATCAATAAAGAATCGGGGCAACTTGGGATGAACGACAAGTCAAGCCAATGGAATTTGAACATCAGCGAAACGCCCGTACGATCTGCAACGACATTCATCGTACCACCACAACAACAGCGAGACCGACGATGGTGGCATAGAATCGGTCGCCCTGGAATACTCGTCCTCACCGTCGGTACGGGTGTCATTGTCTTCGCTGTTGCGCTCCTGATCTTCCTCTGGGAAGGTGCCGACAGGGCGAGGGACCACCGTCACCGGGCAAAATTCTGGGATGACATCGTCTTCAACGACTGGTCAACACAGCTCGTCACCATCTGCTCGGCCGCTATTCGAGTATCGATGGGTTTCCAGATCGGTCTTGCGGCAGCAGCCATGGCGGCTGTTATACTAGAGACTACTGGCAGTCGTTTCTCGGATACGGCAATGCTGTCTATCCAACGAGCTTCGAGTTCCAGCGCTGGCCCACTAGACCTTCTTCCTACAGCTTGGCGACACTGTCTTGCAGGCCGCATCTCGGGACTGCTCTACTTCTTCATTCTCGCTTTGACGGTTGTCATAGCATTGATCTCAACCCTGACCTCGACCATCCTTCTCTTTGACCTCGGTCAAGGCCAGATCTCGGCTCCGATATCTACAGAGACCAAAGCTGTTGGCTTTGATAATTCATCGTATGCTCCCCACAGCAGCATCGCGTATTGGAAGTCCAGACCTATCGCGCATTGGCGCTTTGCCGAGACTCGTCCCGCCGAGATGGAGACTGAACTCCGCACCGAGAATGCCGTGGATACGGGCGACGTCTACCGGGCCATGCTTCCGTTTGACAACGCAGCAGACAGAGCTACTCTCGAGTATTACGATGGGCCCGCTGTAGTTATCAATCAACGAACGGCCTGCTTCGGACCAACTTTTAGTAAGGCGAAGATCGAATGGCAGTCAGGCGAGGATGGCCTCATTGACGGATTGCACCTTAATGCCACAACTACCATCGAGGGTCAGGACGACTTCATTGGAAGTGGTGTGAGTAAGCCTGGACCAATTTACTGCAGGCTTCACAACTATTGGAACGGCACAAACCACTATTTCCGGCCAATCTCTCTATGCAACAAACTTGAATTTCTCGACGCACCCATTACAAATGGTTCTATGAACCCTCTCTCCGGCTGGTCGTATGGCTTCAGATATATCATGCTCGTCAGTTCGGGCGAAATATTGAACGGGCTCGTCTCTTACTACAACAATGGTACAGTGCTTCCCAAGATACCGAAAGAGCTGAAGGATTTGACGTTTCGTCAAGATGGACCTTGGACAACGGCCCATACAGCCAATGGGACTGAGGTATTCAATGCTACCATGTGCTACGTCAGTCAGAACCTACCTCACAAGTTCAATGTCACCATGACAGGACAAGCTACTCCCTCTGAGCCAAATTTCCTGACTGAGGTGTCAAGCCTGACGGTCAGGACGAACGATACAAGTGTTCTCCGACAGATGGGCGTTGGAATCTCTCCCGACAATTCGACGGGACGTGGCATTCTAGACCTCCAAATCAACTCGGGACCGGAACTCTGGGCCGATTTGTCGTCCGACCCGGACGTTGAGATGGATGTGCAATCTGATTACTTTGAACTTTGGGTTACACTGTTTGAGTATTCCCTCCTAGGCGGTTGGTCCCTTGCAGGCAGGCTTCTGCCCTACGACATCACGACCAGGATCAATTGGGCAACGCACCCAGAGCACACTGCCGTGTTCCAAAACATCCTCCACGAGACTGGTGATCCGGCCCAAGCAATCCAGGCACTTGTATTCCGCGTTTACCAGATGTTGTACTACGACTTTCTTCCCATTTTCGACCCCACCCACAACGTCACAATGATCAAGGCCGAAGACGTGGTCATTCCGCTACGGTGGACAAATTTCGCCGTTGTCATGGCCATCATAGCTGCGCACTTTGTCGTTACTGCTGTCACCATGGTGCTCTTTGCGAAGCGCACCGAATCTTCTCTCTTGGGCAATGCCTGGCAGGCTGTGTCGCAGATGGTTTCACCGGAGACGCAAGATATCATTCGGGCAGCGGGCAGCGAGGGCATGAAGGATAAGCAGGTGGGAGTGCTAGCACAATCAGCAGGTCGGCATAAAGAAGCGTACGCTTTGTCAAGTGGCGTCGATGGCAACAGGACAGAGTTGCGTGTACGTTAGATGTAAGAGAAAAGGACAAGGATTGAGTGGGATTGTCTTGTAGAATTTAGAGGAGTATTGTACAAAAAGAGAAGCATTCATCGCGAAGCCCCCCGAGTATCCCATCTCCTCTCTCCACGTCACCTTATGACTCTAACCTTCTTGCAGCCCTTACTGGCTCCAGACACTGGGAGGGCCATTCACTCCGATTCCGCTATGCGGCCTGTCCTCTCCGTCTTCAGTATCAGAAATCAGCGCCCGCTCTTCATCATTCTCGTCGTTCTCGCCATGGCGTCCTGATTGGCCATTGCAGTGTGGGCACTTGTGAGGCGTGCCAGAGCCCAGGTCGCCCACGAGTTCCCGGATAATGTCGCGCACCCTACGTGTCTTCAACAGCACGAGCAGCGCCAGGTAAAGGTGAAGGAACATGTTGAACATGAGCGGCGTGGACGAGTAAGCCACCAGGAAGGTCTCCCCAGTGTCTTGCCAGTGGTTGTGCGTCCATGTGAAAATGAGGGCAAGGAGGGAAAAGGAACCCAGCAAGACATCGGCGACGAGACAGTTTAGCGGCTCAGTGATGGGCGTGGCGAATGTAGATTTGAGATGTGCGCCCTGGCGGTACAGGCGGCTCACGGTGAATCCGAAGACGGCCGAGGCGGAGAGCAGGAGAAGCGTGAAGACTGCGACGGGTCGGACCATGATGATGAAGCGGATAAAGTTGAGGGGCAGGCCAACAGCCGCGGAGTAGACCAGGAAGTTTCTGGCCGGATGGTTGACCGCCGCCGAGTTGATGGTCATCATGATGGGCTATTTCTGATTGTGGTTCTAGTTGTGTGGTTTGGCTGTGTGGTATGCGATGTGAATGATGTGTTTTGGTGTGAGATGTGAGATGATCAAATTGATTCAAGGGAAGAAGCAGTATTTATATCAATGCTGGCAAAGTTGATCCTAAATTTATAATTGAGGCTCAATGCCGGGATTCCGCCCATGAGTGCACCGCCTTGGCGATCCGCGACAGGTGTCACAGGTTTCAGCCGAATCCTCCGAGGCAACAGCGTAAGCACTAAGTACTGCGAATAAGTTTCCATCCAGCTGCCTGCACTGCGGGCATTTCCTGACTGGGCGACCGGCCACGAATCAGGCGTTGGCCTATTCGCCGCATTGGGGGCCGCTGCAGGGAGTCGATTGGGGCTGTGTCTCACAAGGCGGACATGCAAACCCCAGGCATCAGAATTGGTAGCGAAGCGATATGCACCATTGGTTACTGTACGATGATTGGGTATCTGGTCCAATGATCGACACAGAATTCCATGTGCATTGACCATGCTGCTCGATTGACACCCCACAGCCTCAGGACTTTAATGATTCTGCCTGATCTCCTCAGCAGCGACATGGCGCAACAAGAAGCCACGTTTTGGAGATTCGCCGTTGCTATCAATGGATATGGGCAGAGGCCACGACGCAGATTACTTGATTTTTCCGACAGTCTGGTGCGCCGCAATTTCTACTTGTTGAGCTACAAGCAGGCTTCCCGGATTTATTTCGAGAAACATGAAAGTTTCTACTAAGCCAAATGGTGCCCCTCTACTATGGCAATGTTATTATCGATTTTGACCTTGCTTAAAATTTCATCCCCACACTCTCTCCTAAAATTCTTCTACCTCGCTCGAATTTCCTGGCCAGATTCCATTTTTTCCTGGCGGCAGAACTCCATTCGGGCCAAGAAAGTCCTAGAACATTGACGTAGTAGTGGTCACATTCATCTTTAAACTTTGCATGAAACGCTGATAGCTCTGCCACCTATCTTGATGCAGGTCAGCGCTAGATGAGCCGCAGGTGAGACATGATACTGACCCATGTGATTAACGTACATACCTAACTCTCTCTTGCCATAGGTACAGAGGCCAGTCTTCATGTAATACAACATAGTTTTGACAAAACAGCACCATCTCAACAAGCCCAACAGTGCATCACACCCATGTGATTCAGATGGAACCGATATTTGCTCAAGCCACGTGTTTAAACAATTAACCAAACGTTTGATCCATTGTCACTGAAGGCCATGCATCAGTCTCGTCGAAAATAATGATGCATCATGACAAAGATTCTATGATACAAAGCACCTCCAACAAAGGTATCAATCCATTTTGCAATTATCAAAGACAGACTACAGTTTTATACCAGTCTACCACCTTTTGCCATCCGCAGGCCGGATGGGCGAGAAATCACAATGTCCCCTAATTCCAAGAATGCATATTCAGCGGCCCGGTGGTCCCAGACTCTCAAGGTCCAGAGATCGGGTATGTCTGAGATGCGACCACCTCATTGTGCGGCAGGAGTTCCAGTTATATTAACTCATTGATTGTCTTCGATGACATGGAGGTCGCATTGCAGTCTGGCTTCTCGAATCCGCTGACTACTCTTTTAGGTTTAAAAATCCGCTCTGACAAAATGGTTAATAAGATGATACGCTCCGCGTGCATCTTCATGGGATGACGTGCTGGCAGTGTTGTTCCTCCCACAAAGGCCAGTCTGGTCCAGGAGCAGACTGTGTCTAATACAGTGTCTGATACAGTGTCTCCAGCACTGTGAATTGGTCATACCATGGCTACGCAGAGCAGCATCAGAGGCAAGATACGGTCCATTGTCGATGCTGTTAGGATTCCAGAGGGCGCATGTGCTTTGGCCGAGGGTAAGATTACCGGCGTCGAGCGCGTTGTCAAGGCTGGTCACACATATGGCCCGCTCGAGGTGGACGTGGCGCTGATGAACCGTGGCACTAAGGCAGTGATCAAAGTTCTCTTCAAGAATGGAATTTCCATGCCGAGGTTGTTTCTGCAAACGATAGCCCGTCAATTCTCGCCGCGATGTTCAGGGGGCAATGGTATAAGAGACCGAAGGGCACACACGTAAGATCTAAGTAGCTTGCGAAATCCCCAGCTCCAGAGTAAATCAAGAATGGAATACAGGTGAAAGTTAGATCGGTCTCTTTAGGCTCGCGCATACAGTAGACCTTTGTCAAGATCTCTGGGGTGTTGTACTTTGAGTATCTGCTGAGCAATAGCTTGTCGTGATTGGTCACGCTGTTCAGTGGCGCGTTCAATCGCTTACAACCAAGTATTGGACATTGGCTGCGATCAAACAGGTATTGGCCATCAGTTATAGTTCTTCGCAATCATCTTGCATCAACTTGAAAGTATTAACTATGGCTCTGGCCAAATCAAACCTGGCTCCCTTATCGCCCCCTATTGCAATGCGTTTGATGAATCGCCCATTGGCAAAATGGTTCTATTTCCTTTACAGTAACGCTTGGCGTCCATGATGGGGTCCCCGCACTCGCCAACAATGGGGGTTCTTATCGTCGCCACTGATTGGCCCCTTTACCATAAACTGCACTAGACCCCCTAATTACCTCATCAGCTTCCATCAGAACCTCCACCACGCCAAGTATCGAGAGCTCGAGACGCATGCACGGCACTGAAAGCATACACAGCGTCGCTGGCATCGTCCGCCATTCGACGCTCACCCAAGTCATCTTTTGCCACCACACGCACTGAATCCAGCGGGACAACCAAGACGCAGCCTTCTGTGCGTCAAGAGATACCACATTTAGCTTCGCCTGCCACTGCTCCTGATGGCATCTCCATCATCCGAGGACGCCGAGTCATCTACCTACCCTGGCCGACCGGCCTTCAGGATTCGATCCGAATTCGGAGGATCAAGGACATGGAGAAGCAGGAAGAGCAGACCCTGCGATACGTGTCGAGGACGCAAGACGGCTTGCATCATTGAAACTACCCCGCCATGTGAGTGAAGACGCGTCACAATGGATGTTTCAATCGGTTATCGATCTCATCGACTTAGGTCTCTTTTGCAAGTCCAGAAATCTTCCTTGCAAATCCAGCTCAAGACTTCCTCCCCGCCGGAAACGCCGATATGAGTCACATGACCAGGACAACCTCATCCCGACCGAGGTAGTTGAGAGGAACTCCCACAGTGGTCATTCATCCGAGGAAGCGGGATCACTCGAGACTCTTGGCGACTCAATCAACGAAGCACAGTGCAACGCCGAAGCGGTACCGCTTCCAAGGCAAAGCCATACTTCGTCTCCGCCTGCACCAGTACACACCAGTCCGCCAGCTCCAATCCCATCGATATCCCCCGGCTCTGCCCCTATCCATCACGAAAGCGACCACCTCGGACTTCTTCCTCAGTCCTACTCACCCTCCGCATCCGTAGCTGCTCGCAGCGTAAGCAACAACACGGGGACACCACGACTGTCGTGGCTAGAAGGCGAACAACGCACGGCTCACTCCATAGGTCTCTCGGGCGAGCAAGACACCAATCTTCTCGCTTCTTTGCGTTCAATTATCGTCAGTGAGCGCAACGAAATAGACAATAGCGTCATTCAGGTGTTTCCGGGTGATGCAGGATGCGGCGAGCCTCCGATCCATTTTAACATGGTCCTCGATGGTCTCCCCGAACCAGATCAAGCTGCTAGGCGGGAGATATCTGATGCCATTGAGCAGCTTGTGGGAGAGCATGGCCCTCGCCTAGTAGCACTCTTCTTCAGATACGTCCATCCCATGACCTACGTTGTTTCCAAGGGCCACTTCCTCCACGCTTTCTACAGCGATATCCTGACCGTGCCGGCATCTCTACGGGGAGTAATATACGCTTTAGGTGTGAGTGCTTGGAAGCGTGATCCTCAATGCGCTAGCCTCACGCCGCCGAGCTCATACACTCTGTTCCAGAGGGCTCACTGGGCTCTCCACACAGAGACGCACGCGCCCAACAAATGGACACTTCAGGCGGCACTTCTCCTCATTCACGAACGACCAGGAGACAATTTCACCATGGAGACGCCGAGGACGTGGATAGTGGCTTCGGAAGCGACAGCTATAGCGCAGATGCTGGGTCTTCATCGCGACCCCAGACTGTGGAACATTGCCCCGCTGGAGAAGAATGTGAGACGAAAGCTGTGGTGGGCCACGTATATGACCGACGTGTGGACTTCTCTTTACCACGGAAACCCTCCTCACATAGCCAAAGACTCATTCACCACATCACCGATGCAGATCGAGGAAATTCTAATAGACGAGGACGTTGATGAGGATCCTCAAAACTTGCTCGAACGCTCGTATGTCTCGACCAGTGTCACAGCAAGTGCTCGATTTGTGGAACTTGTTAAACTCAGTCGAATCCTACGAGAGCTGCTTGATTCATTCTAGTAAGCATGGCCTGTCTCCGCATCTTGCTTCATTTTCTCACAAGACACTTCTTAGTTCCGATCAGGCATACAAGACAACCATCGCAGACATAAAGGGAAGAGAAGCGAAACTCTTCGAAATCGAGAAACAGCTTGAGAGCTGGGTGCTGCTGCGTGCTAGCTGCGTTGACATAATTCAATCGGATAACCCACAGGATTACACTACCAATGGTAAGTTTAACAAAGTTGATTCCGTTCTTTTTTCATTATGTCTGACTTGGTGTTGCAGCCCCCCTTCACCTTGGCTACTATGCTGTCAAAACACTGCATCTCCGCGCTCTTATGTGGCCAAGTCACATGGCTGCCAAGACCGACCCGAATTCATCTCTGCGGCGATACTACGATAAAGCTCTGCGCGAATTTAGCCCGTTTGTTGATTTCCTTGACGGCATTGATGCCCGGTCATTGAACTCATTCTGGGGAGATCGTAAGTACCTGCCAGTTGTGTCATAGGGCTGTGCGTCGTCATCAAGCACAGGCGCTAACATTATGTCCAGATGCACGGTCCCAACTTGTTCTATGCGGCAACTTTTTGGTTTTCCTGTTCCTTGTAGCCCCGACACCAGACAAGGTCCAAGAGACGTTCCAATTGCTCGAGAGAGTCTACTCGGGGTTGAAGCGATGTCGAGACATGGCGGATAATGAGGAAGCTGTGGCTTTGCTCCGGCCTGCACTGCTGCGCGTGGAAACCCTCTTCACGCAAGCTGCACGAATAATGGATACAAGAGACGAAGTGCCGATATGAAGGGTTGATTCGCTGCCAGCCAAGATTTGATCGTTATTGGCATCTTTGAGATGCTGCTGTTGTGTAAAACGTGTTCCCCGGTGTGGAAGCTGACGGTTCTGTCTGCGACAGGAGAAGTCTAATACGATATCAAACCGATTGGCATCTTATGGCATTTGCAACAGGGATACTCTTATCATCAACCTGGAAGACAATCGGATCGTTGAGGGGTACTGGGAAAACTTCCGAGAGTTCCGATTATACTGGGTACCTTGCATCTCGAAGTTTAGATGATGGGCCGAGCCGAATGCTAGCGTTGAGTTTGAAGCAATGGCGAGCCAAATTAAAGAGGAGAAAGCTAGCCACGGCGCTAGTCTACTTCTGGTAATATCTAGGGTAGGGCAAACCAGATGAGCAAGACCTGAATTTCTCCTTTTACTTCAAGACGAGGCTGCTTCTATTCACCCTCAGAAAAAGAAAAAGAATGATAGCTGCAGGTGCCGACTATAGGAAATATAGAGGCAGTGCACTCCATGCATTCAGGCAGTTTTTAGCCTGACGGTGCAATTCAGCAGTCATTGATTGATATGAGGGTCTTGTGAATGACGCGCTACCTCAGGTCGCAGAATTCAGGAGAGCCGATGGCCCGGCGGAGCCTCATTAATCCCTGCTGCTCAGTTTTAAAACAAGCTACAGCAGGTCGATGCATTTTTTCGGGTGCTCAACTTGAGATGCGTTGCGATCGCCTTGTTGCATACGACAGGCCCAATTGAATGTTTTCCTGCATTTCGTGAGGTAATACGGCATTTCATCCAGTGCCTACGGAGTACCCTTTTGGTCGATCGACGTCATCAGTTAGCAAATGCTCCGCCACACTCCTACCCAATTTGGGTTGATGTGACGCCCTCTGGCGCTTACAGGTGCCGCAGCACAGCCCCAGCACAGAAGCAAAGAGGATGCAGAGCACTTTTGCAGTCGAGGGAGTGCTACCAACTCCGTATTGGGCAGGGATGGCTGTCCTTTTCAGTGAGGCTAACCGCTCCGTGCCACCCGAGTTCATGATCCTTTATCTTCAGGGGCAAGAAATGCAAAGGAAATGAGAGCGAACACGCCAAGCCTGGGCACCTGAATTGACCGGGGTCTGGACTTTCACCGGATACTCCGCTTGATCGTGCTAGAGAGCACGAGGCCGTAGCCGCCTCTCGGCATGCCATCGACGGCACGTAATAATTTCAGTTGGCGTTGGCTTGGGGTGCCTGGGCAAGTGGGACGCTATTTATTGGCTCTCGGCCCCAAGATCGACAGACCCCCGGATTGGAGAGAAATCTTATGATGCAGTCTAAACAGCGGGTCTAAACGAGGGAGGGGAAGGGAGAGGCTTGATGGTGGAGACGGGGAGATGACAGGGCACACGTGGTGCCTGGTGTCTTCCAGAGAAGTATTTGTTCTTTGATCCTTCTTTTTCCTTTTCTTTTCTACCCATCATGGTCGAGAATTTTCATGCCTTGTATCTTATATCCTAACTAGGCAGCTCCCCAATGCTAATACGGGCAGGGGGTGACATGTGAGACCGTCTCGGACCAACACGAGTCGCCAACTGAGACTACCGAGCCCGTTGAGGCTGTGCCACGTCGCTTGGATATTGAGAGCGGATTTCCGCATTGCATGGGATCGGTTCCTCCAATTTTCTCTTGTTTTTATTATTTCTCTCATGTTTCCTTGATGGTGCCGCCTGTTATTCGGGCGTTTCCGTTCTGATGATGCGGACGCCATTCTTCAACGACGTCGACCCGATCGTGGGAGTAGCCAGCGCGGCCGTTTTTTGCACATATTTGACCCAGCATATTTCGTCACGGCGCCCAGAGATTTGGTCCGAGATCATTTGCTGGATAGCGCTCCCATTCATCTTTAAGCAGTTTGGCCAGTCGCGTCCCACCCCGTCTTTGGCTTCCATTCCATTTAGCGAAGCCCAAACCCGCAATGGATCCTCAATACCGCAATGGATATTTGCCCTCGCCGTGGCGGTAGCTTGTCTGTATAGAGCAGAAAGTAGCATCGTCACTTTGTTTGTAAGGAGCTCACATCGAGTAGCGAAAAGTGTTCTCCAGGCTAAGACAGTGCAGCCGTTTTTAACTCCCCTCTTCCTAATAGCCCAGAGACATCTTGGATGGGAATCTCCTACCTCGACAATATCCGAATGCTGGCCATTTTCGGCTCTCATTAACTCAATATGGGGTGCCGCCTCGGTCGCCGCCGTTGCCTGTCTCTCCTTGTTCAACCGAGATCTCCCGGGATCTGCGCTATCGGCCATCCCTGTCGCTTCCCTTCTCATTGTTTACCTCGTGCTCACGCCTAGGCCAAGCAACGGAGTCCAATCCCTTCCTCTTATCGACGCCGAGGCCTCCATTATTCCCCTCTCGATCAAGGTAGTGGTGTTTTTACTCGTGGTCTTGAGCGTGCAAACTGCGGCTTTCGGGTTTCTCTCAAGCGATATTGTACCCACATTATTGCTCGGTCTAGCCAAGGCTTCGTCTTGGTTTTTCATGATCCGAACCGTTCGTACCTTTTCCCTGATGTTATTAGAGGATGCTTACCCACTCCTTAGGCACAAAATACTTCTTGGTGCATCGCCACCACCATCGGCACCTTTGCCATTACGGCTACCCGCAACCCTTTTGTTCAGTCCTCAGAAGTGCAAACTTTGACTCACCTTGTGGTCTCCCTCGCTAGTCTGGGCCAAACCATTCACTTTGTTCCAAAGCAAGCGAAGGGTAGAGCAATCATTTGGGCCTTTTTCATCCTACCGTTGGTTCCCTATGTCTCTAACGTCTTGAGTATAAGAAGGGCACAATTACTAGCACCGAAGAGCTTTGGAGATTCTCGAACACACCCTGTCGAAGCTTTGGCTTATGACGCCAAAACTGACTTCGATGCCCTGCTGCGAAACCAATCTGCGAGTTACCCAGCCGCCCACCACGAATACCGACGACGATACGGCATTGAACCACCGCCCGGTTTCGAGGCTTGGTATGAGTTTGCCCTATCGCACCACTCCCTCATAATCGATGAATACGACACGATTTACGATGCTGTCTCTCCGTTCTGGAAAATGAGTGGCCAGGAATTCGGCGAGATGATGAGAAAGATGCGAAAGGCGCCACAAAGCGAGGTTTGGCTCTGCACTTTTTCAGCAAAAGAAGCCAAGACCCGATGTGAGCATCCTCATCGCAGTTATGACAGGCATTATAGCCTACTATTTGACACGCTATTGGGAGACCTCAAGGGGGTGCTTCCTGACGTTCAGTTTCTCGTCAACCACTTTGACGAACCGAGAGTTGTGATCCCGCTATCAACTGACTCTCTTGACCAAAAGCCGTTTCGGTTTACTGACATGTCTAAAAAGTCTACTTGGGATAAAATTACAGCGTCTTGTGCAGAATCCCATCGAAAGACTGGCGACGCTTATCCCGAACACCACACAGAGACCTTTGACTTGCCCTTTGTCAAAAACCAGTTCTCCGCCATGGACCTATGTCAGCATGAGGAGTACCGCAATATGCATGGCTTTTTGATGAGCCCCAAAACCTTTCGCCTTGTGGAGGGCATGGTGCCAATACTGTCAACTGGTGCACCATCTAGCATGGGGGACATCCTGTTTCCGAGTCCCGCCTACATCGAGGAGGAATTCCAATACGACGAGGCACGAGACCCGGAATGGGACCGCAAGACAAACAACCTTTACTGGGCGGGCTCGACAACTGGCGGGTTCGCCCTCGACGATCAGTGGAGAAATCAGCAGCGACAGAGATTTGTAGCCTTGGCGCAAAACTTGGGGTACCAACAACATTCTTATCTGAGAGAAAACAGAGGGATGGTCGAACGCGTCAAATCGAGCTTCCTCAACAGTCGATTGTTCGACGTTGCCTTCACTAGAATCTTTCAGTGCGATAAGCCATACTGCAGAGATCAGAGGACATATTTTAACACGAGGTCTTGGGTGGACAAAGATGAAGGGCTTCGATCACGGCTGGTATTCGACATGGATGGTAACGGCATCAGTGGCCGATACTACAAGCTCCTGGCCTCGAACTCGGTTCCACTAAAACAGACGATATTCCGAGAATGGCATGACGAGCGTCTGATGCCGTGGGTACATTATGTACCGGTTAGTCAAAGCCTGGAAGAGCTTGCTGAGCTTGTCTTCCATCTGACATCAACCGAGGATGGGCAAAGAACTGCAAAAGAGATAGCAACACGCGGAAAGGAATGGTTTTCAAGAGCATTTCGGGACGTCGATATGACCATTTATACATACCGGCTGATGCTGGAATTGGCCAGGCTACAAGACCCGGCAAGAAAAGCGAGCTGATGTACCTGGGGTTTCGGGTTGAGAATCTACTTGCACACAACTTATACCTGTTCATATAACTCGAAACATAGAAAAAAATAAACAGTAGGCGTAACTCCTGTCTCCAACCCTCGTGCATGGGTTGTCACAGCTCAGCACGGTTAGGCAAGGCGTCTCACGACAGATGTCCCGGATTCAACTTTCTTTGGCCCGATAACCTATTTAACAAATTCTAAGGGTACAATTTATTAGGCCGGTTTAGAATACACTAGTCGCCATCGTCAATCTAATCTCTCAAGTATCAACCCAGTTGCGTTATCCGTTACAACACCAATACGCCCGCGGCTAGATATCAAGCCGCTGTACTCAAAGATTTCATCAAATCCAGCGCTCTGGGCGTCTCCAACCATGAGTCTAGGCTGTACCCAATGATCAAGCAAGCCTCCTCCTTTGACTTGGGCGAGTAGGCGTTAGGCCGTGTCGCAGCAGCAGCAACTGGATTGCTAAGCATTAGTCGCCAGAAATAAGGGTTGTACCTGTTGATAGATGCGTAAAGCTCCTTGATATGGTCCTTGACTTTTCTTATAACACGTCCAATCTTCTCAGTGCTACCTTTGAGAAGTTTGGGGTTCGATCGGACGATACTGCCGACAACTTGATCGCGGATGAGCTGAACGATCTCTGGCGGGAGGGTGCCTTGGAGGGCCCTTGTAGTACTTTGAGCAGCCTGCAAGTCGAGCAGAATACGCACTTTGATCAGGGTCACGGCTACCGCGTGGCTCAGATCAATCCATCCCGATCCCGCCCACTTTGGCAGCGGCGCCTCGAGCACATAGGCGTCCTTGACGTCGAGAAACGGCAGATCCATATCCCCCCAGTCGTAGTCAGACGCGTCCCCGGTGGTGGCATACCACTTGACAAAGTCGTAGGCAGCCTGATCCCGGTCGAGGCGGATAAACAAGAACGGAACCAACTCCCGAAGACCCATGTTGTCCCCACGGCAGAGCCGCAGCATATCCAGGAGGTGATCCAAGGCACCCTGAACTACGTCTACACGACCTCCGGCCGTGCCGAAATTCTGAAGCAACTTGTCTACTAGTTCGTAGCGCGCCTGCATGTACGGGCGCGTCTCGTGGATGCCCCAGAAGTGCCCGACGCCGTTCTCAAAAACGTTTTCCGGGATGAACATGTCGCCCGGCATGTTGCGTAGTTCCTGCTCCTGCTCTTCCAGGCGAATGCGAGTCTTCTTGATCAGGGTGCACTTCTTTTTATGTGCTTTTCGGTCTGCTGCCTGGTGATCCTGTCCGCAGTAGTAGACCGCTCGGCAGCTGGAGCATCGGAGGAGGTTGTCTCTCTTTTTACAGGCCTCGCAGGCCCTTGGAGCCAGGCCTGGAAGACTGGGCTGAGACATGGCGAGAATCGTATGATGTTATTAGATGGTGGGGATGCAAGTTGACAATTCTGGCCCAAGCCCGTGAAGCAAACTGATGCAAAGGCAGACTCGAACAAATGTTTCGTGTGAGACGCCGCTAAGCTCGATTTGATCCGCACGGACCCAGTAAGCAAGCCACATGGCAACCCCACACAAGGCATTGCAGCCGACATCGGAGATCAGCTCGAGTGCGGTGATGCTTTCCAGACATCAATCTTTAACTACACTCATCAAAACTCTCCCTTGAAATAGAATTTCTCTCCAATCTTTTAGAAGAATTGCAAATTAGACGCTGCTAACTTACTGCATCAGAAGTCCTCGTTATGGTATCATAGAGACAGCCGAGTAAATAAGGCATATCAAATACTAATCATGACAGTGGAAGCCGGTTGTGGATGAGGTCGGTTCTCAATCATGGCTCGTCAAGATAATATTAAACACGTGCCTGGTCACGCCGTTGGTTGGTGATGCTAAGTAAAATTACTCGGTAGTCATGGGTCGATCCCTAAGCTGAGCATCGCCAAGCTCTCAGCTTAATGCAAGGCCGGCAGTCTGATGCTATTTATAGAATGGGTTCGATAATGATGCTCACAGAATATGCGGATGGCTTCCACCCGTGATGCGTTATCCTGGAATCTTACAGCTTGCAAGTTCTAGTCAATCCTAAGTGGATTCTTCCATCTAACCGCTGCGCCACTACAGGGTATAATAGGCTGGTAGTTGATGACAGCCATAATCCTCAGCCGCAGCTAGCTGAATCGAGGCTATGCAGGCCTGCGGCCCAGTGTCAGCCCTGTGCCGCAGATGGATAGCCATTTATAAATCCCATGCTGATCCCCAGTTCTCTTTACAGTCATGATGCTAACATACCCATTTTGAACATCGTTTTGTTGATAACCAGCAACCGCACTATGCATACCAAAGCCTCTGGGCACGAACCAGCCCTGCGAACCCTGGATCCATCGCACGCCGAGATTCGACTGTTGGAAATCGAGCCCGGAAGCACTGGTGATCCGGTTCGCTGCAAGTATCATGTCGCGACGCTAGATGACTTGTCATTCTCCTACGAGGCTCTTTCATACGCATGGGGCGACGTCAATGCAGCCTCACAGCAAATAGCCTACCTTGAGGGCAGAGAAGTCGACGTCACACAGACCCTCGCTGACGCCTTTGAGCGTCTACGGCTTACTGAGGAGCCACGCTATCTCTGGATCGACGCCTTGTGCATCAACCAGGCCGATGATGGAGAAAAGACTCAGCAGGTCAGCATGATGCATCGCATTTATACCCAATGCACACAATGCGCCATCTGGCTTGGGTCGTTGGCCGAGGTTGGCCACCAAGCCGCCCAGGACGCCGTCGACACGCTGCGTTGGATCGCCGACGCTCATGAGAGGCCAGCTTGCTTTGACGACGACTCGAGAAGAGATGCTGCGGCCAAGGTCCTTAAAGCTTTCATCAACTCGACCTGGTGGGGCCGTATATGGACAGTCCAAGAAGCAATCCTCCCGCACGATGCGACAGTCTACTGGGGTCCATGCGAAATACCGTGGAAGCTGGTGCAAGGTGCCGCCAACAGATTCTTTGATGGAAGGCCTGGACCCGAGGTTCCATGGGAGTTCTGGGGCAACGGGAGTATTATCGACCTCCAGAGTGCGATGCGAGGGCTCGAAATAACCCGCAATGAGTCCTTGTTTGATGTGCTCTGGCGTTGGAGATACCGACGAGCAACAGACCCTCGAGACAAGGTGTACGGCGTGTTGGGTTTCCGAAGTGACGTCTCGCTTCCCACAGTAACGGCTTGTGACTATGGCATCGACGTAACGACTTTGTACCAGCGGGTCACGGCTGATCTTATCCGTATATCGGGCGATCTGCACCCATTGATCGGGAGAGGGGGCGAGATCTCAGACATTCCAGGGCTTGCCTCGTGGGCCGTCGACTGGGAAGGCGTGCAAGACGGCGAGAGACGTAGCGCATCCAACTTCTGGGACCATCGCCGCGTGTGGCACGACCTTGGATACACGGCGGACCGCGGGCTGTACGGCGTGGGGGACGGGCTGAAGGTGGAAGACGACCGGGCGCTCTGCCTCCACGGAATGCGAGTTGGCCGGGTTTGCGTGGTTGAGGATCGTGACGGCGCGTCTGATGAGGGGAGCGTCGGGGCTCTATTTCGCTCTGGCGGAGAGAGATGGGGTAAAGCCATCACGCGATTCCAGGGTCTATACCCCGGTCAGCTTCCGGAGAACTGGATGAGCGCCTTTCTTGGGCTTGTTACCGGCAAGCTGGTTCCACATAATCCAGACCACGGTGACAACTTGGACGACTGGACACAGCAGATCGTCCGCCCGCAGGTCCTTTTCATTACCGACTCTGGGCGTTTTGGCTTTGGCCCGCGCAACGTTCGGGCAGGCCAGGAGGTTTGGCTGCTTGGTGGAAGCAGAGTCCCTGTCATCTTAAACCCACGAGCTAAAGAGGAACAAGCTAGCAGGGGGCCCGGCGAGGAATTCACATTTGCCGGGGAATGCTTCGTCTACGGCATCATGACGGGCGAGGCAGTAGAAGAGCAGGTCGATCAGCAGAGAGAGGTCAGGCTTTACTAATAGCAACGCCCCGGGATATCAGCATCTGCAGTTTTCCGCTTTTGAGGCCCAGTGAAGGTGGAATGGTATCAACAAAACAGAGACTTTAGCCGCCTTCCAATAAGGTTTTCACTTTCCCCACTACGGAATTTGCCATAGCTGTATTTCTATTTGCGATTGGCTGCCCTCAGCCAAGATCTTCAGAGTGCAGCCGAACCGTTCATGACCAATCTCTTGGGTTTCACCGCCCTGTCCCTGGGTGTTCTCGAAACTCTCTTCCACTAGTGGGGGTGGGGGTGTCTTGGGCCGAAGGATTGGGCACTAGTCTAGAGTTCCCTGTGTCCTACTCCGTACCGAGCCTAATATCTCCTTTTAGCCCTTCCTTAGTCTTGGACGGGGCAAGTGACGCCGGTTCGCCCTTTTGCTGCTCCAAAATCCCCGGAATTTCATAGTTTTCTCCATTCCCGCCCGCCTTGGCTACCTAAACCACTCCGTCGGGACAACCCAGCCAGCTCTCTTAGCACATCTCAAACCCGTACTCTGCCTGTCACTGCTCGCTGACTGGCTATCTTTGGCGTAGCCTGGTCCTAGCTTCTAGGTTTGTTAGCCCTTTCGTCGCCGTTTCGCCGCGTTGCCGGCCCGTGATGCCCTCACAGGGTCGGCTCCAATTGGCTTTTCACCCTTGTCTCTGGCTCAACCCCTTTGCAAAGTCGTACCATCTTCTCACCACTAGCGTATCACTTCACCATTGATTATCCCCTTAATATTGCCCCTCGCCCTGTGAGGGCTCTACTTTGCAACCCTTAAACCTATCCTTTCATGGCCTGGCACAAGGGCAAAATACCGAGTTTCCGGCGGCGAGCGAGAGCAAGGCTGCGCAACTTTGCGCTTGTGCCGGCCTCTACGGCATCCAACTCGCAGGAAACAAACCAAAACCCTTCTCAGCCGGGAGACTTTGAATTTACTTTTGAGTCGATAATCGATTCGAGGAATCCTGTCGTCGACCACTCGGCTGCCGATGTATGTCCACTTCCCTGAAGACGGGAACGCAGTTTGCTGACACTTACCCTCCGCTAGTCTCACGGAGAAGACAGGTTTGGCCCACCAAGGTCCAGAAACGTAGCAAGGAAGCTAAACCAGGTTTACAGAGACTCCGTGACCCTAGAAACCAGCGTTGAGGATTACCCCCAAGAGTTTGGTCGGACATACCACAGATACAAGGAAGGATGTAAGGCTTAGCTGCTCCAGCCATGGTTGGACTGTACACTCACTCACACTGACTGCAGCATATGCCTTTCCAAACGATGTATCTGAGCAGGATCGCCTAGAGTTCCAGAATGGCATCATATCCAAGTTGTTGGACGGGAGCCTGCACCTAGCCCCCTTTTCCAGGGAGAACCCCCCAAAACGAGTGCTTGATGTGGCGACTGGGACAGGAGACTGGGCTGTTCAGATGGGTGATGAGTATCCAGCAGCATACGTTGAAGGCATAGACTTGTCACCAATTCAGCCACAAACCATTCCACCCAATGTCTGCTTCTTTGTCCAAGATGCGTGCGTCATACCCACCCTGACGCCTCTGATAGCCAGCACTAACCCTGCCGCCACCGTGTAGGTCCGAGCCTTGGGATTGCACCGAAAAGTTTGACTACATTCATACGCGTTCCACAACGGGTAGCTTCTCCGACTTCAAGAACGACGTGGTGCAGCAGGCGTTTGACAACCTGGAGCCGGGGGGCTGGTTTGAGAGCCTTGATCTAATGGCGATGTGGTACTCGGATGACGGCTCGCTAGACCCAAACGGACCACTCGCGCAGTGGGCGAGGAATCTCAACTTGGCCAGCGAGGAGGTTAACAGGCCGCTATCGGTAGCGCATAAGCTGAAGGAGTGGTACCAAGAGGTCGGGTTCGTAGATGTGGAGGAGCGGGTATACAAGCTGCCGACCAATGGGTGGCCGGCAGATCCATACTGGAAAGAGATTGGGAGGCTGTGGGAGTGGAATCTGCTCGAGGGTCTGAGCGGGTTTACACTCGGGCTGTTTAGCAGGGTCCTTGGATGGACCGAGGAGGAGATACAGGTAAGCTTCATCATGGCTGAATCGAGGAATGCGCTTATGAATTCGACAGATGTCGTTGGTTGACGTTCGACGAGACATCCAAGATACCAGGATCCATTCGTACGAACCCCTCTACGTAGTTTGGGGTCGTAAGCCTTTCCCGGACGAATGAGCAGATTGAAACACCAAGAGCCGAAACGGCCATGACCGCCGGGGATGTGGACGAGCACCTCCGGCTATAACTATGAGACTCGCATGATCAACAGGGCCCACCCCACGACAAGAACGACGACGAATGCAGAAGGTAATAACAAGAGGCAATGCCCAAGAAACAATAAACACGATAGGAGGGGATACAGCAAGGCAATAACCCACGAGGACAGGTAGCAATGGTTGAGTGACATTGAGGGATGGTTAACAAGGCGGACGGGGATCTGCCACTTCGAGATCATGATGAAAGCGGACAAGCTTACCCTCTCATCTCAATAATCGATCTTATTTATCCCGCCGCCGAATGTTCCGCTCGTGTATACCGTCAATGACGTTTGAGTTTCAGATCAGCAGACATGCAGGCTGTTGATGAGATGATAAATGATGGGCGGAGAATATCTCTAGAAGCGACGTGCTTCGACCCAATGACGACACCCATGATATATACAGCAAGCCTTTGTGGTGGATACTACCAAATTTTCGTCTGTGTCAAGTATCTCCATCCATGGCGCCATGGCTCAGACATGTGTGCTTCGTTCGAGAACATATCAAAGTGATGTCTCTGTTGTTGGTTAATCACAAGTTTCCTTGTTCGGTCATTTAATAAGTGCCCCTCCAAAACTACGAAAGAAGAAGCTTGGAGTGGCGTCAACGCTACTGAACGCCTCCCGCCCCGGCCCGGCCCGAGGGCTTGCGCATCAGCTGACAATAAACGGGCTTAGTGTGAACTTATTGTAGGCTATTGGCTTCAAAGTTGACTGTGGCGGTGGCTACACCGGCGGCTCCCAGACGCGCCAAGATAAAACTAACTACACATGATGCAGACCAAATGCCAGGCTTGTGTGAAAAGTAATGATGCAAAGGCTTTATTATTTTCAACAGTGTGTATGGGTGGGTACCTAGTCCTCCGAGCCAACACTAGCTTACTTTGCGCCACTGGAACTCGGCCACCACATCCCGAGCAGCACCAACACCAGCAACACGAATCAGAGCCGAGAGGCCCGCGCTAAGTGCCGGGAACCTGTAGCTGGACGGGGCAGCTGCCGTGACTGGCTGCTTGGATTCCTTCTCTGCCAATCGAGGAACTCCATTGGCCATCTAGTCTGTCTGGCGGGCGTCGAATGTGGTCCTGGGCCTGTAACGAGGAGCCCGAAGGGTCCACACGACGTTGCCGCTGAGGATGTTCTGCAGGTCGCAAGAGACATCGGTTCGCCGCTTAGTCGCCTGTACAGTCCCTATGAACTACGCGATCTTCCCCAGGATCATGTCTGAAAAGAGAGTTGATTGTGTTGATGACGATCCTGCTAGGTTGCTACCGACGCGCCTGAACTACCCCTTATCATCTAAGGCTGGCTACAGCGGGTACTGATGGTGGGTCCTGCCGGTGGGCTGCAACTACCCACAACAATGGATGTCTCGGCAGAGCTGCTTGGCTTCATCCCTGTTGAGGGATTGCCCGTGCATCATGGCCCACAGGCATTGGATACGTGATCCCCCTTGATGCTGATTGAGCCCATGATAAAATGTAAAGGAAGCAAGGCGAGTTTATAGTTGCAAGAAGTTGGAGGACTTGGTAAGATTCTTAACAATGATTTGATCTAGGTTTAGTTTACATTTCAACAAGATGAAATTTCTATCGGGTTCTGCCATGCCCTTGACCATCCTCTAGATTTCGCCGTGACTTTCACAATACGTTCGACCTTGTAGCTCCGGCCACAATTGACATGTTTCCCCAAGAGTATGATACTATACACCAGAGTCTTCTTGCTCAATAGAGTTCTCTTCCTCGAATGAACTCCAGCCATCACAGACGTCCGAGACATAGGACGAGTCGGATATGCCTTCGATCTCACTCGCCCGCTCGATGAACTGCAGCGCAAAGCCTTCCGAAGTATGCCATCCTAAGTAGACACGTTAATAAAAGACACCTAAAGGTGATGTGAGTTGTCTTACCAATATGACAGTGGCACAGCCACACACCAGGGTTGTCAGTCTCCCACGCCATGACCAGGTAACCTGATCCTGGAAGCATGGCTGTGTCACGACGGGGAGGGTTGTCGGTGTTGAGAGTGACAGAAGACGAGTAAGTGCCAGTTCCCTGCGCGAGGATAAAGAAGTCGTGGCCGTGCAGGTGGATGGGGTGAGGAACCGCCAACGTAGTCTCGATGACAAAGTAAACCCACTGGCTGGCCTCGCTAAGCTCGATTACGGCATCATCAGTCTCGTAGTCGGTCGTCCCATTGAGGACCTGTGCGAGAGTAGGATCCGCCCAATCGACAAGCATGCTGGTGCTGTTGAGCATCCACTTGAACAGACCGGCCGTGTTCTTGCCGACTGAGGCAGTTTCCAAGTCGGTCCAGCTGGCGTCGTCAACCGTCTTGGAAATGTAGGGCACGATGTTATCCGTCTCGTCATCGCAGCCATCAGTATAGTCGTAGGCGGTTGTGGAAGGCGTGCTGGGGCTGTCTCCGTAGTAGACAATGCCCTTGATGTTGTCGGTAGAGTCGTTGTCGGAGCATGCCGACTGGGGGATAGCCCGCATCCAGAAGTTGTCTGCAACGTCGGCCTGGTCTGCAGTCACAATTACGTCGTATCGTTGACCTAGAATAATTAGTAAGCGGAACTATAAGATCACAGTGGCACATACCCATGGCCAAATCCAGAACCGTGGTCTCGTAGGGCTCGATGGGTACGAGATCGGCCGCGATGACCGTCAGGGTATGGTTGTCGATGGAAAACTTCCAGTGTGTGTCAACGGCACCGTTCACCAGCCTCATGCGGTAGGATGTGCCCGATTCGAACGAAACATTGAAACGCGTGCCGGTTTGAGACGAGCTGTCATCATCACCGTACACGTTGGTTCCGTTGATGAGGCCGTTGTCGAGCGTGGGAGGGCCGTTGGTCTCGGCTGAACTGTACAGTTCATCAACTGTTTGGTGATCCCAATCGTTCAAAAACACCATGCCCAGATCTTCATCATAATTGGCCGTAGCAGGACCGTTGATGATGATGCCACCAAAGATGCCTTGCCAGGCCTGAAGAGCCCAGTGGGAGTGATACCAGGTAGACCCGTACTGGGTAGCCTTCCAGGTGTAAGTCACCGACTCGCCAACGGCAAGGGGGCACTGTGTGATGGACGAGACACCGTCATATTGGTTGGTGTAGTTTTGCCTGATTCCATGCCAGTGCATGCTAGTACCGTTCAGAGAAGTGGTGAGGGAGTTTGTGACATGAACAACGACGGTGTCACCCCAGTCAGCAAAGAGTGTTGGTCCGGGAATGGTGCCGTTCACGGCCATTGCCGAGCGAGAGACGCCATCTGGGGCGACAGTGACATCGGTCAGCTCCAGCCAGTACTCTCTCGTAACTCCGGTGTCGATGGCCTCGGAGGTGTAGTCAGTGTCGATGGAGTAGTCACACCATTCGGACCGAGTGGTTGCCGTATTTCCACTACAGGTGGCGCGAGTGTCCAGCTGATGCAAAAAACTGCCGGCAAATGCTGGCTGAAGGACAAGGCAGCCAGCCAAAAGAGAATGGAAAAACATGATGTCTGGTCAAGGACAGAGCGAGTGTGTCCTGAACGAAGAGTCAAGTGTTGGAATTGTCAAGATTGTGAAATAGAGCGAATGACTGACTGGCTCTTCATTGTCGTCTGGAAAGCCAAGGCCGACGGTTTATAAGGAGAGAGCGCATTCAAACACTTTTTCCCAAGGTGGTATTCGGATCTGCAGGTCAATCAGCTGCAGCAACGATTTCGAATCACGATAATGAGGCCTACTGCCACAGCCACTCGACGTAGTCGTCAGCTCAGCTGCCGAACATGCGTAACGGAGGCTTTATCCGCCTGGTCTGTGCCAGCGGCTATTCCTCAAGTGAGGCCGTCTGGGCGATCGTGCTACCACCTTGGCGCTGGGCCGCCCACATCCCGGCGCATGGGCATGGAACTTACGCGGTCGCCTTCAGGGGTTAGGGCGGAGCAATTTCCCCATCTACAGATCTTGCAAGATCCTAATAAATGCCGACGACTAGCATCTAGTTGGGTTTCAGCACTTATTTGGGCTCGCATTAACTCCAGCGTTGCATCCGGAGAGGGACGAATGCGGTTGGTAAAGGCCGCGAACAAGTCCGCGCAAGCGCCTACAAAAAAAGCCTAACTGCAGTTACAGATTAAAATGGTTGGTCCAAAATTACGCGTCCCCACGGGAGGCCGTCTAGTCTTCTAATCCACTCCCATTATATCACTCTGTAACCCCCTTCAACAAGCTGCTGTTGCACCGCCGTTTTATGAAACCATCTGGGCTGCGTACTCTACAGATCTATCTCATCGAGAACCCACCAAGCCTATCATTCCCTCTGCAACCATGCGCACCTTTGGCCTTGTCGCACTCGGCTTTTCGAGCTTCATGACCCAGTCATATGCAGCGACCGATGACAGCCCCTTCGCCCTGTATGCCTATGGCTCCGGGATCGGTGGCCTGCCTATGTTCTCCTCGGGTAGTAAGTGACATCATCTGGGGTTACCTTTACCTGCTTCGCATTCTAATTGATCAAACTCTCAAGGCGAAATCTACTTGGGTAACTTTAGCCATGTAGACGACCCCGAGGCTGCGCCAGTTATCCGTCAGTTCTACCACTTCCCCTCTATTCTCGAAGACGCATAGCATTGATAGATATCTAGTCACTCCTGGGGACGACACTTGGTCTGGGTCACCTAATACGACTGGTGATGCCAGCGGACAAAAGCCCACCTGGTCGAACTACACCTTTGCCGTCCCCGGACCGTCGTCATCCTCGCACAACGTTACACTTGTCAACGGAACCGCAGACAGCAGCAACCTGGTCACTAGCTTTGTCTTCTACGGGAGTTTTGTCATGGTTGACGAGGACGGTGAGCTATCATCTCTGTGGTATGGTGTTCCTTCAGGCAACGACGGCGTTTTCTCCCTGGGATGGAATGCTTCGGGCGATAGTTCCGAGCAGATTCCCATCACGTTGAAGAGGACTCCGCCATCCAACCCATCTGATAAGAAGATTTGAGCAACAGGGTTGTGCTGTGGCGCTGGTGGTGATCCAAAGGCCGGAGACGAATTTGCGACCGATCTAGACCACACCGGGTTATCAGCGTCAACTTTGAAACACGGGGGTTAAATGATTGAGCAGTGTAGTATGAAATAGAGATAGTCGGTATGATGGTGTATGTTAGATGTTTTTTCTTCTTGGTCGACCCAGTTAGAGTTCCTAGAATGATACTGCCGCCAGTTCACAGAGCAGGGCAGCGGTTTTTAAGTGTAAAACAGGACATGATAACAGTGCCTACCCAATACAGTGATGTGAATGCCAGATAATTATTTACCATGTTCATTCTATCAATAGGATGGAAAATGCCAAAGGCGTGGATGCTCTAGAATCAATATTCTACTACCCTGCTGCCAGCTCTCCTTGCATGGTCGCAGCCAGTGGGCATTCGAGAAGTGCCGGCACAACCGACAAGCAACTGGTTAATTGGATCTACATCTCCACTTGGCTTGGCGATGACGGCCAATGTCTCGGGACATGGTAGCTAGCGTACCGTACAGCTCTCCAATCGGCCACCTGCTCAGCCGCGACGCCCCCCACCGTCCCGGGTTCCTCCACTTTTCCAGGGCGCCCACCAGGGTTGGCAATATCGTAGCGGACTACTTTCCCCTTAGACACTGGTACCAAGGCTGATCATACACGTTCTAGAATTTGGAGAACTCCTCCTTGTCGCTTGTTCCCCACCCCTAGACACCAATATTAAGCATGGACTGAGACATTCCAACTGCAACCAGGCTCTACTTCCCGTCGAGCGGAATGTATTCCATAAAACTTGATGCAAAACGCTCAAAACGCTGGCTCTGGGTGACCTCCTAAGCATGGAGATAAAACCATGAATCGCGGGCATGGTTAAACGTGCTGACTGGCGTCTCTTCCGTTTTGAAGCTGGTCCACTCGTCCGTAACGATTACGGCGTGACGTTTCGAGTAAATAATGCCATCAATGTAGTTGAGAGCCGCACTCTCAGCTTTTGTTTTGGTCTCTGGATTGGCGCTTACAATGTTGTTGACCCTGGGATAAGTGGTCTTGGCGTAGTTTTGGGCTTCCACCAGACACAACTCCATCAGGGTCTGATACCAAGCGTCCCGGCAGCTCCACCAGCACCATGAAAAAGATCCACTCGCTCCTGGGGCGAAGGCTTGACGATGTCGCCATTACCGAGAACCATCTCGACATAATTCGCTGTTTCGTTGAAGAAGCCATGTCGAAGCGAGCTCCTTTCTTGCGATGTTCCAGAGAAACCCCTTCCCGCAGTAACTCAAGCAAACTCCATAACCACCGGAGGCACCAGTCGGTCCATTGAAACACTGGGCTCCGCAAGAGAGGTCCGTTGTTTCCAGTCGACCGACAAACGCTCGACAACATGCTGATATCAACAATCGTAACGCAATTGTATTGGATCCGGTCCGGCCGATCGCACGGGCAAATGCTTCTGCTGTTCTGGTTGATTCCATGCCGGGGACGAGTGCGGGTCTTGTCCGATTGTTAATGGCGATAATGCTCTCAAGCTCTCTAATTTCGACGAGAAACCAACCTTCAGTGTTCTTGATATGGTGGCTTGCGCTGTCATTTACACATTACCGACAAGGCTTTTGTTGAAAGCAACCAGGAGCTCAAGAACATGAGTAGAGCCTCAAGGTTACAATATTTCAATAGCTCTTGTCGCTCCATCAATGGTTAGTCCCCTGAGGAGTAGAATCTCCGATCGATTCTGGTATTCAAGGACTTGTCCATGGCATGACTCACAACCACTGGCCGTTGACAAGATATTCAAGAGGAGGCTTATGACAATTTGGCTTCAATTAACTACGGGAATGATGAACCTAACTCTCGAAGCGCAAAATATGAAATAACTTGTATTTAGACACGCCATCGTACTATTTGTTTGACAGAGATATTTCATCTGGAACCTTCAACACAAAAAAAAAAGACAACCCATGGCCCCCGCATGATCTTACATCATCCGGACTCTCCCTCTAGCGACATAGGTATGTAGCTGTGCCTCTCTAATTCTGCAACCTTGAAGTACGGCCATGGGCCACTTGCCGCAAGCAGAGGACGGAGCAGATATTATGCAATGCAACAGCGAGTAATACAACTTCAAAGTGCATTTAACCGGGGTCATGTATATGGTAATTGGCCGGGGATGGTACCGTTTGAGTGTCTGATCTCCACATTGTTGGTCCGCCGCACAACAAGCCTCGGTAATGAGTGAATTGTGATCAAAAGATGATTGAATGCCGTTTGACATCCTAAAATTGCCAACTAGGACTTTGACAGTAACGCCAAGCCTCGGTTCGTTATCATTCCTAGCGGCAGGTTAGACTCCAGTTAATAGGAATACACCTGGTATTCTCAAAGAATAGCTTGAGGACGGGTCATCTGCAGGGGTCAAACGAAAGCTACCGAAACGGGCAACGTCCCCGCTGCCCTTACCTTGCACTTGCATTATCATCAGCTCAGTGGGGAGCCAACATGATGTGATGAGTTGGCCAACATGGGGCCACGAGAAATACAATATAAGAGGCGGGGTATCCCAGGCCATGAGACTCCCCCACTCCTTGCTTGAGTTTTGCGCCCCGTCAGTCCTTTCCAGCCATGGCCAGCGAGACACCTCAAGACACGAGCCAACGCTCGGAGGCCCTGCCATCGGGGAATAGGCTAGAGCCAGACGTAGGTACTTTGTCTCGAGGTAAGACGTTGCTGATATTATGCCAAAGGACGATCTGCGTGAGACCGACTCCACGTTGGACACCTCGTTAGTTTCAACAACCACCCATAAAGCCTCTCGCTAACAATCTCTCAAGAGAAGGATCCTCTAGCTACCTTTCATCTCTCAAGTCAAGCATATTCAACTATAGGTAAGCCTTTGATCCAATGCCGTTCCTGCTTTAGCTGCTCTTTGGGCCCAGAGTGTTAATGGCTGGCCCAGATATGAAGTCGGTGATGAAACACGGTCAAGTCGTCCATATTCTGACAGCTTTACAGAACGGGCGCCGCTACCACTCGTTTCGGGAAGGCACTTACCTCGTGGTGAGAGCTTCACCATACACTTCATATCATTAACTTGAGAGCCAACTAATGGTGTCGTTGATAGCCGAACGATGACGAAGAACAGAGCCGGATGGACTTGGTGCACCACATATACAGCCTGATTCTGGATGGCAAGCTCCATCTTGCCCCGATTGGTAAAGATCCCCAGCGTGTACTGGATCTGGGAACTGGCACTGGTATATGGGCGATAGACTTTGCAGAGTAGGTGCGCCTGTTGTTGGGGGCAGTGACATGGAACGTTGTAATAGACACGGCTGACATTACTTGTATTAGTGAATACCCGTCAGCAGAAGTGATTGGGACAGATCTCAGTCCTATACAACCCGACTGGTGAGGCAACCTTCCTTCGTTCATGACGGATTGGAATAACGAGAGAGATACAGGATCCCAACCAACTGTGTCTTTGAAGTCGATGATTTTGAGGATCAGTGGGTTTACAAAAAGCCCTTCAACTTTATTCATGCCCGCGAACTTGAAGGGTGTATCAGTGACGACAAGCGTTTCTTCCAGCAGGCATTTGAAAACTTAGTTTCTGGTGGTATCATCGAGCTGCAAGCCCAGCGCGGGTGCTTCATGTCTGACGACGGAACAATCGAGAAGGCCACCAATGCCCAGCGCTGGGCTGACGCCTTGGTTGAGGCCAGTGAAAAGTTTGGAAAGGGGATAGACTGTGCGCACCAGTGGAAGGAAGGACTGATTCAGGCAGGGTTTGTAGATGTGCACCAAGAAGTCCGCAAGGTAAACGCCCGGGCCTCCTGTCTAGAGACTAAAAGCTGACGAGGACGCGTAGATACCGATCGGCGCGTGGCCCAAAGATCCGTTACTGAAAGAGGTTGGGAAGTACCAAGTCATCCAGTCCACGCAAGCTATAGAATCCTACACGCCAAAACTTCTCGACAAGGTACTTGGTTGGCCGATGGAAGAAATTCAGGTTCTCATGGCCCA
Organism: Fusarium sp. JS1030; assembly: GCA_000966855.1. Taxonomy (NCBI): domain Eukaryota; kingdom Fungi; phylum Ascomycota; class Sordariomycetes; order Hypocreales; family Nectriaceae; genus Fusarium; species Fusarium sp. JS1030. The sequence continues at coordinate 591,813 of JWIW01000103.1, forward strand.
GGCCAAAAAGGAGCTCCATGATCGATCGATCCATCTGTACCTCCCAGTCTACTTCATCTGGGGCCGGAAGCCTTGAGACTAAGCCAGGCTAGACAGCTAACTCCGTGGCATACGGCACAAATAAAAGAACTTGCCCCTGTACCCAACAAGGCCAACTCCAAAGTAGGAACATTTCGGTGTTGCTATTGTCTGTCTACTCTACAGAAGCCAAATCATGACCATCTTAAATACATGGTCATCTGGACAGTAACTGGAGAGCGACATCGAAATTTGCTTGAGCCGGAATCAACCAACTACGATGTTTTGGCGTTTGCCTTGCTCAGTAATTCGGCTTCCTGCATGTCAATTTCTATTCTGGAACAGGAGTTTGATGTACCTTCACAATTCACCATTCGATTCTCATTATAACAATTTGCACGATTGGGAAAAGCGCTGAGACATTAAATTGGGAAATTTCAACTACAACTACGCCCAGTTCGAAATCTGTTTTGACACCCTTCGCGGCAATAGACGTTGCTGATAACAAAAATAAGAATTTCCAGCACATACTGAACGAGGCGTGCGGAGTGGACATGATCAAGACAACTAGAACCACTCTCAATCTGTCAAAAACTCAACACAAAACTCCCAACTTTTCCCAAAACCAACCTAGCCCCTCACCCACCTATCCCATTTTAAAAGCAGCCCTACCGATCGTTGATAGACTCCCACATACTCATTCTTCACCAGCGTCCCAATGGCTACCCTACCACCACCATAAGCCTGTCCTGGGCTCGAAGAAATTTCCAAAAATCGTCGCTTCCACATCACCGTCCATGCCTTCAATGACTGCCAGGTCCACCACGGACTGATACGGTGCGCTCGCAGCCGTCTTCTGTGTTCGTCTCTCCTTCCGGTACATCCTCTTCTCGGTCCTAGTCATGCAGGGCGGCGCCTGGTGCACATCCCCAAAGAGGGTTCGCATCACCAGTCCCATCTTGGCGTCTGAATGCGAAACCAGGTTGTCCACGTCCTCGCCGTCGTCCTCATCTTCGTCCTTGGCGTTGGCCTCTGCGACTTGCGTCGGCTTCTGGGCGGCGACCATCGCCGCCCACCGCCGTCGCACCCTTCTGAAGCGCTTCTTCTCGCGCTTACATGGGATTTGTGATGATTCAAGATAGTCGGACTCCTTCTGCTGCTCGAAGAACTCGAGCATGGCCTCGGTCAGATCTAGGATAGGACTAGAAGTGTCGAAAGGTGGGGCTTGTGAATTCGTCAACTGCTTCCGCCAGGCAGACGATGAGAGGTCTTTGTGCGCCTCGATTAGCTTCTCGTAATCCCAAGGCAGACCAATATTGAAGTTACTCCGGATAAAAGAGGCCCCACCGATCAAGTACTCAATACCTCGGATAATGGTCGCGAACGAGGGACGAAAGAAATATCGATCAGGGTTTGGGAAAAGGCCTCGAGAAAATCCCTCGGAATATGCCTTCGCCCAGGCAACGCCTCGATGGACTACCCCGTCGAATATGTCAGAGGAGAGATTCAGGTCAGGCTCTCCGTCTAGGACAAAGGTAAAAGACCCAGCGGGCATCCCCTCGTCCATGACTTCCTTAGCGTGGAACCCCCACAAAGCCAACTCCTTGTTGACAGCAATGTGGTCAAGTTTATTCCTTTCGTGATCGAAATAATGAGAAAAGTCGCCTCCGACCAGGTTAATAGCCCGGGATGGTCCAAGTATTGCTGTTCTCAGGACGAGATTGCGCCAAAGATTGACACGCCGCTCGACTTTGAGTCGGGGGTTTTCCCTGCAAAATGGGATCAGCCCAAGGGCGTGACCCTCAGGGTGTCCAACGGCAAGCCGGTCCTCGTTGATTATGATATTTCGTACATGGAGGCGTTGGTGCTGTGGTAGCAGATTCAGGAATCGTATCGCGATGGCCGCCGCCGAGAAGTAGAGTTTTTCTCGGCAGCGGTTTCCGGTACCTGTGGCCTCGTGCTGTCGAGTATGGTGCCAACTTTCCAGACGATTCCAAAACGAGAGGGCCTGTAACTGATGCCCTACTGCGCCGACCTCGGATAGAGAAGGAATTGCCCACGGGTCAAAAAAAGGATCGAAGAACTCATCAGGTGAATGTGAATCAAGCCAACCTGGAAGAGCTTTATCGACCGTCTCACCAAACTCGACTGGGTGCTTTTCTGCGAGAAGGCGTAAAGTGTAGCCAAGGGCGCCGGAGATTGAAGAACTGGTCGACCCCCAGGTCCACTGCAAAGCATGGCGTCTGGTGGACCTGAGGATGCCCTGAAAATAGCGGGGGCCAGCCAGATTCTTCTTGTATTGTCTGGACAGGAAGAATGAGTAATCCCCTGGACCCCGGTACTCTTCCATCAGATCCCGATGCTCCGTCAAGTCACTCCTGATGTCCGGCATGGCTTCTGGGAATTTGAGACCAAGCCGATAATACATCTCAGGAGTCATGAATCGAACCAGCTCGAGAATGATATCTGACTGAAGCTGGTGATGAAATCCCATGATAAACTCGAGCCCGCCGGCTTGGTCTCTCCAGTCTTCTCGACAAACGGTCGAAAACGTGATGGGGTTCAGGCTCAGAGGTATGTGCCTGGTATCATCTGCGATCGAGTGGCAGGTGTACATCAGCGAGAGGTCGATAGGCTGGCCGTCGGCAGTGACAAGCTTCTCAGAATCACCATCGTAGACGTAGCCGTCGTCGACCATGAAGTAGTGCTGGTAGATTTGGTCGCGCACCTCGTAGGGGAGGGTGAGGAAGTGGATCTTGGAAGACATGGTGTCGAGAGGACACCGAGTCCTTGTCTGATGGTCCGCGAGTGGGAGGGACTATCTCGGTCGAAGAGAGGAAAGAAGCTGCAACAAGTCAAGTCAAGATCAGCTGATGTGCTTGGTCGTGGTTGATGGATGCTCCAGGTGAAAGCCAAGTGTTCTTTTGTAGGCCGCGCTGCGGGGTAGCGAACCAGGCAGCAACCAGCGCCAAAACTCTGTACTCCATCTCTATGACTCTCACGGCGTGCGAATTTGCCGAGAGCATCATGTCACAAGAAAACACGGCCACGAAAGCTTATTTCTATGGGGTATCATTATTTACTATCTATGTGCTTGTTCCCATCAAGGGTATGGCTTCCACAGTTCAAAAAAACACAGTTTTTTTCCACATCAATAGCATCATAACCCAATGCTAACACAATTGCCTTTTTTTTGACTTCAATGCTGCGTAGCGGCAAGGAGTCATACCGAGATGCACCATGAGAAGTTATTACGCTCCTCAATGGCTATAAGACTATAAGAAGTAAGTTAGTTTAGGTATTTGCCACCTTGCCAGAGGTGACTTACATGCCTGCTTGACTGACCCAAAGGAGGTCATTTCTTTCCACCTTCAAACAACTTCAACACTTCCAGCTATCCTTAACACAATGGCTGCTATGGCTTGGTTTATCATTAGCACTGCCGCGTCTTATTTCCAGCATTGCAAAGCCACTCACGCGTACTTCCAACCGTCCTAGGGACTGACCCTCCTGGCCATATCATGGCAACCCTCCAGGTCTAGATTTTTGTTAGAAAGAGCAGAAGCCCACCAGTTCAAAGTAATAACTTACCCGATTCACTCAGTCAGAGCATCGTATCTTGGAAATAAAACGAGAACTGCGGATAGAGACACCTTCGTTTAAGGATCTTCAACGAAGTGAAACCTTCAAGCACAACGCTTCTGATCTAGAAGCAGCCGAATATGCCACTAAAATTAGGATTAGTAATGATTCAAAGCATCTACTATATATAACTTACACCTAGCGTTATTTGGCTATGACGTCCTCGCCAGATTGTTCAAGACGAAACGACAAGTCGATAAAGTTGTCAAAGAACAGCGCAGTAAACTACGCGAGTTGGCAAATAACGATCCCCAAGACGAAAATCCGGATATCTTCCAATTGAGCAGCCTGTTTTAGTCCTTGTGTGAGGAGGAGAGCTTCGAGGGTACAAAGATCACTTACAACCTGGCCTGGATCGACCAGCTGCTTGAGCTGCTCAAGCAGGTCCGACTGCCGGATGTGTCATAGCTACTGTAATTTATCAGATACAGCTGAAGGGCATTTCATCAAGATAACTTACTGACCGAGGAATGGATGGAGGAACCGGCTGTGGCTGGATCATTCAGTAAAATACCTCACGGTTGATGGTTGCAGGAGCGATGGGGTTTCATACAGGATGAGTTGTGGAGGCCACGTTGTCAAGTCTTGTCGCTGAATGAGTCAATCTGTCGCCTGAGTAACTTATCTCGCATGTGCCTCAGGAGTGGAACTTACCGGAGGATCAGAGTTTTCGAGTTGTTGTTGTTAAGTTCAAGAATTGCGTTGACTGTGCCACACAGTGAGTGGCTTGTTTTCATAGAAAGAGGGGCGGGGCTTACGGACGGAAGGTTTTCGGCGTGACTGTCAAAGTCAGTCGACTTGTCCTGCACACTGAGTGATTTGGTCTGCATGCGTCACGGGGATAGAGCTTACAGAGAAAAGTTAGTTAGTTTGTGCAGCTTCAACATGTCGGCAAATTGCCAAATTTCTGCCGAGGGTGTGTCAGCATGATCACTGCGGGCTGCAGAGATGGAAAAGGGGGGGACTCACCTTTGGCGCANAAGTTCAAGAATTGCGTTGACTGTGCCACACAGTGAGTGGCTTGTTTTCATAGAAAGAGGGGCGGGGCTTACGGACGGAAGGTTTTCGGCGTGACTGTCAAAGTCAGTCGACTTGTCCTGCACACTGAGTGATTTGGTCTGCATGCGTCACGGGGATAGAGCTTACAGAGAAAAGTTAGTTAGTTTGTGCAGCTTCAACATGTCGGCAAATTGCCAAATTTCTGCCGAGGGTGTGTCAGCATGATCACTGCGGGCTGCAGAGATGGAAAAGGGGGGGACTCACCTTTGGCGCACTTCAATTTTGAACACAATGATATATATCTACTCTTGCCGAGAGTGTGTGATTAAATAGGTAGCCCTCCAGGGGACATAGTCGGGTATTTTCCGGGGAAGTCAGGGAAGCTCGTCTCCCGTCAAGGGAGGCCGGCTTTATTCATCCTGCAAGGGAGAATTCAGTCGTTTCATAAGTTAAGTGTCCTGGGCCGTCTTCTCTTCCAGGAGAAGACCGGCTTGGCCCTCAATGAGGAGGGGTCGGGGTGGTTTTTCCTCGCGGGGAAGGGGTTGAGAGGATTATGCACTTCTCCCTCCAGGGGAGAGTGCAGGCATTCCACGAGAGGCCTAGGCTTCCGTCTCTCCAGGAGAGGTCTGGGCGATCCCCCGATAAGGAATAGACTGGGCGGTGCTCCCTCCGGGGGAGAATGTAGTTGCTCTAGAAGAAGTTTGAGCTATCCCCCAGTGAGACATCTGGGCTGTTCTCCCACCAGGAGAGAATGCAGTTATCTCATGGGAAACCTGGGCTGTCTGCCTCTCGGGAGACTTGCGGACTGGCCCTCGATAAGAAGGGTGTTGGGGGTAGTTCTCCCTCCAGGGGAGAATGGGGCGGTTATTAAAGACAGGCCCGTTAAAGATTGGAGGACTGGGATACAGTTTCCGGGCTGGGAGGAAACAGCGAGACATTTTCCCGGGCCTCATTGAATTCTTCGATGCCAAAGTACGCGATGGCCCATTGTGTCGCGGCGTCGGCATCCTTGGTCATGAGTTCGGCGTAGCTCGTGTGGTTGACAGCTGCCTGCAGTAGTTGCCTTTGCTCGCGATGCCTACTGCATTGGACAAACAGATGAAATGGCGTCTCAGGGGCTTTGCCGCATGGACAAAGCGGGGACTTGGGGGAATCGCGGGGCTAGGAGGTCAGCCTTGATCAGCCACAAGAGGGAGCGCGGAAGTAGACTTACTGAAATCTTGCTGAGGTGGTAGTTGAGGCCGATGATCTCGGTTCTGCATTGCAGCAGCATGGTGCTCTGGGCCCGGGACAAGCCACGATAGTACCTAAAGCTCTGCATTCCCCAGCGCTCAGTTAGGGCAGCCGGGAGTACTGGGGTATCGTTGTCGGTGTTCAGCGCTCTGGCCATGGTCCGCTCCAAAAAGTGCTCCTCCCACAGTTGTTCGCAGTCCTTGGTTGCCATCCTCTTGACATGGCTCTTGATGATCCTGTTGCGTTTCTTCTTGTCCGCCCAGCGATGTTGGGCCGCTTCTTTATCCTTGTCGGTGGCGCACTTTTCCCTGAGTTCAAGGATGGCAGCCACCAGCACCCTCGATGTATCGTTGTTGAGCTCGTAGTACGGTGTTTTCTGATCACTTTTTTTCAGTGGACAATTGGCCTTGGAGTTTTTCACGGTCCAGCCTCCGGAAATGAGAACCTTCGCGCGGTGTAGAGTGGCTTGTGTATACAGCACAGTCGACAGATTCTCGACGTACATTTCCTTCTCCAGCACTATCCCGCTCGCCCTGAAGAAAGCGCCCGATAGCTGACGAAGACAATGATGTTGCAAAGAGTTAAGCTGGTGGATTTGTTCATCCGTGAGGCCCCAACATAGTTTTGCCGAGCCTCGACGTCCGCGAATGAACCACGCCCCGCAGGCGTACGTAAAGAGGGACCGGATCTTGCTCAGGTAAAACTGGCGCATTGCTTGCAGGCTAGGGCCCCAAGTGTTCCCAGAGATCCGATTTAAATGTCTCAAGGTCCGGTGGACCTTGGTTGTGATCTTGTCGATGTGTACCGTCCATTTCAACTGGGGATCAAAGTGAACGCCAAGAATCCTCAAGGAACCTTCTTCAGGCTTTTTGTCAAAATTTTTGATTTTAGGAACAACTCTTCTGTCGCCACCCTTTTCTTTGTTGCGAACGCGGGGCTGTCTGAAATGCATCAGATCATACTTTTCAGGCCCAAACTTGATGTCGAGACGATTCGCTACGTACTCGAGTCTTTCATGCACGAATTCCAGAGCCTTGCAATTCACCTCGTAGCTGTCGGACACGGCGATCAAGTAGGTATCGTCGACAAAGGAAAAGCAGTAAACATCGGCTTTGATCACCTCTCCCTGTAGGCTGCGCGTACACGGGCCAAGCCGGATCTGCTGGAGAAGAGGGGCAGCGTAGAAGAGTCAGAGGATAGGTGAGAGTGGCGAACCCTGGGGAATGCCGGTTTTCAGCCATATGCGAGGCGAGGTGATGCCAGGAAAGTGAATGGAGGCGCTGCGATCAGAGAGGAATGATCCAACAAAGTCAATGATCCAATCTGGCAAGCTACTCTCGACCAAGATCTTGAGCAGTTCTTCCCTTTCAACATTGTCATAGGCACCGCTCATGTCAAGGCCGAGCAGGGTAACAACTTTGGATTCAGTCCAAGCAGAGTAGATGATGTTCAACAAATACTGGAGGGCTTCTGTGGTGGTTCTTCCACCAAACTGTGTTGGTGGCAAGAGATCCGGTCTCTGGCCGAGGGCGGCAACCATCCTAAGCGCCACGATCTTTTCCAGGATCTTGCCCAGGCATGACAGCAATGAAATAGGCCGCCAGCTTTTGGGGAGGTGGGGTAGTCTGCCGGCTTTGCGTAACATGATCAGGATCGAGTCTTTGAACGCTTTCGGATGATCGGCCTTTTCGAGGCAAACCTTGAAGAGTGGGAGCAGGCAACATCGAAGGGGGTCCCCGCCCAATTGAATGGCTTCATTGGGGATCTCGTCAGGTCCAGGGGCCTTCCCCTTTGCTAACCCCTTGATGATCAGGCGCAATTCCTCATCACTCAAGTCCCGCGAGATGGACAGTTTTGGCCGTCCATCGGATGGCCTATCCTCGGGCTTGTCCGGCACGAGCTTGGAATTTTTGTCTTTGTTGGACCGGAAGAGAGACTCCTCAATAGCCTCGAACTTTTCCTCTGGTGTGGTCATCATCTTGTCATTGTGAAGCAACGGTGGCACCTGGCATGGCTCTTGTGGTTGGCTCATCTTCTTCCCCAGTGCCGCCAAGGCGTGTGCACCACGCTTGGTCTTGGACCGCTCCGAGGTAGACCGCCGCCACATCTTTTGCTCCAGTCGTCGGATTTCTGCCACAAGATGATCTGCCTGCGTACCAAGGTCTTCATTCCCAGGAATCTGGGACTTGTTCACCAGGTCCTCCGCCTTGGCTCTCAAACGATAAAACTCCAAGTCAAGCTTCGAGGGTGGTTTCGGTTGAGGGCGACATGGTTTCAGTGGAACGCACAATTCGATCGTTTCATGCAGGGCTTTGCTGACTTCGGCAATGTAGCCATTCCTCTGGTCTTCTGTGCCTTTCGGAGAGTCTTTGTCTGGTAGGCGACTGCGAAGAGTGCTCTTGAACTTTCTCTTGTTGACTTTCTCCCAGCAGCGCCGCATCTTGATCTCTTGGGGCACATCCAGTTGAACCACCGTCTCGATTATACGATGGTCGCTCTGAAAGCCCACCACTTCCTTCACCTGGCACGATTTTACCAGCGGCCTGACGCGCTTGCTCACGAACGTCAGATCGAGGGTTGAACTTCTCTTAGACGTGTCCCGAGAGTTGGAGAATGTGATGGTGCCAGGTTTGGTAACCAATTCCAGTTTCGCCGTCTTGACAGCACTGGCAAAGTAATCGCCAGCAGAGGTCTTTTGCCCCCTACGGAGACCACTCCAGTTCGGATGATGAAAATTGAAATCTCCGACCAGCATGCGGTTACCGCAAGATCCAATATGAGCCATCAGGTCGTTAATGTCAATCCGATCGAGATGGTTGTAAACGTTGTGGATACTGAGTAGGCCAGAAGGAAGTTTCAACTTGAGAGTTGAAACCAGGCCTTTGTTGGGTCCGGTGGTGACGTCTTCCACTTCCCAGAGGCTCCTTGGAATATCTTTGCGAACATACCAGCATGTCTTGTACATTCGCGCCTTTTGAGGTTCAACGTTGGAGCCCTCGGCCTGGCTGGAGTTGGCGTCTGCGTTGGTGTCCTCGGACTGGCTGGTGTTGGCGTCTGCGGCCTGTCGAGCACCACGCTTCGCTGATTTTCCCCGGGTGGCTTTACGCTGCCCAAGAGATCCCCTGGCAAGGTGCTACTGATTGTCCGATCCGAGGAACATGCTCAACGGATCAGGCGGAACGTGAAGTTGCTCGAACAAGTTTTCCGCGGACCAGAGTTTCTCATCCACCCTCGGGCCTTCTACATTGTGCCCGCTGAATTTTCCAAAGACGACCTTCAGCGAATGGCCAAGGGACCGGGAGCCAAGTATGACTATCCCAACATGTTCCAAAACCCTCGCGAGCACTTGGCTGCTTGGAGGCGGGAAACTCAACTCGACATCAAGGACACATACTGGAAGTACGGCTACTTATGGCTTGTCCTGGATTCCTTGGATGAGGCGAAAAAGGCAGTGTCCGGAAAGGTGTATTCTCTTCTCGGTCTCCAGACCAAGTTCATGTAAGTACATCAACGCCAAAAAAATGCAGCTCGCCGACCTAACGATTGTTTCCCAGATCAAGAGACCCTCGAAGCGTTCCAATGCAATGCTTCAATTGTCAGCAGCTTGGTCACATGGCGAAAGAATGCCCCCGAGACGATCCCGTGTGTGGGTATTGCACGTTGGGCCACCCTACCAAGGCTTGTCCGCATAAGGACAGCGAAAGTTTGGCCAAGTGTGTCACCTGCGGCGGTGGTCATCCCAGTTATGGATTGAAAGACTGCAACCACCCAAAGACCAAGGATATGTTGGAGAAGTGCAAACTATGGCGAGGACCAGCGTATTGGGACAAGAAGGCGGCCAGCCGAATCCGAAGCGGTCTCTTGAGAGGTACGTTTTTTGACACTACCAATGCAGATAGGCAATCACACTAACGGGTTGACAGGAGAACATGTTGACAATGTCTTTGTCAATGACATGTTTTCAAGCTACGATTCAGATGACAGTGACGAAATAGAGGGCCACTATCACAACTATCCGGACGATCTAGCGAACCACGACACTGGTTCTCTCCATTCCTCGGTCTCTTCTCTGGGAAATACCAGCAGTCCTGCGGTGCCTCGAACCACGAGCCCAATGGATCGTCAAGCTGCCGACTCAATGGAGTATGAAACGACCAGCCCCATGTTGCACCAAAATGGGCCATTCTCTCACCCTCTCGGCACGCCCATCCCACGAAGCCCCTCTCCCTCACCCAGTGTTTCTAGCTCGGGGTCCCGGGCCAGCCTTGCCGAATTTCTTGCAGACTTGCCTCGCTCTCCCAGCGGCCGCGCCTCCCAGAAAAAGCTCCTAGAGACTGTGGACAAGATTTCCCAGGAATCGGCCAGCTGTCTCGCCCGCTCCGGCTGTCGCTCTCCCCCCAGCCTTGGTCCTAGCCCCGCGTCTAAACCCATTACTGACTCGAGTGCGGGCTCTACCTTGGGCTCTTCCGCGTTTGAATTCCGCTCCGAGCTCCGTCTCGATCCCGAGGCGACGTTCAACTCCATGTTGAGATCTTTGTCTCCTGTGGGCCCCAGCTCTGCTACCCAAGTCGAGAACGGAAGCCCTGTCGCGCCCATCTTCTCCAATCTTCGCGCCAACGCAGGGCCCCTTGACTCTCCTGTTAGAGGCGCAAGCGATACCCCATCAAAGCGCTCAGCTGGACTAGATGGACTCGACGCAGCAGGCCCTGAAGCGAAGAGACCACGATGGTGGTGTGAGGATGGTCACTCGGATGAACCCATGGCGAGCCGAGCAGAGAACAGCGGGACCCTTTTGGCCGCGGCTGAGGCGGCTACTAGCTCTCTGACAAGCACAGAGAGCCAGGAGAGTCCAGCATGTCCATCGGCAACACTTGCACGAGATACTTGCACGAGGCCACCAATTCCACAAGCAGTATCCCACGGCGCTGGCACGGGAGTAGGGAATAGTCGAACTTCCAAGGATTTATCCGCACCGAAATATCATCACAGGGATTCTCTGGTGCCCGTCACGGCAAGTTTCCGTCGCAGTCCACCGGAAGTGAAACAGCTGCTGGCACTCCGCAACACTGTTGAACATCTCGCACAACTGGGTGGCCGCCCAGGCTCCTCGATCTCGAGAGATGCAGCTCCCAATGCTTCTCCAGCAAGGGCATTCGATCGTGCGGGACTGGCGCAAGCTAGTCCAAGGACTATTCACATCTCCGCGTCCGCTGATGAAACAGTCCGGTTGCCATCGGGTGTCACCAAGACAGCTGTCTCTGCCAAGACTCCTTCTCGTGCAGAGGCGTATGCCGAAAACGCTTCCTCGGGCACATCGTTTCCCACTGCTGCACCCAGCCCTCAAGGAGCTGGGGATTCATGGACACGCGCCGAGACGGGGATTTCCAGCACCATGTCCACAGCGGCGGCCACTTCCACGCCAAGCCCAACCTGCAAGTTGATAGGTGATGGACATGAAAGGAGATTGCCCGAGCCTACCCCAGTTGTATCGCTAGTGCCACAGCAGGATCAACGAGTCTTGCGACCACGGTGTACTCAACCCAGCCCGAATCTCGGCAACCAACCAGGACGAGCATCAGAGCCAGGGACACAGAGCACACTCCCACTTCAACCACAGGGAGGCGACGACAACTTGGATTCGCTCAGTGTCAGCGACTCTGAGGAGACAATTGAGGATTGTATCATTGTCAAAACTGTCAAAACTGGCGGGGACATTCGTGATTTCTTCGGACCCATCCCATGACCTGACGCTTCATAGTTCAGTGTTTGTTATGGTTTGCTTTTCGCTTTCAAGTTGTGTACACGTTGGGAAGATGTCTGGAGGAAGAGGGATTGAACACGCACATGATTTGGTTAAGCAATAAACTTGTCTTCTCAACCTAGGCAATTTGGCGTCGACGATGGCAGTGAAATAGACTGTACGGCTCAAATGAAGAGTCAAGCGCTAACTCGAATAAGGAGTTGGGACTCATAGTAACTCAAATGAAGAGAGGCTAAGAACTAGATTTGTCACTTGTGCTCCGGACTGCATTCCGCTCTTCCAAGGGCGGGTTGCCTCCACTAGGATGGAGAGCACACAACCCCTGCTGTTGGGAAAGGGAACGCCCCTAGAACCGCAATCAAATATCGTCCCCATTCGTACTGCCGGCGTTATCATTCCTGCCGGGGCTCGTAATGGCGTCCGAACTCGTCTGCAAGATTGGGCCGACACTGTGGCCAGCACCGTAAGTTGGCGGCTGATCGCTCTGAAAGCCACACTGTGCTGGCCGGACTGCTAGAACTAGTGGAGGTATCATTGGTCCAGCAACTATTGAGTTTATGAATAGTGCTGATTCTGTAACAGTTGAAACGCAAATCTCGGCAATGCTCGGGGCCGGTAGGACGCGAAAGCGGCGGCACGCGCAATCAACAAAACACGCAATCAGTAACAAGCGCAATCAGTAACACGAGTGAGCCACTCGAGTTCGTCTATATAAACTGGCCCTTCCCCCCATATTCCCATCATCTGAACCATCATCCTCACAACTTCTTCCTTCTCTCGCTTCTTGAGCCGGGTCATCCCATCAATCACATCTTTTTTCTCTTGTCAACCAGCCGCTCTTGCCCACTTCGCTTCCTACAGGGCCTCATCACCACAACAAAACATCTCGATCCCACCAGTTCCATCCAAGAACTGCAAAGATGGTCCCCGTGAACCAACGCTGGTACGGTGTTCGAGAGGGTAACAGAACAGGAGCCGTCCAGGGGTGGGCCAACTGTGCACGCCGAATCAGGAACTTTTCGAACCCAGTTTGTAAGTCATGTGGTGGGCGTGAACCTGAGCACAAGCAAGTAGGTACTAATCACCTCGACCACAACAGTCAGGCGCTTCCGTACCAGGGAAGAAGCTGAAAGATGGGTTGCCACCGGTCCCCGGTCACGTCCTCCTGCTACGCCCTTGAGTCAGGCCAGCTCGCTTTCGGACCCCTTCGACTTTTCGGACCCATTGCCCTCGTTCGCAGGCCCATCCACCTCACAGGCGGGTCCATCCGCTTCGTCTTCAAGCTCATCTAGCTCGTTTTCGGGCCAGTCGGGCTCACCTAACCCAACTGTCCTAGAGGACAGACTGCATCTTGAGAGTGTTCTCAATACCATCCAGGAGTCGCTCAGGAACCTGGACATTGGGGAGACAATGTCAATCACTCGAGTCAGTGGTGATCTCGATTTTAGTTACACGGTTGGCTCGCATCCTCAGCCGCTCAACTAGGAGGGAGGGCCACTATTGCGTGTGTCAGTACCTGGATAAGACACTGAGATGACGTTTCGGATCAGAGCAGGATATAGTTTGTCAGAAAATTTGCACCTCTCGGTGCTTCCCAAAGTTTACCGTGCACCATACGATATTTATGATAACCATAGGACGTGATTCAGTAGCCAAAGCCAACTCTTCCTCTTCCTCTTCCTCTTCCTTATCTTTACCCAAGCAGCCTGTGCAGCCTGCGACCTTAGATTCTCTTCAACGGGTATAAATACATCAGTTTTGATACACATCTTTTGAGGATTAGCTACCTAATAGCCTAACGAATTAGGAATCTACCGGTGCCAGTTTCGTACCACCCCTGCTGCACATCTCCCGCAGCTCCACTCGCGCGTCAAGCCATGGAATGCGCGCGACACTTGTCGTGGGGTTGGTGCACAGACCCGGCCTCGCATACTCCCATTGTGATAGGATCAAGAATGCAAGCTATGTACCCGGTGCCATCGCCATGCTTTAGCCTAGTCTGAGCTTCAGGCTGACGTTGCAGCTAGGAGAGAGCTCAAAAGGGCAAAAGACTTCAAGCTAACGTGAGGCGGGCAGATAATCTTCGTTTGGTACGACCTTGACTTTCGGCAACGACAAGTTGCCCAAGGACAAAGCCAAAACTCATGTGCCATTCAAAGTTCCCTGCCATCAACAGTGTGCTAGAGGTCAGATCCGCCAGCCAGACCATACTGAGTACTGCTGTACTGGTGGCCAGAAATGAGCGCACACCAAGGGCCTTGTTGGTCAAGCTCATTTACACCTTGAAAGGATGTTTAAACTACCTCATTACATCCAGCCTCATGAAACCATGTGCAACCGGGAGCCACGTCATGCCGATTCCTTGCGCATAGCATCGTTTCAGTTCAGGTAGGATGGAGTGAACAACATGATCTGCTCGGGCTGTTTAGCAACGAATTTGTATCGCGGCAGGAGATTTCGTCTGTTTATCCCATTTCAGCCCATTTCAGCTGCAAAGACACACGGCAGCATTTCTTTTTACTCCCCAAGGGTGTAATCGTAGTGAATGACCAACCTGCCACTACGCACACTCAGACAATGTGTGTATCATATCATGGCCTCCTTGTTGTCTATACATCTGGCAAAGCTGCTTAGTAGCTCAGAACAAACATCATCATCCTTTTAATCCTATCATAAGGCTGACATATCTAGTTTGGGCCTGAAATGCGATGCCGGGGGTTTGCACAAAGTCTCTGTCAGAACACCTCTTGACCCAAGATAGTCCAAGCTACAGGAGGTTACCTTGGGTCACAAGCTTTTCACACATCACTGACGGCAGTGAGGCACAAGCAACCACAATACGAGGTTTGTCAAGTCCTCGAAATTTTCATCGATCTCCGCGGAATCCTTGGGGCCGTCAACCTGAAAGTCAGCTTATGAAACAGTTGTGAGCCCCTGCAACTTTTGGATTGCCCAATAACTGGGCGTTCAACATACCATATGCCACTAACAACCAGAAATTTACTTCTTGGGGCAAGACCTTCGTCATAGACGACGATTAAATAGTTATGACTAGATATTAGTCAGGCATGAGATATATTGACTATGGCATAGTAATTAGGCAAAGCTCAATAGGGAAGATACTTACAGGTAACTTCTAGCTTTGCCTCTTTAAAGTAAGCTTATTAAGGTTTAGTAGCTAAAAAGCTCTTTAGCTACTAGTTAAAGGTCATATATGCCTTTAGCTATTAGCTAAGCTTAAATAGATATCGGGGCTATAACCTAAGGCTAGTAAGCCATAAGGCTGGTAACTCCCTTATAGTCTAGAGCCTATAGGGCGAGGGATTAAATAGCCCTTTACTAGGAGGCTCTTAGTAGGGGCCCTAAAGGGCCGCTAGAGGTATTAATACTATAGGCTAGCTACCTATAGGGCCCCCTAGAGGGAAAGAAGGAAATTCCCTCTATAAAGATTAAAGTAATTAATTAGAAGTAGAAGTAAGAAAAGAAAAAGAAGAGAAAGAAGAAGTAGAGAAGTTATAGTAGCTATAGTAGTAAGAGAAGCTATTGCAAGTAAAGAAAAGAGCTATAAGAAAGGCTATAAGAGAGAGAGAGAGAGAGAGATAGATAGCAAGCCTATAGGCAAGCAAGAGCTTTGCCTATACCTAAGGAGACAGCGCAGCTATTAACATTAGGGTCTTATTAAGGTATAGATACTATATAAAGCTATGCTTTAGTTAAGATAGGGATTACTTTTGTAAATTTAGATAAATAGATAGCTCTACCTAACCTTTTAGGCTCTATAAAAAGCAATAAGGTATAGATTAAAGACTTTAATAGTTTAGTAACTTTATTTAAATATAATTTGTTTTATACTTTATGGCACCTAATTAAAGGGATTAAAGTATCACAATAGGGTATCTGTTGACAGGTCTCACACAGCTGTGCGTATATTCTCTTCTCAGAGAGCTGAAGTCATCAATTGATATGTATGTATGCCTTGCTCCTTCTCTAGTGTAAGGTGCAGGATCCGCCCTCTATAGGTACGGATCTAACTGATCACATGATCTATCAATGATCGGATCAACTAACGCCCCAGAAGGGCTCGCAACGGCTGCGTTGCACACATTAAACCGACAGTATCTCAATTAAAAAAAAAAAGGGAACAAAATAGGCTTTATATTATTTAAATATAATAACCCCTTTAGTTTTAGTCTACTATTAATAATAAAATACTAGAGTTATATAGTTTTAAGTTTTTAGTACAGCAATATATATTATTATGCCGCTAATAGCAGCCAGGGCTTCGTCCTAGCAGTGTTGAATCATTACCGCCTAGACTTAATAGGAACAGATTCTCCTTGCACGTGAAATGCTGTTCAATCAGCTACCTCCCAGTAGAAGACTATCACTGCCCAATCCTCGACGGTGCAAATCTAGAACATTCTTACAAATTCACGTATACCCACGAGATTGATCCAGATGTGCACGTAAAGAATACCAACTATGCGAGTCCAACTGAGTCCAATCAGTTCCATTTTGATGGCCACGTCTATGTTCCGATGCTCTTTGAGGAGTACACCTATGACAACTATAGATGCATGCTTTCGCAGTTGGAGTACGCTTGGGATGTTCCGTCCGCGCAGCACATCAAACAGAAGACCTTGAAGAAGGTGTATACTCTGGCCTCTTGGGGAGGTCAAACGATGCAATCCGAGCTATGATTGATGAGCTTGCAACGTCGCCTCATGAACCTTCTCACCAACGATCAGAAACAAGTTCAGTTACCCACCACTAAATACAAGTCAGTGTCAGATCCGAGCTTTCAGCCTTGGAAGATAAAGTCTGAGGGAATTGATGAAAATGACCTTGAAACCAAGGAGAAGATATCGTGGTCACCAAACGTCACCATCACAGATCCGCAAGGCAAAGCTACGACACAATCATATGACATGAGACTCAAGTCTGGGCCTACAGTGTAGCAGACTGTGCCTCTGGGCCAGACTGAAAGGTTCTCTTATGATCATACTGGGCGAGCTACTTAGTATGTGGATGCATTTGACAGCCTCGCCAAGAAGAGCTAGGACCTCAAGACTGGTAGGAATACTGCCCTAGCTACTGCTCCATCTATCTACACGAGTTGACAACGTTCGATATGTTGGGAAAGCAGATAGAGTTTTTATGCAATGGCGACTCAACCCAACCCTTCACCTCGACAGTCAACCGCGCCCTCTCAACCACGCCATACGGCTGTCTTTCTCGCAAAACATGAGGGACTAGCAGGCCCAGATGGGAGACGGCTTTCAACGGGTACGACGCATTCAATCGCCTGTTGAGCAGTGCTGACGCGAGTGGCAATGTGACGACATATGTGTACGACGACCAAACTCGTAGCTCGCAATACGCTATGAATGACAAATCCCGGGAATCTACACAGCTTGACGGGTACAGCTTATCGTACAGATCATCCAAATTCCGGGTTCGGACGACACGACGACAATGTGCAACCTTCAACAATGTCCAATCACTGAGAATTTCAATAGTCCGATGGCTTCGATGCTGTGCTTTGCAGGATAATCCTTAGTGCTGCTTGAATTTCTCCTTCAAGCAACCTCTAAGACTTACCTCTGACTCCGAGAAAGCTCGTATATTGCACCGAGTTAGCTATCGTCAGCGATCCTTCATACGCCCCATTGAGTTATCCCACCATGTGCAACTGCCGCAACTAATAGAGTTTGCTATCATCTCCGAAGGTTGAAAAGCTTAGCTTAGCTAGTCCCGCTTGCCGCCGCCTTGATTTATCGACTCTATGTCGGTAGCTGTACCGAGGACGGATGCCATATCTCAAGTCGGTTAGCAAACGGGCTTCCCCTGCAACGACCGGGATGCAAACCGCGGCCGCGCAAACAAGGTTTGGCTCCCGAGCGATCGACAACTACGAGCCTGACGTCAACATGTGGATACTCTTTATTATCCGGACTTGACAAGGCCGGGCCTCTCCGTGATAAGGTGTGGGTACTTAATCGGACCTTTCAACACCGACAGAAACCGAGTCGGGCAGGCTAGAACCCTTTTGGAAACTTCGAAACGACGAGCTAAAGCTAAAGCGTTGCGGTTATGACGACGGATCTGCCCATGAGTTATTTTCCGGCGGCCGATCACCAGCCTCTTTTGGACTAAGCAGGACCGGCAGATCGAATACGGCAAATATACGACGGCGTGTCCGAGACAAGCCGCACGTCGAAACATGCCACGGATGCGCCAAGTTGGATGTCAAAACGTGTTGTAGATGCGCCAAGAAGGGTGTTCCCGCGATAGTATTGCCAAGAACACATATACCGATATCTGACTTGGCGTCGTGCAATCTCACATTGCGGCTCGTTCTAGTCAAGGAAATCAAGAATTGCGATCATTTCACGGTGGGAACAGAAAATTGAACAGAATAAGAGATGGTCTATTCTTTACAACGCTCTAATGCAGTATATGACCCCATCTATAGTGTCTTTCTTTCACTCTACTCCCACAAATCCGGCCATCAACTTAGACCGAGTTGGAGTTGTCGGCGCAAGAGAACGCCGCAGAGCCTCCAGACTCCTTATAAGAGTCAATGATGCTGACAATAGATCCGTAGGTACCACCAATCATGAGGAAGGTACCAGAAACAATGACGAAGACGCTAAAGGCAACCATGAGGTACCAGCGGGTAGTAGGGTTGCGGCGACCCTCGCTCCAGTTGTCGTAGAGCCACATGCAACCCATGGGCTGGAAAGACATCAGAGTTCCGAGAAGGGCACCGACGAGGGAGACGAGACCGCCGAAAACGGGGATACCGCTAGCAATCAGGTAGGCGATGACGGCGGTAGCAAAGGTGCAGCCGAGCCAGGTTCCCCAGTGGATGGGGCTGTTGGAGGCAAGGTGCTTGGATCCTCGCAGGATACGGACAAAGGCATACTTGGCAGCGAAGTGGATGACGAGGGTCGTGGTCGCGACGAGACCGGGAAGAGCGAGACCATAGGCGATCTTCTTGATGAGAGGGCCGGCGGAGCCAAGAGCGGGCGAGGCAACGTAGGAACCGCAGTAGACGTAAACGACGCAGCCGATGACGATGTAGGTGATGGTAACTCCGGCCTGGCAGACCATCAGGGATCGGGTATAGTGGGCGGGGTTCTTCATCTCGGAGGCGATAGAGAAGAAACCAGGAGTTCCGGCGTAGGCGAAAACGAGCGAGGAGATGGCAGTGATAGCCTCGGTAAAGGTCGGGTTGTTGACAACCTTGAAATCCGACTTCCAGTGACCGGTCTGGGGAGCGGCGGAGGGTCGATCCTGAATACCAACGGCGATGGTCACAGTGAAAACTACAAATGGTCAGCAGATAATCCTCACAAGAACTCCACGAAACTCACTAGCTGTGAGAATGCACACAAGGCCGATCCAGGCGAGCCAGCTGATGCGGCCCAGGGTGCGGATACTAGCGAGACTGAAACCGATGATGGCGGCAACGGCAACAAAGACAGCGGTGCAAGTGCCGTGGGTCGAGACAGCGTTGAGACCGATCGAGATACCCAGCATACCAGAGCCAGCGACAAAGATCCAGTCTATGAGTTGTTAGAGTTGTTTATTCGCGTAATATTTGCCAAGGCCACATACAAAGGCAGAATGCAATTCCTAGGATTTCGCGTCCAATGCGACCAAACATCAGACCACCAGCGTCGTCAATGCTGTACACTTGGGTGTGGCGGCGCTTGAAAACACCGACCATGTAGTCGGACCAGGTGGTGATGGCAGCAATAATGATGAGGCAGATGACGCCGGGAACGATGCCGAGGACGTCGAAGACGGCGGGAATAGACAAAACACCGAGACCGACCTGGGTCTTCATCATGAGAGCAACTGTGCCGATCCATCCAACCTGCAAATTGTCAGTTTCAGAGACTCAATTTTATTGGCGAGTGCTTCGTTGCGTACAGCGCGGTAGTTGGGGCCGCCTTCGGTGATGTCACCAAAGACATCGTCGTGGACCTGGGCTTCGTTGCTTTCGCCGATTTGTGAGGGCGCGTGTGCCAATCCGCGGTTGTACTCGACATCCTGATCGGTGTCGTGCTTCAGGTCCTTCTCATTTGGACTCGAGTAATGAGACATGATGGCGAGTCTTGGAGAGGGAGTGAGGGAAGGGCGGATTTCGAACAAGCCAAGAGCAACACAAGAGAGTCTATACAAAGAGACAATCTAGATGCAAAGAGAAGAAGAAGAAGAAAGAAGACGAGGTAGCATGCGGAGCGTGATCCACCACCAAGACTCTGGGGAACTGGGGACTGTGGGCTCAACTTATAGAGACAGACACGAGAGAGAAACGCTCTGACCAAGTCGACGACGCGACCAGGTCAAGACGGTGATATCTTTGCCCCGATGGGTCCAGCATCAGGCCAACGATAGGAAAACAGGCTATGACAGGGCAGCGACCAGAGTCTAGCAAGTGGATTGCCCCCCGGCAAGGCCTGTAGCACAAGCAGGAAAAACCTTACGGGGGGAGGGGAATGAATGGGTCGCCCCCCCGTCTCATGCCGGCGTCAGCGATAGCAAAGCGTCGCGGGCTTATCTCGACGAGGTTAGTGGGTTTCGCAGGAGGGAGTGGAGAAGAGGGCCAAAAAGACAGTTTCGCGGGCAACGCTTGGCTCCCCATGGGGTAAGTGAGGGACTCAATGGGGTAGACGAGGAGATTCGAATGGAGAAGAGGGGGCAACTCCACGGGGAGAGCGAACGGCTTCAGGCATGGGCTGGGCGAGACGGTGGCCATGCGGAGTTGCAGGTCCGCACCGTTTGCAGAGCAAAAGAACAAACCGAGTCGAGTTGTTGCGGTTGACTGTACGTAACAGCAACTGAATAGTCGCGGCTATGACGTGAAGAGTTCCACTCGGACGGGGTTAGCTTTACCGACGCGCTGACGAGTTGGGGAGGCTTCCGCGCCGGACCCGACTCCACCGCAACAACCAAGTCCGAGTCCAAGTGCCTCTTCTCCACCTGCAATGAACAGAGGCGAGGTTTTCATTACCCCATTGCTTGCCGGGGTGACCCCTCAGCAGTCGAGGCCTCGGGAGGGGTTCCGATGCCTCAAGACACGGTAAGCCTACGCGCTCGTTCGGCCAACACGAGACATGTACTGATAAAGAGCGAAGCACTGACTGATGCTATGGACTGCGTTCTTTTTGGAGCAGCTCTTCTTCTATCTGGCCATTCACGGCCTTTACCCATACATGCAATTGAACCCCAACTGTCTCGCGATCTGCGCGCCAACTTCCTGGAATGGACGCTCGGCAAGACGCCGAAATCCACCCCGAACGCTTCGACCATCATGATCAATCATGCTACATGACCCCTATTTTATTGAGAAAAATAATTACAGCAGAGAACACAAAAAAAAAGGCCTCAATCAGCTCTGGGTGGGCATGTTGACGCTCTTGGCCTGGTCCGCCTCGGCCTCGTCTCCCCTCCACAGCGTCGTGATGGTCTTTGTCTGCGAGTAAAAGTTGAGGCCGGGCTTCCCGTAAAAGGTGCTGACGCCGCCCCCGGCCACGCTCTTCTTGTTGCCCGTGAAGCTGAACATGGGCAGCGGCACGGGGATGGGCACGTTGACGCCGACCTGGCCGGCCTCGATGTTCTTCTGGAACCACGCCGCCTTGGGCCCCGAGTTTGTAAAGATGGCGACGCCGTTGCCGTACTCATTCTGGTTGATGAGGTGCGTCGCCGCCTCCAACGTCGGCGCGCTGAGCACCAGCAGCACGGGCCCAAAGATTTCCTGCCTGTAGCACTTCATGGTTGGGGTCACCCCTGTGATGATTGTCGGCGCGATGAAGTTGCCAGACGGGTACTGCTCGGGAGCGTACCCGCGTCCGTCGAGCACCACCTGCGCGCCCTCCTCCTCCGCAGACGCAATCAAGGATTCGATCCTCGACTTTGACTCCGGGCTAATGACGGGCCCGAGATCAGCGCCCTCTTCGAATCCTCCGTCCGTCTTGAGCTGCTTCGCCGACGCTACCAAATCATCAACGTAGGACTGCGTATCGGGCCCGACGAGCACGACGGTGCTGAGAGCCATGCATCGCTGGCCGGCAGCTCCAAATGCAGCGCCCGTGATGGCATTGACGGTGCTCTTTCTGCTGCAGTCGGGCAGGACAACTGCGTGGTTCTTTGCGCCGAGGTTGGCCTGCACACGCTTTCCGTTGGCCGAGCCCCGCGAGTAGATATACTCGCCGGCGGCATTGCCTCCGACGAAGCTGATGGCCTTGATGGACGGCTCATCAAGGATGAAGTTGACCGCACGGTGCGTGCCGTGGATGATGTTGACAACGCCGTCCGGGAACCCTGCCTCCTTTGCAATTTCGGCAAGTATCATTGCAGCCCCCGGGTCGCGTTCCGATGGCTTGAGCACAAGTGTGTTTCCAGTGATGGTCGCAATCGGGATCGACCAAAGCGGGATCATGGCCGGGAAGTCTGGGGGAGGCATAAAAGTTAGGTTTTCCGTTGCTAACATACGACATGCTTAGGTTGTAAGTGTCGGAGTGTTACTTACTAAAGGGACAGATCGCGGCAACGACGCCGAGGGGTTCTCGGACGTTGCGCGTTTCCATATCTTTGGCAACTTCGAGAACCTCTCCTGTCATCTGTGTAGTGATGCCACAAGCAGTCTCGGCAACTTGCAATCCGCGCAGGACATCGCCGCGGGCATCAGCAAAGGTCTTGCCCTGCTCCAGAGTGATAGATGCCGCGAGACGATCCCAGTTCTGACGGATCAGTCGTGTAAACTCAAACATGATCTGCTGCCGGCGCAGGATGCTCGTGTTCTTCCAGCCGGGGAAGGCATCCTGAGCAGCCTTGACGGCTGCTTGAAGTTCCTCGTCTGTTGACTCTGGCACCCGCGTCACGACATTGTTGGTAGCAGGATCATGGACGTCGATCCACTTTGTAGCCGCTGAAGGAGTAAAGTTGTTGCCGATAAAGTTGTGAGTTGGTAGAGGGTCTGTGATCTTGGAATGGGATGTGGGAGAAGGGCGGTTGTAGATGGAATGTGCTGAGCGCAAAGTAATGCGCGGTGTCAGAGACCGAGGGAGACGGCGGACAGCTCGCGCAGACTTCATATTTGCGACTAGTTTCACGATCGAATTGTCTGGTGTTTCAGAATGCGATATTGGTCTCTTTAACTGATTTTATCATCTCTTGGTTCTTGAAGCAAAAACTCGCTTTCCTATCCAGATGCTCAACTGCAATACGTTGATAATCAAATGAGGAAAGTGGACCACCCAGTTCGTCCCAAACAGTCGGTTGTCTTTGATCTTGTGATACGCAGACCCAGATATCCGGACTCGGAGGTCGGGGGAGCCAAGCCCTTGGCCGGAGCCGCCATTCTCCGCACATCGTCTCCATTTCCCCACAAACCTTTTGGTTTACCGATTGCCACTTGCCCTGCCAAAATCCGGAGGCAGGCCAAGCTATTGCTCGCTAGCCTCACCTCCAAGACAGGCAGGCCATGCCGGCGAGATAAGCCATCCAGACTGCTGGCTTTCTTTTGCGAGGCGGTCACATGGACGCGCTGGGTCATGGATTGAGGCATGTTCCCCAATCGCGGGCGGCCGGGGTTTGGCCTCGTCTGAAAGTTATTTGACTGCCCTTTGAGCATCGAGAAATTTGACAAGTCCAAACTCTTCCATCTCTATCTTCGACGATATCGCAGACCTGTCACTCTTCTCCATTCCCCTCACGCAAATTCACAATGGCCAATCGCGGCGTCTCGTGGGACCCCCATGTCCACACCATCTCCGACCTCAAGGACCTTGGCAGCAAGAAGCTCCCCAAGATGTATCGAGGTACGCTGCACATACCCTGCATCCCGGCACAGACCCCAAGCTGACTCTCCAAATCAAAAGACTACTTTAACGAAGGTGCCATGGATCTGGTCACGTATGATTCGCCACCACTTGTGCTCAGACCAATAGCTGACCATTGTGTAGATTGAAAGACAACGAGGAGGCGTACAACCGGTACAAGATCCGGCCGCGGATCCTCGTCAACGTTGACAATGTTGATATTTCGTCCGAGATTTTTGGATGCAAGACGGCGCTGCCTTTGGGCTTCAGCCCCGCTGCGATGCACCGCTTGGCGCATCCTGATGGTGAGATTGCCACGTCTCGAGCTGCGGCCAACATTGGAATCTGCATGGGCCTATCGTCGTATGCGACGGCGTCTCTTGAGGATGTCGCTGCCGAGGGGTCAGGAAACCCCTATGTTATGCAGCTGTGTGTCTTGAGAGATCGTCAAACTACACTTCAGATTCTCCAGCGGGCTGAGGGTAAGTCTAATACAATTTCAAAGCTATCAGGCCTGTAATTCTAACACTGACTATTTTAGCCTCTGGATACAAGGCCATCTTCCTGTCTGTTGACGTTCCCATGCTGGGACGACGACTAAATGAGTACCGCAACAACTTTGTGCTACCTGATGATATGGCATGGCCTAACCTCCTCTCTGACGGAAAGAGCGAACTCAGCGGCTCAAATGAGGATCTCACTGCAAGCAAGCACGACTTTGACCCATCTCTCGACTGGGACACGGCCATTCCCTGGCTCCGCGAGCACACCAAGCTGCAGCTTTGGATCAAGGGTGTTTACGCTGCTGAGGATGTGCATCTGGCTATCAGGTACGGTCTCGACGGTGTTGTCGTATCCAACCACGGTGGTAGACAGCTAGACGGTGTACCTGCAACTCTGGATGCTCTACGGGAATGTGTCATCGCTGCCAACGGCAAGATTCCCGTTGCTGTTGACGGCGGCATTCGACGAGGTACCGATATTTTCAAGGCTCTAGCCATGGGAGCTAGCCACTGCTTTGTTGGACGGATACCCATCTGGGGTCTTGCGGTACGTGCACTCCATTGAAATCCAAAGTATAATGCTAATATTAGACAGTACAACGGTCAGGAGGGTGTTGAGCTCGCGCTTAAAATTCTCATGTACGAATTCAAGCTCGCCATGGCTCTTGCCGGGTATGATTCTACAAGCATTACAAAGAGGTGCGGTTGACTGACAATTACTAGGTGCCGAACTATCAAGGACATTTCAAGAAGCCATCTTGCATTTCTCAACTCGGAGGGCATTCTTGCCAAGCTGTAAAATTGGTCATAGCGTCTCTAGCATTGCGTGTAGTTTTTCTTGATACAAAAGCTGAAATTGAATAATACAATTATTTTTTTTTTATCTTTCAACAATTGTCCTTTTGATTGTGTCTATGATGTAGCATGTTCGTGATCAGTAGATAATACACGTCTTCAACTTTAGATTTTGTAGATACTTGCGTAGATGATTGATCTTATTCTTCACCAACTACTTATGTCAACTTTGTCAAGGCTAGGGTATTTCTTCCTGTCATTTTGCCTATCGTTGCATTGACGAGTTACACTACACAAAGGCCCTTGTAGTACTAGATGTCAATTATTGTCAGGATTATCGTGCTAATGATCGGCGTTTCACATGTCCCCCCATCCATCCAACAAAGCGGTTCATTCATTCACGTAATGATCTCGACTTTATCTGCAGGTGGAGCTGGCGTCCTACCCTGAACCAAGCCGCATGTACCACCGGGATGGCAGCCGAGCCCCTAGAAACCCACCATCATCTTCTAGAAACCGGGCAGGGATGACCCCCGTACGACGCTTACTCAGTATCACGAACACAAAAATGGTGAGATTACAGAGCAGCGACCGCTATCGGGCCTGAACTGTCTCACAGGATCCACGTGCCCTCCCAAAGGAATGCGGATTGATAGGGGCAATTGAATCAGGAAGGTCACTATCAATCCAGCTCGACAGCAAAAAGAGAAGGGGTTCCGCTGGTTGCCGCCGCGTGGCGCCTCGTCGTGGAAACCTGCCCGTTTAGAATAGGAAAGACCCTCCACAGTGGAAGCCTCACACGGGCAATCCACGCGCCAGAGTCAACGCGGGGTATCAGAGTCAAGACAGAGCATCAGAGTAGAAAGCAATTGGCATATAATAGACAAAGTGAATGCGTAGCCAGGGCCAGTTCACTCTTGCTCTCATCAACATTGCAGTAAATTTCCATAGCAATTGTCTCATTAGTCATAACACCTCACTACCTACTCCACACTCCAACATGGCCCCTGCCCAGGACCTCATCGGCATCCTTGTCGCCCTCATCACCCCATACACGCCCGACGGGGCCGTCGACCTCCCCGGAGTCGACGCCCACGTCCAGCGCCTCATCAAGGCCGGCATCCACGGCCTGGTACCCGGCGGCAGCACCGGCGAGTTCGCTGCCCTGACCATCCAGGAACGCAAGGACGTGCTGGAGCAGTGCGTCAAGTCTGCTGCTGGCCGTATCCCCGTTGTCGCTGGCATCGGTGACTGCTCTACTGCTGTCCTCGTCGACCTTGCTCAGCATGCTGCCAAGGTGGGAGCCACGGCACTGATGGTGCTGCCTCCCTACTACGACTCCCCAGACCTGGCTACCCTCAAGGAGATCCTCTCGGATGTTCACAAGGCCAGCAACCTTCCCATCATGTACTACAACATCCCCAGCGCTACTGGTGTCAACCTGTCTCCCGCAGAGATCGCCAGCTTGACCGAGGTGGGCGTCAAGTGGCTCAAGGATACCTCCGGAAATGCCCCGGCCCTGACAGATCTCCTCTTCCACTACAACGACCGCATCACCGCCCTCAACGGCTGGGACACATTGACCTTTTACGGCATCGCTGCTGGCGCCAAGGGCTCCGTCTGGGGCGCTGCCAACATCATCCCCGAGCTTGCCGTTGAGCTTTGGGACACTCTCGCCGTCAAGGGCGACATCAAGAAGGCCCGTGAGTTGTGGACAAAGATCTTCCCCGTGTGCAAGTGGCTCGAGTCCCACAGCCACTACGGAGCCGCGGTCAAGACGGGCATGGAGCTACGAGGTTGGAAGACGGGAGGCGTGCGGAAGCCATGGAAGCTGATCGAGGGTGACTCGCGGACCGAGATTACTACTGCCCTCAAGTCCGCCGGCGTGCAGACCATCTAAGGCTCGGATGGGAGCGGCTTAAAAAAGTACAAAGACAAAATAGTAAAATAGACATGATTCCACTGCAGTTCTAGACCGTTTCAGTCACGGCATCACTGCGTGAATTAGTGCATGTTGTGTGTCATGGCCTCCAATGGCTATTTCGATGTCGTGATTATTACATAAAATCTACAAGTCAAGACAAACTATCCGATACGAGATTCTGCCAACTCGTCGTCCAGTCTCCCGATTGTTTCCGCTTGTCCCAAATCAGCGGCACAATCACCCTCGCAGGCCTCGGTGTAAAGTATATCCCCTTGTCGTCGGTAACTGATAAACACTTGAGCGCCCGCTCCTGAAGATCAGGAGATACGGCTTCGCAAGCTGCAACAAATGCCGGCCATGCGAGGCTGGTGGCAAAGTCTTGGTCGTCAATCAGCTCATCGAGACAAGGCTCAAGAAAGTCCAGCGTCTTCTTGACCAAGTCCTGGAGGATCATGGCGTTCATGTCATATACTCTGCGATAAAAGTAGATTATGAGGGCTTGGTGAATGGCTAAGGCCATTGACCGGACTTGAGGATGTGCACTGAGATCTTGGTCCACGCCCAATGGCATGCGGGCCGGTTTTGGAGGTCCCAGGGGATCGAGTGCAAGACTCCAGGCCCATATTCTGTTTTCGAGTGTTTTTGTATGTTTTGCCAGGGCGACTGAGACGCCTGGGTTGCATCGAGCCACCGTCTCTAGGCGTGTCTTTTCGTTGGACAATGAAACTGTCTGGGACAGTAGCGTCATGAGAGACTCGGGAATCCCGTAGATGACGGGATAAAGTGTCTGGTTCCAGCGCCCCTGGATCTCGAGGTGGATATCGTTATATCCCATCTCGTCGCTCTTTTCCTGTGCCGGATCGAGGCCGATATTCAATGCATCTTCAGAAATGCGAAACGTCCGGCCTTGAGTGAGGCTATGCTCGTTGACTTCATCAGAACTGTGAGGAAGCGGTTCGCCACACAGGGATATGCTCTCAGCAATGACTCGAAGGTGGGTGTACATGTGGTGCAACAGGCGTATTTTGAAGGGATTGTGGTTGATCAACCCACGCAGCCGAATAAGTCGTTCGGCATCGAGGAGAAAGACCCGGAAAGCATGAGCACCGTTGTACATCTGCAAAGATTATTAGTCACAACTAAAATACAAAGACAAAGAACAACTCACCGAAGTCATGGCCATGCCGAGGATCGCCATCAGAAGCTCTTTGTAATTTGCCTGCCTTGGCCCAAACATCTCGTGCTGCAGGGCATTTCTCAAGTGATACTGTGCCCTCTCGTGATTCCGAAGACCAATCTCTCTCCAATCGCATGAGAATGAAGTTGGCTTATTCGACTTGTGTAGCTGAAGAGCACTGTGCGCGAGAAGCGTATAAAATATTGTCGAGCGCGTATGTGAAGCCTCGTTCCAGAGTGAAAGCTCGGCAAATGTCTCGAGTGCACAGGGCAAGAATATGATATCCCATGGTGACTTCCGTTTCGCTTGCATGGCTGTCCGCTCGCCGGCTATATGTTTTCGGTAATATCGGAGTAACGGCTCGGCCTCTTCTGGAAGTCCAAAGTGGCCCCCGTTGGCTTGGGGGACGCCTCTTGGACATGGCATCACCTCGTTCCCCATGTGGCTGAACGAGGGATCGATATGTTCTTCTGCGTGGCCGTTTGCCTCGCTTTCTATTGCTTGTGTTATGAAATTCGGGCTGAAGAGTGCCAAGCCTTCCACTCCCATTGAATTATCCAAGAAAAAGTTTGTCATGGAAGGGTCCGGCATAAGTACTTGTTCTGAACCTGTCGGTTCGTCGGGGTCGAGGGATAAGTTGGGGTCTAATGGGCCGGTGAACAGGTCGAGGTCATCTCCCCCGATGTGACCTTGCCAATCTGCCCGCTTTATCTCTTCGATGAAACTTTCGGTATCAGGATACGCGCTGGTGGTCGAGTTGTTGGTGTCCGGAGACGATGTGAGAGCGTCAACCGGTGAAGGCTCTTCAATCGATTGAAAGACGCCGAATGGCCCTTTGAGTAAGGAAGATGATCCACGAATTCCTGTTGACAATTTCTCGCACGCAGAGTCGATGTCGGCCAAGATGTCCATGGCAGTCTTTTTTCCGAGGCTATCCGACAGCTCGGCGCTCATCAGACGGCGATCATTCTCTGCAGAGGGTCAGTTTCTGGGCCCGGAGAAGGCATGTCCGGATCGGAGGTCTTTACCGGAGAAGAGTGGGTAACGGTACTCGGAACCCCGATGGCTCTGCTGCAGTTCGGGCCGGACGCCGGTGTCATCGGTGATCCAGAAGAGACGGGCCCCGTACCCACCGCATGTGAGCCCGAGCCTCTGACAGGTGCCGCATTCCGGCTGTGCCTCGTCGCACTTTGCGTGTCTGCTCCGACAGGTCCGGCATCCCGTAAAGGTCCGCGTCCGCTCAACCTTTCCGGATTGCTTGGGCATCTGAACAGAGAGAGATCAAAGAGGGAAGAGAAATGAGCTCGCAAATAGGCAAGTGGGGCGGTGGTATTGAGCAGGTCTGAACGAGACCCTGTTGCATTTGCAGACGAAAGAGAGAATCTATCCGCCGGGGGTGGTTGAGCAGAACTGGAGGTTCTTCTGTATCCAGGAGAAGAGAGAGGGGGGAGGCCAAACCGATACGGCAACAACCCCAGGTTTTCCAAACAGGAATGTCTCCGCGGGCGGCCAAGTGGGTCTGCCTAGCTTATCGGAGTATCCGATGTGCCGTGTGGTGCGGCCCGGGCTTTGCGAGGGCGTAGCGCTGAGCTAGGGTCGACGACGCAAACCATGTGATTCAAGGGGGCGAGGCGATGCGACGTGTCGAGTCGTGCGCGAAATAGACTGCTACAAACATGATTCTGACGGGTTTGATAGAACGGCTTGTGTTTGGCACGGTGCGACTTGTCAGCTGTCAATAATCTTACTTTCTTATACACCCCTGTACACCACCAATCGCAAGGTCCCAAAGCAACCACTTGGAAGAATTTTCATCTGTCCTATTTATTTGACTGATTTGATTCCATCCAGTTACTGGTTTCTCTTACAACCATGTGCTCGGAGGGCGTCCGGAGAAGCGTGGGGGCGGAGATGACAGCTGTGATCAGAATGTTAAATCCGCATCTATCCCCTACATAGAATAGCGTTGATGAAAGGGACAGTAAAATTAGTAACTGATTCAATAAGTTGTATAGCTAGCTGTTCTCATTGGAGCATCTTTCATCCCATTGTGTTCTAGTGCTATCTAGAGGAAGTCGTTCTGCTAAGCACCCACCGTGACCTGACTCCTTCGCAAAGGCCAACAGGAACCCAGCTTTATCATTACCCAGGCTTCCCGACGCTTCCGACCCATTTATTAACGAGCCCGAGTTCTGCCGCACTCATTGCTCTTGCCCCGCGTCGAAAATAAGAGGCGGTGGCAGTGGTCTAAATGGCAATACCTGCATTAGGGAGGGCTCACCGGTCTAGCCTGTTCCAAAGGTCGCTTCATTTCTTGCCAACCTTATCATTGGCTGGGAATCATGCTAATTCATCAAATAATCCTAGAAATCTACCAATCACCGATAAACTCTGACTACTCCGGCTTTAGCTGTATCACTCGATGAGTCTGCTGACTTTGAATATACAAGTTTACATATTAGTCCTTTCATAAATTTGAAATGCAGTCTCAGCTTTATAGGTGATCTAGTATGCTATCAACCAATTCCCTCTCTCAATTAAGCTTTAATTCTTACGCCGAGAACAGTTCTATAGAGTCAAGGAGTTTTAACATGGTAAAGCAACTAAAAGGCCGTAGGTAGTATCTATGCGATCAGCCCAGCTTTTTTTTTTTTAAATCTATAGTCTACCGATATTAATTAACCATACCAATTGGTCAATAATACGAGGACATACCTCTAGTGTACGACAGTAAATTCGCGTTGCCTGTGCGGATTATTGTAAACGTGACCTTTCTTTATATATGAAGCTCGCCAATAGGATTGCGAAACATCTACAACCAAATCTCCTACAATTTAGATCACAGACCTGTTAAGCAGCGGCCTGTCATTCACAATGAATTTCTAATTGTTCATCGAGGCCTTAGAAAGCATCCATTTTTTGCTGCACGTTTGCTGCCGCCGTGCCCTCGAAAAAATAGGCGATATAGCGGCTCAGGATCAGCAAGAACTTATAATCACTATTGTGAAATTATCAGCTGTCATGACGAGATTATGAGAGTATCGTATGTAAGACGTAGTAGCATGAACCTCCGGTGGCCACAAACAGCCCACTCAGGGAGTAATGATTGTCAGCGATAAAGTCCTTTGTGGGGGTTTTGTGTCCCGGCACAGGCGATTTCAGAGCAATGGCTTATCAGCAATTTTGAGAATGAATTGCCTGAGTCCAACCCTCAGATACATTCTGGTATCTCAGGGAAGATAGGGAGACGCGGCGTTGTTAAAATCCCTCTCCGGTGCCGAGACGGCCCCACCTTGTTTGTTCTCAGTCGGAGTATTAACTCTATGGTTAGGTCGGCCATTGGCCCAGATATTTGGTCAGGTCACGATCGAGTGTCGTCTAGTGGTTCGTCGAGTTGTTTAACCAATTTGAGGTAGCTGCAAGCCAAGTCATGTCAGGTTCAGACACCGACAGTGCCATGTTAGTAGAAGAAGAGTCAACTATGGAATGCCGTGATACAAAATTCACCAGGGATAAAGCGTCTAACGTCGTTTCACTTCCGCTTGACAGAAGTTTCTGGTTTAATTCAATCTTACTACTTCTGTATAACCTACCCAGAACCTTTCCATTGTTCCTGTTGTGTACAACAAGTCTCCAACATTATGTGTAATGATAAATCCCACCAGCGATGTCCTATTATTCCAAGAATCGAGGTGTATCTGTTGAAAGAATGAAGAGCCAGACCGAGACTTGCATATCTAGGTTCTCGGACTTGACTTTGATATGGCGTTCTTGTCCAAAAATGTACATAAATTTCAAGAGACTGCTCCGGTCATAAGGCCGGTCCTTTCAGTCCTCAAAGACTTTGTCCGCTGCCAATTCTTCAGCTTCTTCTCCTCCCGCTTATCCCTAAGACACATAGCAGCTATGGCGCCAATGCACGTGGCTCCAATAACTCCAAATAAAGCTGCCACTATGATGCCCGCAGTACCGACGTCGTTCTCCAGCTTCATGCAGACAGTGTCTCCAGAATCAGGGTGGTCCGTACACATCAGGCCCGGAGAGCATGTGCTGGAAGTCAACGTGATGGTGCTGCATGAATGAGTCTGGGTGCGCCCGCCGGTAGTGATGGAGCAGACTGTGCTGGTTTCAACGTGTGTGCTGTAGCAGGATGCGCCAGGTTCAGTTGAGACCAAAGAGCTGCTTGTGGTGGAGGTTGAATCGCTTGACGTTTCACTAGTTGTCGACGAGGATGTAGTAGACTCGGCGGTTGTAGTTTCTTGAGTAGTCGATTCCTCGGTTGTTGACTCCTCGGTAGTTGACTCTTCTGTGGTCGTCTCCGGCTCTTCCGTGGTTGTGGGCTTGTCCTCTGTTGTGGTCTTTTCTTCCGTCGTTTTTTCCTCGGTGGTTTTCTCCTCAGTAGTTTTATCTTCTGTGGTCTTCTTGGCGTCTGTAGTTTTATCTTCATCGTCGTCAGATTCGGTCCTATCCTGACGCCGGACCCATTGTCGCCAGCGCTGTTCTAGAGCGCCATCTTCCCATCCTCCCCCCTGCCACGTTTGCGCGCATTCTGAAGCGGAAGCACCATAAATCAAAGAACAGGCTGGATCATCCCGGGGTCGATCTGGGCGAACGATTTTGATCTCACGTGCTCCGGCCACGGCAAGGGACAAGGTCAGAAGCGTGAATGCGGAGAGATGTCGCATGCTGACATTTGATGACGCGACCGTGTGGAGGATATAAAGGGGGCGTTGGCGTTATCGAAAACGACTGATAATAGCAGCAGAGGCCAGGCCGCAAAAGGGAAGATGTTTCGGTCTTGTTTGACCACGCTGTTGCCGATTAAAGAGATAATATTCGTTTCACTGCAGTCTGGTAGGCATTTCATCATTTCATCTTGCGTGGCACTGCCTTGTTGGGTTGCTAATTAGAGCAGCCCCCAGCCTCGTGTTGCCTGACTCAGCCCACAAAAGGAGGTCAACGGCTGGCAATACCGTGTTGTAATTGGACAGTTAATTTTGGAACAGAATGTGGGTGGAGTTGGATGAGAGCTGTCAGTGGACACACAAAGGCCACATTCGTCATAGTCTGCGTCACAAAGTTTGGGGGCCCGTTTTTTGTTTCAATCAGGTGATTTTGACAGCTAGGAGAATGTAACCTTCAGAGGCTAGGACTCATCTATCACCAAAATATTGTCAACAGTATACCTCACAGCCGGATGATCAAAATCACTCAGGATACAGTCGGGCACGAGAATATGGCTCAGGCTTACACATCTTGGCCGCCATGGCAAAGGAGCCGGGAGTGCCGCACCCGCGTAAGAAGACACAAGCGACATTGCACGGCTTGAAGGAGAGTTAGAGAGTTCGAAAGCTTGTAATCAGAAACCCAGGTGCCTTGTTTGGGCGCATCAACTAGCTGATCCTATACGCCTGTGGTGATGGTGGCTCTGGTCACTTTAGACGTTAGTCGATGTATTCAGGCTAGCATCGAAAAGTCTCTATCTTATCTACAGCCAATCACAATTTAGCAATTGCCAAATTATTTACCAGTCCTATTTGCGGCTGTTTATTAACAGTCTAATTAACAGCAGCCTTGCAATTCTTATCAATCCTTCTCTCTTTTGTCAATGACCTTCACCATCTATCAAGACCAAAATCCACAGCCCGAGCTTTTTTAGCAGCGTACGTCCGATAAGCTAATCGCAGACGGCGCTGTCGCAGTTTCTTCCTCGAATACCCAATGCGTGAAAGCCGGAGGAAACGGGTGACACGGGCCTGTGACTTCTGTCATTTCAGGGGCCTCAAGTGTGTTCAAAGTCCGGAATCAACACAGGGTGATGTGAATTGTCAAACCTGTCTGATCCGCAACCTTGTGTGCACTACCACGCGGCCTAAAGGCAAAAGGGGCAGGCCCCGTTCGTCTATCAAAACACCCACGCGCGACAACTTACCTACAAATGAAGCGCGAGCTAACCGTCCACCTCTCACCAGCAGTCTCCGCGAGCAAGCGGTTCTAGAGAAGCTCGGCAAAGTATACATCGAGATTATCCACCCAAGGTAATGCGCTCGTGAACAATGCCTGACAAGAAATCTTTATGCACACATAGAGGACTGACCAGTCGATCTGTAGCTATCCCTTTATCGATGAAGAACAGGTGCAAGCTCTCTGCTCAGCTATACACAAGGGCCCATACAAGAGTGATTACATATTATTGCTGGCTATGTGTACTATTAGTGCCCTGGCCGTGTCAGAAAACCCGAGTACAAACTCCCTCGTCGACCAAGTCTTGGAAACCCACCACGAGACATACTTCTACAATGCTATCGACTGCGTGCCGTTTCGGATCCGCCATTGTCGAAGCTTGAACCACATGTCAGCTTTCGGACTTCTAGCCCTATATTCGCTAAGGGCTGGCAATTTTAGCTCTCTTCATCGTTACCTAGCCCTCTATCATGCCCTTGTTGCCTTGGATGGGCTTCATGACGAGCTACGATGGCCTCCTAATCTATCTGCCAAGGAAGTGGAAACCCGAAGAAGGGTGTTTTGGTGCATGTACCGGCTGGAAATCCACTCTGCCTGCTTGCTCGGGCATATCGTACGTCTTCCACAATCACAAGCGTCAGTTACATACCCCACCAAGTACGGGTATCAAGGAGCCTATGACCATAGTTGGATCGATGGCTGGAACTACACGAATGATCTATTCCGCTTGATCGAACAGGCACTGGTGAAGATGAGGTCACCCTCTACGGGAGGGAGTCTTCTTCCAGTAGACGTACTATCAGCACACCCGTCGGGTCCAATACAAGTGTTGCAAGATCTGAAATTAAGAAAGCCGTCATGGTGCATCCCTAAGGAGGGGCTGGAAGGTAGTACGGGTCAAACCCAACAAGCGGTGCAAACTATTCACATCACCTGCACAGAATCAGTCAGTGATTACCACCGAGTTTGGATTGTTAGAGTCGCATCATTGACTTCAAACAGCTCCTGAGCGTCATGATACTTTTGTCTTCGCACGCACCAATGAAAGAGATCATAGCCGAGGTTGAGGCGCTTTTGAACGAGATAACTTCCTTTCCGGTCGATTTGGTCAAGAAGGCAGACACTTCAGTAGTAAGTACAAGCACATAATAAGAGGAACCAATTTCACTGACTTCGGCAGGTTCAGCAACTCGCTGGGATAGGACATCTCCTTCACAGTTCCCTACGCAAGTATCACGACGCAGACAAGAAAGGTGCAAAAAATGCTATGTGAGAAACCTTCACCAATTGATTGCGGTTACTAACCGCGACAGCTCCTGCATTGCCGAGCTGCTAAATATTTTGGGAAGTGATATAAAAGCTGCTAAGAATGCTTCGTCTTCGCTATTAAATCTAGTGGGCGGTGATTTATAACAAGAACGGCCCTCAAATCTGTTGTTTCCATCATTCCGCTGTTGAATGGAGGAAGTTTGAGATACACCTGTCAAGAAACTCCGCATCGTCCTGGCTGGCACCACCCCCTCCAATATGGCCCCAGACAGTATCCAGAATCACAAGTCGCCCCTTTTTCAGATGACGAGCTTCTTCAGCACAATCATCTTGTACAAAGTATTGGTCGGTTCGACTAGGAATTACAAGCACCTGGCTTTCTATGCTGGACAATCGAGTCACGAGGTCTGTCGATGGATGCAAAGTAGCTATGTCGCCGTGCTACACCAACGTCAGCACTGACAACCGTTATATAAAATGGGTTCGAATATCTTACCTGCCACATCCGTACTAGATAGATGAGATCATGAGGATGCCATCCTGCTAACAGAGTCTGGCTTGTCAGTCTCAGGTAGTCCTGGAGACTGTCGTAGCCTAAACACTTCCACTGTTCTTGTCGATACCATTCTGGTGAGGTTGTCCACGCACAGAAGGATGCAGCGAAAGCATGCACAGGAATCAACGGGCAGTCTGAAATAGTCCCTTCCAGTCTATCGCTGTAGTCTACTGCGGCATAGCCTGAGTTGCGCCCTCTAGGAAAGCGATGCAGTGTGGTGATGTTTGGGCGATTCCAACAATAGCCGCTATTCTCTTCACAAATGGTTCAGGAGAGGTACCGTGCATCGCTGCCCAATACCAAGCTTGTTGCGCTCCCATACTAGATCCCAAAACGAGGTCTAAGGATTTTAGCTGAAAATACTGGGTGATCAAGATATATTGGGCGTTGACGCAGTCTTCATAGCGAACTTCGGACGGGAAATCAGGATCGTTGCTAGGGGAGCTGCTTTCACCACCGCCAAACATTCCCACAACGATGACATGGTATTTACTCAATGCGCCTCCAGTAAAGTTGAGTACATCGCTAATTCTTTGGCCAAAGCATGTTGGAATCTATTGTCAGAGTCTTGGTTTCAGCTCTCTGAAACCTCGATGGGGTTGATGGATGGACCTACCAAAGCTACCCTTGGCGCTGACTGATTGAATGAACGATAAGCAAGCCTTACAGTATGTCGGACTCCGCAGAGAAAGTGGAAATCGCTAATTGAGTATTCGTGAATTTCCGTGGATTGGGCCATCCTATGGTTCCATCTACTTTGGCGTGCAAAGTATTCTGACTTGTGAAGGGAAAATTGAATACAAGAGATATTCATCGTACATCAGGATTACCCTTTACGCTATATTTCTAGTCTCGCTTGGTTAGTTCAGAGCTGGCAATATCACTGGTAAAATTATCACCGACAGAATTGATTGGCTAATACCACGGCTGAGCGATTAGACACTAGCAGCGTAATTAACGGTTAATTCAATCACCAACTGCTATTTATTGCCTACACGCTTCTTATCATGCAACCTGCGCCATTCTTATCAATGATGCCACTAACAAGTCTTGATAAATACCGAGAGCCGCTTCAGGTTACTAGATGCTGCCAATTCCATTTTAACATCCCTTCCTCTACTTGCAAGCAATAATCGTCTACAATATGCCAGCACTACCCATTGTTGATCTCAGAGAAACATCTTCACCAGCGGATCTTGCCTCACGGTTGATGAAAGTCGGAGAAAACCCCGGCTTCTTCTACTTGGTTGGGCATGGCATCCCGGAGGAGCTGGTTACTGGGATGTTCAATCTATCCAAGGATTTCTTCGAGAATTGTCCGGCTGCCGACCGGGCAAGATTTGCGAGCAACAGCGGAGAACCCGTAAGTAATCGCATGATAGATAGTGTCAAAAATCACGTTAAGCTCATAGTACAAGGGTTACTCTGGGCCAGCCAGAGAAACGTATGAAGCTTCTTCATTTATTTTTGCAAGCTCAGGCTGATTAGGTGCTGTTAGACTTTCCGGGCTTGGGCGAGGTGATCTGAAAGAGTCCTATCACTTTCAAAGTTTCAAAGCATCTCCTGACGTTGAATTACCATTGTGCTTGGACAACAACAGATCAACCTTACGCCGGTTCAGTCACGAATGTGAAAGTTTGGGGAATATCTTGCTGCAAGCGTTCTCAGTCGGCTTGAAGGTATGAGAATACCTGGTTAGTTGCTTGGGAGGTCTCAATTAACGGCTCCTAGAAACCCCCGGCTTTTCTTCCTGCACACCACACAGGCCAGCAGAATCGATTCCGTCTTCTTCATTATCCGCCATATGTGCCTGGTGCCGATGGGCCTTCCTCTCCCGATGAAGAAGATGTCCGTGCAGGAGCCCACAGTGACTATGGATCCTTGACCCTCCTCTTCCAGGAACCTACCGATCAGGGTGGACTCCAAGTCTGGCAAAACGGCGACTGGGTAGACGTTCCATACATCACCAGTGCCATCGTTGTTAACATCGGAGATGCGCTGGAGTTCTGGACAGCTTGCCAACTTCGCTCGACAATTCACCGCGTAACATTTCCCCCTGGTCAAGCTCCACCGCAGAGTCGTTTCAGTATCCCCTTTTTTGTAACGGCTGATGACGAGACTGTGCTCGAGCCGATACTGCCGCCTTCTAACAATACCACCACTCAGGATTCTTCGAAAGCTTTCTTTGGTGATATTGCTAGAGTGAAGGGATATCTATCACTGGAGCCTGTGACGGCTCTTGAGCATCGTTTGAGACGAGAGGCGACAATTGGTGGCAGTGCCGCGGTCGCCGAAACTACACGGTGAGAATGCAGGGGAAATCTCGATAATTGAGACAAATTAAGTTAGAGGGGAATGTCAATTAACCTAGCAGGAGGATAAAACAGAAGAAATAAGAATAATGAGAGAAAAAAAACAAAGGATAGCAGAGACAAGGGAAAGCCTCATCAGGATCAATCATACTTCTAGCAACTGGGACCGCATCGTTATCGTTGTTTACCAGTTAGAAGGGAATAAAGTGTTGTAAAAAACGGTGGACACATCTGCTCTGCTGGCTTATATGTTTTAGGTGTTGTGTGGCAAGAGCAAACCAATTGCAGGGGTCAAAGGCGGCTTGTTCATCTCATTTTCATGCTTTGAAGGCTTGATGCGAGAGTATGACCCACTATCCAACAGGCTGAGTGAGATATCAGGAAGGGTATGCAGACGTAAATTGATCAGATTTGGTGTTGCAGCCGATGTCATTAAAGCAAAAATTATCTCATGGTATTCTAGTGCTGTCTAAAAAAAAGAATCGTCTACTCTATACTCTATAAAGATCTATCGCGACCCAACTCCTTCACAAAAACCAACAGGTTTCCAGCGTTATCAGTACCCAGACTTCCCGAGACTTCCGACCGGGTTGTCAAGTGCCGAAAAAATGAGATATTCGGAGGCATTATGCCCAATGTCTTTCCTCACAGCAAATCGAACCAATAACTGCAACAATCATGTGGTCAGTTTCAGCTGGGTAGGACGCGGTAACGATACTCACCCTTTTCCCACGCAATGGGCTCTTTTGGCGGCTTTCCGGCCTCTTGCCACACCTTGGCGCACCAGCAAGTTATCAAAAGATCCAGCTCCTTTTCGTCTAGCGCAGCCGTGACCTCGAGTGTGGGAGGCGTTGACGGCCCCGAGTTGGGCTCTATGGCGATTTGCTTGCCCTTGGCATCTTCCCAAATTATCTGACTCTTCCCTTTGATTCGATCTAAAAGTCCCTGGCTCGCTTTAAAGTGATCTGCAACTTGGTATGTTGACGTCCCAAAGGGTTGAACAAGAACTAGGCCTTGATACGCCTGGTCCTTGCTCGTTCTACCGTTGATGGCCAGGTGAACACCTCCCATCGAAGTCCAAGTATTTTTAAAGTCGTACAAGTGTATGCGAGATGGCTTGATAGAATCTTGGTTGTGGGTAGGATAGGCGAGCTTGGTAACGCTGCAGGCCTGTGTCGTGGGATGGCCGAACGGGGGATCAATTTCGTAGAGAACTTGATGAGACTGGGCCGAGCGGACTTGGCTGTCCTCAAGTAGGAAAGTGGGTGATTGTGAATGGACCCCGGATGCTTTATCGAAGCCAGCGGTTGCGTTCTCATATTGCGGAAGCATTCCGTCGGCCGAGTTCGGCGCTTGGCTAGCGGGGTAGGGCGGGGGAGATTGAGATGTCATGTTTTGCTGTTTGTTGAATAGAATTGATAGTTTTAGTGTTTGATATCGCAAATGTCTTTGTTATTCAGTTACTCTAACTGCGAGAAGAATAGCGCTTTTATACAATGAATCGTGCTCTAGGTCGTTGATTATATTCAGAGAATGCCTAATGACGTAGCCACGAGAGATCGCCACATGTAGTGTAGTTTAAGTTATGATCAGCGATCAATATTCTCGCTTAGTTTTCCTCATTCGCTTGTCTGCCCAGGTTGTGAGCATGGCTTTTACAGTCAGCCACGGCCTTGGCATCAGCACAGGTATCATAACCAGCAGATTCCAGAGGCTGGTTATGGCTGTGCGGATAAAAGGCTGATACTCGGCAGAAACTGGATTTAATGCCTAGGCAACTGCTATTCAATCGTGGCTTAAGTTGCCACATCGGTAATGCCGACTGAGAACAAAGCCAGCCATGAAGGGTCTTCTGTTTCTTGGCACTGCCAAAGGGATGCAAAGTGGTCAGTTGCGAATGTAAGTGGCCAAAACGCCCAGATTGGGAGAATTCGCGTATTGTCAGCACCTTGATATCATGATCAGCATACCTTAACCTTCCCGTGACTGTCAGGGTTGAAGAAATTATTATAGCCCAATCTCCATTTATCCCGTCGATTCTTCGGATACCCGATCTGCTGGAGATGCATATCGTTGCTTGGTAAATCTGGAACGGAGGTCATATGTAGTATTGTTGCCTTTTAAGTCACTTACTCACGAACCGACGAATTTCCACTTATTTCATAATCTAATTTGGATTCATCAATTGTCTCGGTCTGGTTTGGGCTGACCTGTGAAGCTGTTTTCAAGTGCAATGAATGACTGCAAACGCCATTTCATAGTTCTCTGGGCTGGGCGGTCGCTGCTTCTGAGATTTGAACCTGTTGCCCTGAAAACAGTTCATTTTTCAGTAACTGCTAGTATATTTATCAATGGGAAGAAGTTAACCTGTATGCTTGAGTCTGCAATTGGGCCTGTGCGTTGGTACCTGGTTCATGTTCATTTTAGCCAAACACCCTATTGCGAGTTAATACTATCCCTATTTTTCAATGCTGAGTTAATTGGGGGAATATCATAAAGTATCAAATGCATTCGAGTGAGTTGGTGGATGTTAAGACAAGGTCAAGTGGATCCAGCTTGTCGTTCGTCGCAGAGTCATAATGGTCCACGGATTCACTCAAGCTCCATCACACAACCTGAACTACTCATCCAAATTGAGGCTGACAATATGACAAGTGAAATCAAATGACTCGAACCTTCCAAATGATTATCGGCCTCCCCGCCGTGTGCGACAGGTGAACGCGTGATGGGGGATGGATCCTCTCATCGGCACTAAAATGGCAGGTTTCCCCGATGACAGGCGACGAGCTTGCCACGCTTATAAATTACACGCCGACAGAGCGGCACAGTCAACCTCTAAAGCATTTTCCAGCAATTGACAGACAGTAATCAAGTAGCGCCATTCTCCCCACAGTGTCGTAATTGTAAGCTTAATAATTCAATACATCGTGATCGCATAAATAACCCATCTTTAAGCCGTAGCCTCAGAGTAGCATTCAGCACATCCAATTGACTCCACGAAAGACACAAAATGACTTCGATTCTTCTGTGAGACCCATGCAGTGCTCTGAAGAAGTGTTGTACTGACTAACGTTGCTCAGAACCGGTGCGTCGGGCTACGTTGGTGGCCAGGTGCTGCGTGAGCTTGTGCGCGGGCACCCAGAGTACGCCATCACAGCGCTTGTCCGCGATGCCAAGACGGCGGGGAACATTTCAAAGGTCTTTCCCAGCATTCGGACGGTGATTGGGGACCTTGATGATGGGAACCTCGTGGAGACAGAGGCCTCTCAAGCCTCTGTTGTCCTACGTGAGTGGTGATTCTGCAAGTATTTGTGGTGACGGTATTGACGGGCGTGTAGATGTCGCATCCAACAAGCACATTGACAGCGTGCAAGCCATCCACCGCGGCCTGCAGAAGCGACAGTCACCAGCATACTGGGTCCAAATCTCTGGCGCCAGCGGACTAGCAGCCGGAGAATTAGCATCTCCATCCTTTAAGCCCGGCGAGCCATCTGACGACGTGTGGGATGACCTCGACGGCGTCTCCTCAATCCGGGACCTCCTCCGAGCCCACGAAAAGTCACGAGTAGTCGACAACTACATCCTAAACGCAGCCAAGCAGACACCCTCAATCAAGACAGCGCTGGTCCTCCCTCCCATCATCTACGGCAAGGGAGAAGGCCCCATCAAGCAGCGCAGCGTCCAGATCCCGACTCTTGCGCAGGTGGCTCTCGAGCGAGGCCGCGCCGTGAGAGTCGGGCGGGGTCTGAGCCGGTGGGGAAACGTCCATGTCGCCGACGTTGCGAGGCTGTTTTACGCGCTGGCAGAGGCTGGGGCCAAGGGCAACGACGACGAGAAGCTGTGGGGAGAGAATGGAGTTTACCTGACTGGAGTAGGAGAGATTGTGAGTATTTTAGTTACGACAACACCATGCAGTGGCTGACGTTTTATAGTCGTGGGCCGACATCTCGGACAGGGTGGCTCAGGCGGCAAAGGACCAGGGCCTGCTCAAGACAACAGAAGTCGACGAGCTGCACAAGCCCGACGCAGACACGCTGCTTCCCCACGGGTCCGTCCTATTCGGAACAAACGCCAGGAGCAAGGCGCGTCGGGCCGCGGAGCTGCTGGGGTGGAAGCCAACCAGCGAGTCCATCGAGGATGAGATCCCGAGAGCCGTCGCAGAAGAGGCCGCACGACGGCAGCAGGCCAGCCTCTAAGATAGCGAGTTAATTAGATAGGGAAGGATTTAGCACTCGTGACAAAACCCCTCATTCATCTCACTGGACAATTCGTATTCCCAACCCACACGTCATAAGCTGCCCCTCTTTGTCGAGGGCGGGGTTCTGCTATCGCCTCACTTGCTAGCCTTTATCTTGTGATGCGGAGGCGGCCTCAAAAAGAGAAGGTTTCCGCGACCATGTTCTCAAAGTTGCAAAGACATTACTCGGAGACAGGAGCCGAATAATTTATAATCGTGGTGCACTTTTCTGTCTCGAGGGTACAAGAAACCCGTCTCACCAGCTTCAGCCAGGGTTTATCGTCTTACCCCAGATCGCAGCCACATCCTTGTCCACTCACTTGAATCAACCACACCCTTCACTATGGCGCCTTCTGCTGTTGAGTTGACAGCTCCTAACGGAGTCAAGTGGTCTCAGCCCACTGGCCTGTTTATCGGCAACGAGTTTGTTGCTTCGTCGAGTGGCAAGACCCTCACTTCGATTGACCCCGCGTATGTCCCCCGGCATCCTCTTGTCATGACTCTTAACTGACATCCCAAAGAACTGAAGAGACAATCGCTACCGTGCAGGCAGCCGATGCCGATGACATCGACAAGGCCGTCAAGGCTGCCAAGGCCGCTCTGCGCCACGACTCATGGAAGAAGCTCCCCGCCTCAGACCGGGGACAGCTGATGGCCCGTCTGGCCGACCTGATCGAGTCCAAGAAGGAGCTCTTCGCCACCATTGACGCCTGGGACAACGGCAAGACGTACATCGAGACTCTCGAGAACGATCTCGTCGAGGCCGTCGGCGTCATCCGCTATTACTCTGGCTGGGCCGACAAGACCTTTGGCCAGACCATCAACACCACCCCTCAAAAGTTCGCCTACACAATCCGCCAGCCAATTGGTGTTGTCGCGCAGATCATCCCTTGGAACTATCCTCTCTCCATGGCTACTTGGAAGCTTGGTCCCGCGCTCGCTTGTGGTAACACGGTGGTTCTTAAGGCTGCTGAACAGACACCTTTAAGTATCCTGGTCCTCGGAGAGCTCATCAAAGAGGCCGGCTTCCCGCCAGGAGTCGTCAACATCGTCAACGGCCTGGGCAAGGACACAGGCGCTGCGTTGGTGCAGCATCCTCTTGTGGACAAGATTGCCTTTACAGGCTCTACGGCGACGGCTGCTAGCATCATGGGCGTCGCGGCAAAGACGCTCAAGAACATCACCCTCGAGACGGGTGGCAAGTCTCCCCTACTCGTCTTTGACGATGCGGACTTAGAGCAGGCCGTTAAGTGGTCGCACTTTGGCATCATGTCCAACCAAGGTCAGATTTGCACAGCCACGTCTCGAATCCTGGTGCAAGAGACAGTCTATGAAGAGTTCATCAAAAAGTTCCTCGATACCCTCAACACAGTAAGCCGGGTGGGCAACCAATGGGACAAGGATACGTACCAGGGCCCCCAGGTGTCCA
Source organism: Fusarium sp. JS1030 (assembly GCA_000966855.1). Classification (NCBI taxonomy): domain Eukaryota; kingdom Fungi; phylum Ascomycota; class Sordariomycetes; order Hypocreales; family Nectriaceae; genus Fusarium; species Fusarium sp. JS1030. The sequence goes on from JWIW01000103.1 coordinate 635,466, forward strand.
AGGTCCAGTACGAGCGCGTTCTGGAATACATCGACATCGGAAAGAAGGAGGGCGCCGTCGTCGCAGCCGGTGGCCATCCCCTCAAGGTCGGAAACTCTGACAAGGGCTTCTACATTTCCCCGACAGTCTTTACCGAGGTGAAGCCTTCGATGCGGGTGTACCGTGAAGAGATCTTTGGACCTGTGGTCGTTATTACAACCTTCAAGACAGAGGAGGAGGCCATTGAGCTTGCAAACGACACCACATACGGCCTTGGTGCGGCTGCTTTCACGACAAACTTGGAAAAGGCTCACCGGGTTGCGGCAGAGATTGAGGCGGGCATGGTGTGGATCAACAGCAGCCAGGACTGCGATCCTCGTGTGCCATTCGGAGGCGTCAAGCAGAGCGGCATTGGCAGGGAACTCGGCGAGGCAGGCCTAGAAGCCTACTCTCAGATCAAGGCAGTTCATGTAAACATGGGAAACAGGCTGTGAAAGACTCATGATCACGACAAGATAGTTAAATGACAAAACATTGCAATGGTCACACGATGAGGAGCACTTGATGGGGTAGCAAAGAATAATTGATTAGACATAGAGGATGCAATCTCCGATGAAGAGATAACCGAATACAGGGTACTATGCACACAGGGGATATACAAAGAAAAGATGATGTCTGTGTCTAAACAGAGGGGATATAAACCAGCACCCTTGAAAAACCCCAGCCTGTTCCCAATTACCGCCAGAAAAAAAGAGGAAATGACAATCTCGCAAGACTCCAGATGTTTCCAGTCGCGAACCCAAAAAAGTAGCATGATTACCCAAAACAGCGTTCTCGTCGTTGGTCATCTTACAAAAAGGACACCAGTTTTGAGTCTTCTCTACTGGACCTTCTCCCTGGGGTATTCGAGGAGAATGTCGACGGCCTCGTCCCACCCTCTTGAGGCAGCAATCTCGGTCACGGTTCGGCCAAGCTCATCCTGAACCTCGAGGTCGAAACCAGCCTTCTCGCCCAAGAGGCGGAGGATCTGCTCGTCGCCGTTCTCGACGGCCTGCATGACACCGTTCCAGCCGCGGTAGAGCTTGTTGGGGTCACCACCGTGCTCGAGGAGGAACTCGAGGAGCTCAGAGTCGCCATTATATCGTCGCAGGGCCTTGACGATAGGGAGATGCTCACCGGGAGCGTTGATGTCGGCACCACCCTCGTTGATGAGGAAGTAGACAATGTCCTTGCGCTCCTCGCGGATGGCGGAGGTCAGGGGGGAGAAGACTCCACCGTTCTTGTCCTCGACAGACACGCCGGCGGCAAGGAGCAGCTTGACAGACTCGAGCTGGTTGGCAACGACGGCCATCTCCATGACTCCCTTGAAGGCGCGGGGCTCGGCGAGCACTTGGAGGACGCGCTCGAGGATGGGCGGGTTGCGGACGGCCATGCACACGGGCCAGTCCTGGCCACGAACGTTGGGGTCAGCGCCACGGGCCAGCAGGAGCTCGACCATCTCGACGCGGTTCTCCCTGATGGCAGTGGTCAGAGGCGAGTTGCCCTTGGGGTTCTTGTCGTTGGGGCTCATGCCCTGGTCGAGGAGCCAGTTCAGAGCCTCCATGTTGTTGACGCTGACAGCAGTCTCGACAATGCCCTTGGGTGAGTTGAGGTTTGCACCAGCCTCAACCAGAGGGGGCAGGTACTGGAGGCGGTTGTGCGTGATGCACTTGAAGGCGGGGTACTCGCTGGCGGGCACGTTGGGGTCGGCGCCGTTGGCCAGGAGGAGGGTGAAGATGTCGCTTCGGTTGTCACGAATCGACGTGCAGAGGGGGGTGTAGACACCATCCTTCTTGGCGTTGGGGTCGACGCCAGCCTTGAGCAGCACGCGGACTGACTCGAGGTTGTTGACACTAGCGGCAAGCTCCATGATACCGGGGGTCTTCTTGTAGTCAGCACCGTGGGAGAGGAGTACCTGCAGACAGGGAGTCTGGTAGGTGGCGGGCCAAAGCATGTGCTTGGGGCCGGGCAAGTTGGGATTGGCACCGTGGTCGAGGAGACTGGTGACGATATCCACGCGCGAGTTCTGGATGGCCTCGAAGAGAGCTGTCTTGCCCTCTCGGCTCTTACCATCGGGATTAGCGCCGTAATCAAGGATGAGGTCGATAAACCTCTTGGGCGTCTTCTTGTTAATGGCGCTGCTGAGAAGAGTCTCGCCAGTGGCGGTGAGCTGGTTGGGGTCGCCGCCATAGATGAGCAGCAGGTGAGCAAAGTTGACCTTGTTGGCGATGGACGCGGCAGCCAGGGCAGTCTCGTTGTCAGGGCCACGGGTAAAGTTGGGGTCAGCTCCATACTTGAGAAGGGGGACGGCACCGGCAAGGAAGGACTTTTCGACGGCGGCGAAGAGAGGAGTGACACCATCACGGTCGGTACCGTTGGGGTCGGCGCCGAAGAGGAGGAGCAGGCGGACGGCCTCGGGATCGGTGTTGAGGACGGCTTCCTTGAGGGCGAGGTGCTCGGGGCCGGTGTTTGGTGAGACACCGCGGTCGAGCAGCTGCTCAATGAGCTTGTGGTTCTTACCGCGGACTGCAGAGATGAGGGCGGTCTTGAGGTTGGCGGCGTCGGCACCGGCGGTGTTGCGGGGGTTCCATCGGGGCATGCTGAAGGGATCGGCCTTGAGTTTCACCACCTTGGTTCCGCCGTTGAGGTCGAGGCCGGAAAGCTCCTCGAGGGAAGCTTCACTATCTGATAGGGTGGTGTGCTGTGAGCGTGTCTCATGTGATTCGTCAAAGGTGCTCATACGGTCAAAAGTAGCTGTGGTGCCAGAGTGGTAGCGCTCATTGGAGCTGATGGAGCTGGCAGTGTTGACATGGTTGCCGCCATAATGTCGCAGGTCGGGAAGACCAGGGCTGAGGGGCTCATCTCGCACCGAGTTGGTTCGCTCAGCCCAAGGCAGAGGAGGCAATGGAGGCTGCTGGCTGACGGGCACACCATGGCCTTCCATGCCGCGATGTTGAGATGCAGATGAGGGGCGGTACTGTGATCCGTGAGTCTCGGAGGTCTTTGACCTGGCGACGCCAGCCCGGGTGTCCATGCGGTCGAGGGCGGCGGCGAGGCCAGTGTAGCCGATTCCAAGCTCATTCTCAATCTTCTCGTTTCCGAGACTCCACTGGAACATGAGTGCGCTCATGCGGAGACTCTCTCGAGTGCGGCCGAGGGCGGTGATCATCTTTTCGATGTCATTGTCGCCAAAGATGCGACCCCATCCACGTCGCATGCGGCCCATGGCGCCCTTGCGCTCGTTCTCGAGGAACTTGCCCAGCATCTGGTCGAGCAGCTGGAAGTCGGCCTGGGTGACGCGGAACTTCTTGCTCAGCTCTGAGATGACATCGCCGGGGAAGGTCTGCTGGTTACGGATGCACTCGCCGAGACCGGCCTCAATGGAGAAGAGGATCTCGCATGTATCGAGGAAGTCGTGGGCTAGTACGTCAAGACCATGGGGCTGCTTGGTGACCATGGTCAGGTACTCGAGCATGCGCACCGAGATGCGGTCGCCGAGGGCTGTGGTCTTGTGGCATAGCTCGAGGCAGGCCGTCTGGGCCTTGGATGAGTTGGCCATGACGTTGCTCTTCTTGGTGGTTAGGGATCGGGGCAGCGGGCTCGGGTGGAGGTGCGGCGACGAGTAGAGCTGCTGAAGCTGCTGTTGCTGGTGGAACTGGAGCTGCTGCTGCTGGAGCTGCTGCTGGATCTGGAGCTGCTCGAGCTGTTGCGGGAGCGAGGAGGTGGTGCTCGAGGCGGCGTGAGAGGACGGGTGGAGGTGGTGGTGGTGGAGCGGCTGTTGCAGCGGCTGGGGCCGGTGGTGTAGCTGCTGGGGGTGGTACTGAGGCTGGTGAGGAGGAGTCCTGGGCCTCGGGTGCGAGTGCGACACTGAAGCGTGCGATAGAGACGCGGTACTGGGAGAGGAAGGGAGGCCGAGGGCTTCTTTGGATACCAAGGAAAACGACTCCCGGGGTCCAAGAGCAAGGGCTTCGATGAAAGAGTATTCCTTGTCTCTCTCTGCAGTACCCGCGGCGAAAGGCTGCGTGTTCATTATTGGGAGAAGACGAGGGACGAAGTAGAAGTAGGATCTCGACGGAAATAGTCCCCTCTTGAATGAAATTCGCTTGGGATGCGGGAATCAACAGGCTTTATGGCGCCCAAGTCGAGCCCACAAGCCCTCAAGCCCGCAAGGAACCCCCCCATTCTGGAGCTCAGGTCCAACAAATGTGACATCTCGCTGCCGAAGTGTGCTCGGCCTGGTACCTGATGAGTGAAAGCCACACAGGCAGCCCGAGCTTGTTGCGCTCTGACGGATGTGGAGGCTTGTCGTGAGAGTTGTGAGGATGGATACGCTACGGATGTGCCGGGGGGGGAGTGCAGTGGGTGGAGCCTGAGGTGTCTCCAGCCCCAAGTTTCAGTAGTGCAGTGACACTAACGCCCCCGAGATCCAGGGGCCCACCCGGTGGGCGTCGGCAAGGAGCCCTTGTCGCGCGTTGGGTGCTGCAGTCCCCCGATCGTCGTCCCAGGACCCAAGAGTGAAAGGTAGGGAAGACCCTGTCTCTCGGCGGCGCTTTGACATGCCCCTTGAAATCCGTCACCAGAGTCGCAGCGCCGTCCGTGTGTTAAACGTAGCCGAGACCAAGACGCCAGACCCTAATGCGCGAGACCAAGGAAACGGACGGGCCTCTTGCCCGGCCTGGGATAGAGCACAGCGAGGACGTTAGGTTGTGATGTATCAGCCCATACAAATGGGTCGTCGAGTATCTCGATATAGCACCCCGGCAGTAGGCAAGATTGACTTGCAGGCGGCAGACCTATCACAACCCGCACCCATGCCGAGCGCTGCGTAAGCGAGCCGAGGATGAGGAGGAGACTCACTAGAGAAACAAGACCCAGCCCGACAGGACATGCACAGCTGTAGCTCTGGTGCGCTCGGGCGCGGCGCAACCCAACTGCAGAAGAGGAACGACAGCGCTAGAGAAATTGGGGGAGCCTCTGGCAGGGCAGACGCAACCAGCCAGAGGCCGCGGGGGGATGCGAGGCCTTACCCGTCTCTGCGGTGGGTGTGCACGACAGCGGGATCGGCATAAGCTTTGACAAAGCCTCGTCGATGCACAAGGCCAGGAAGAGAGCGACGCTTTTTTCCCACTGTCTGGTTTACTGTCCTGTCCTGTCCTGTCCTCGACCGCCAGAGACATGGCTGGCTGGGCACTGGGGCAGAGGCGTCTGTAAAGTGACGAATGGACTGGTCCAGATCGGGCAAAAGCTGGTGTACGAGCAAACTGAGTGGGAAAGCGATCTGGGCCTGAGGTGGCCGCTACTGTAGTTAGCACGTACATGTCGGAGTATTTGCATCACCGGCCCCGTCATCACCATCGCTCAATCGCTCAGACCCCAAATGTCGCCCGAGTTTGACCAGACTATTGGACCCACGGCTGCGGCCCAGATTACCCACCGCAAGCCACGCGCTCAAAGGGCCAAGCATCGGCAGCCAGCGAGTGAGACATTTCCAGCGGCCTCTCCCACTCTCTCTCTAGACTCTCAGTGTGTGTGGCCCCGAAATCCTGGGGCAGCCAGCAGTTGACAATTGACAATTGACAGCACCAGCCCACCTACGCTAGACTAACACAACAACCTCTGCAGCAGTCGGGAGTTCCTGACGCCAGCACTAAACAGGATCGATGTCGAATAAACAAAGCTGAGCCCAGCAGGAAACAGAAAAAGCAAAAAAAGGCCTCACATGTTGAGCCTCGTCAGGTCGGCTCCCCTTGCTTCAGACCATGCCTCCCCGTGTCAAAGTGCCCCGGCCCCCTGCCTATGCGGTGCGCTGATGTCTCATGTCTAGTACGTACATACGGCATCAATTGCATCAGTGCGTCTTGTCCTTCTGCAGCCGCTTGCCTCATGTCTATTGTATTCGTCGTATTATTGTTCGCAATTGTTGCCTTGCTGGTTGATGAATCCCTGCCCCGTAAGACCGGTAATCAATTGAAAACCTGGTAGCCGCAGCCACACATGAGATGTACATGATGCGCGATAATTAATTTCAGGGTTCTCTTTTAATCTTTTTACGGGGTCACGATAATTGAGACGGCATACCAGCTGAACAAAGCCATTCAACTCACTCGTTATCAACAGGGTAGCTCGACAGCCCCAACCCACCACCTGCTCCGAGCTGTCGACCAACGAGACGTCCAGCTGCAATCTTTGCAGACGGTGTGGCGATGGATACGGATAGATAGTTTCTGCCCCCATTTCTCCTCATCGTCTTCGCACTGCTCGAAACAGAGTCTGGCCGAAGCCCACTCACGGACCCGACGAGAGAAGCCCAGCACCGCCGACACCACCTCGGCCGCCGCCATGACGAGAGCCAGAACCAACTGCCACGTGGAGGATGCAGCGGGTACTGGGTTATGCAAGGGCCCAGGCGTTCCGGAGACTGAGCCCAGACAGTTCACAAACTCTCCCCCTCCATCAATAAGCCCGAGCCTAAACGACCAACGACCCCCGACCCCCTCCCTTGGCCGCCCATCCAACCCTCGTTCGACAACTCTCTCCGGATTAAGCATCGCGTGTGGCTTCAAAGCTAAGTGTCACTTCCACTAGCGCTGCACTAAACGAGAAAGCAGTGCGGAAAAAGGGGAGGCGACAGCAAGGGAGGGCGTGCAGCCCAGCCCAGCAGAAAATCCAGTAGCTGTGAATGCGCTTTGCTGCTCAAGTTGCCCCTTGACGTCCGCTCGGTTCCCCGTCCGCAGAGGATGCCAATGATGATCAAGATGCCCATTGCGACTGAGCGGCAGTGGCGGGATCTTGACAAGCTTACAAGCAGCTTCCAGCCACAGGGCGCGTAGTGCCTACAGCACCCGTGGGCCAGTTTTGCTTTTTGGCTCCCGTATGATCAATCAAACTGTCATTGCGTTTCCAGTCCTCGTCCTCGTTCCCCCCAATCATGCCAAGGTTCCGAACAACCGGGACCGTCCCACTGGGTCTCTCCAACCCTCAGCTCACTCACACGCCATATTTACTTTTCGGAGGCCCCGTTTCTACTGCTGGGCACCTATTGCTGCGCTCCAGTTCCTGCTTCACGTCTTTTTTAAGCAGTCGGAAGCGGCAGATTAAAAGTGGTGACCTTAAAACAAGAAAAGGCGTTCGAGGCGCACCCTCATTCCTGGTCCTGGGGTTATCGAGGGCAAAATTTCAAGGGTTGCACAATCCATTCCTCGTCGGAGGGCGAGACAGGCTTGGTGCTCCCTACCTAACCGTCCTCCACCTTGCGGCAGGCTCTCATCAGGTGATTTCTGGCGCAAGGGAGATGTAGGCAAATGTGAAAACATATCTATCACCCGTTAGTGCCACCGACGTGAAGTGATACTTGACCATGCCTCGCGTGTCAGATTATCTGATATCCGGGTGAGTCTGTCTCATCATCAGAATGATCCATCATCACGTTGTCGCCCGAGACTTGCATGCCTCGAGAGGCAAACGAGGCTGAACACATGCTCCGTGCCTTGGAATGCCCCCGGAAATCTTGGTTCGCGCCAGAGAGGATCGGATCCACCAGCCCAAGCCCCAATCAAACATGACGAAAAGTTTGCCCTCGAGCTAGCTAATTGGCATCTGATGTCCCCTCACGACAGGCAGACAGAGGACGAAGAAGCAAATGCAAATGCAAAAGCAAATCTCGGGAGTTGCGCCGGGGCCAGGATACCAAAGGTATCAAGATTGCATCTGTGCAGATCTGACATCTCGCATACAATGGCTTAGGTTGCGAGATGCGTTCTGACGGGTAACAGTTGAGCCCGGATATGCAGCCCGGCTTCACACTTCCGGAGGCACGGCACGGCGCGGCAATCTCCAATACATACGCATCACCAAGCCACCTTTGCCGCTTCGACGCGCAGCAGAAGAAAAGACACAGAAAATACAGGGCCTGCAATCTGCGCTGTAGGGCACAGCGCATGTGGCTGGCTGGCTCAATGGGCCACAGGCAGAAACAATCAAACCCAATCTCTGTTGTGTTTGCGGTTCTTCTTCCGCACTCCCTCGCGAGGTAGGTGTGCCATGGATGGCCAGCAAACTCTATTCACCCGCTAGGTCTAGTGCGACGGACGGGGCTCGAAACAAAGCGAGTTTGGGCCATTGGGAACGAGTCCTGGGCTCTGCTCTGAATTAGGGGTTCATGTGCAGTACCGAAAGAGGGGACGGAGAGGGTTCGCATCCTTGCCCAGGGTGGCATCTGAGTGCTTTGCGAATGAACATCTTCATTCAACCGCTGTTGATCTTGACACTTGTTGGGCCAAGCCAGCTTATGGTCAGTGCCTTGCTGCCAACTTAGCAACTGAGCTACGGCTAGATCGATCAGAAAAGCCGTTTGCTTTTGCGGCCAGTATCCTCCGTAGCCTGTTGCCCACAGGGCTAGGGTACCCCTCCCCGGGCTGGGGCGCTTTGACATCCGGGTTTCACGCACTAACATTGCTGCTAAGACCGGGCTCAAACTTGTCACCATCTTCCATCCCGCCTGCGAAGACTCACGAATGGTCTGAGCGCACAGCACGCCCTTTCTCAAACAAGCCCAGCGAGCTGGATGGAACATGGAGGCCTGTTTGACTCGGCCGGAGGCAGGGAACGGCCGTCGCCAAGGATAGGGGAATCGTCAATGACGCACTCGTACTCGCCCTCACACACACACACGCACGCACACAAGAGTGGCTTACGAAAAGGAGAGGTGTAGGGTAGCTTCCCCTTGTTGATGTGCCTGTCAGCGTTGCAGTGGATGCTGCACCGTCATAGACTTTTTGACATCTGGGACTCTATCGTCCAGTAACAACATCGGACGATTCTACGTTACATGTTGATGAAGCGAATCCGATTGCCACTGTTTCAACCGATTTCCCATTTACCGTCGCCTCACAGATTCACAATCTGATCTACCGTCGCAAAGATTCGCGTATCAATGTATCACTATGATTCAGGACAGGGCACCCTGACTGCCGCCAATCTCAAAGCAGCCGGCGCATGACTCGCAGTCCAAATGATAAGGTAACATCACGCTCCTCAAAAGCCCCAATGTCACCCTCATCCAGTTCTTGCCGATCTATATCACCCGTCACATAAGCACGCCCAACACCAGCCTCGTGCCTATGCAAGAACCCACCAATCCCGAGGGGGCGTCACGGCAGGGGTTCTCGAGGACCCTGGGCACCGCCAAGCCCGTCCCTTCCATCTGCAACAGCCGCCGTGTAGAGCAATTGAGATCTCCGTCAGCCACCATGGAACTGAGAGCTTCCGAGATGCTGCACATCTAGCAGCCTTGTATCCATCCAGTGACGTGCCCGCACCGGCAGCCAATCACAATTTCGGGCGTCAGATACAGTCAGATTTGATAGACGCCAGAGCAACGACGATGCAACATACAACAAATGCCGAAAAAGACGATATCCCGATCATTGTCGGTGAGGAGTTCAGGCGGTAAGCTTTTACTGCCCGACTGCCACCAGATCTCGGGAGTCAGCATACAAACAGGAAGAAGCCGACTTGAGATCGATTCGACCGAGGCTAGGAGGACGCGTGGCTGATGTGACGATGTTACCGGATTCACGAAAGCCGAAGTAGCGTACGAGCGAACGACCGGTGACGTATTGACACCGGAGAACGGGAATAACCCTCCGCGAGAGTTGCAATTTTTGAACATAAGCAAGAACACCAGATGATCGTCAGGGTGCTCTGCAGGCCGCTGGAAGACGCTCGGAAGCGCCTCAACTAGGCCCCTATCCTCTGGCACTGCAAGACTAATGATATTGACCCGATAACAGAGAGTCCAGCCGTAATACGCCCGGCACGAAGCCATGGAATCTACACCCACGACACATGATTACTCTACTCGCTACAGCCACGGCACGGCAGGCGCCTTCTGAGAGGACAACAATATATTAACTGTGATTATGAAAATGCTGACGTCGCCAATCATGAACAACGAGCCATTTTGACTAGTTCTAATATAGCTGTTATTTCAAAACCCGCTGACTAAAACGGTGACTGGGAAGAACGCTGTGTGAGCCACTCCACCCGATATCCGGGCTGCATGGGGCGAGTTCGAGCGGGAGACTGATAACCTACCGGACGATGTATTCCTAACCCCTCGCGACGTCCCCAGCCGGATAAATGCACCTATCCAAACCAGAATGCAGCCTCTGGATGTTGGGTGCATGACTTCCAGCTTGGCAGGTCGGAGGCTGCGCTATTGATAAGAGTGGTGGGTATTTGTCCGTGAAGACGCTCTTTGCGCAACACCTTGAATATGTGACGATGAAATAAGAGGGCCAATAGGATAGACGCATTCAAGGCTCGGTTCAGCTCTTTGGTCGCAAACAAGTTAGTGCATGGGGCTTTCTTTCACGTTTACTCGGCGAGGCCGACTCAACCGGTCAAACGGGAGTTTGGTGTATCGACAGAAGCCACAGCCCGGCCAGAACCAATCACGCCACTGAATAATCGTGTTCATGTGACGGATAACATAGCCTATCTAGCTAAAAGAGCCAATGACTATTGTGACACGTGTTGAAGATGTTTAGTTGATGATATTCGGGGGAGGAATTTCTCTGCTTGAGCGGCATGGGCAGCACTGCGGATGAGACGCAGCTGGTTAGTACGGGGAAAACTGCAACCTATTTATCCAAAACGATATTTTGAGTGAAAGGTGCAGAGAAGCCCCCTAAATTGTTGTTGTTCTCTGATAGAGAGTGTTACCCAAGTGACTATGATGATGTTTACCTAGGTTAGGTAGATAAATAGATGCAGTAGGTAATTGTCAAGCTTCATGAATACACGTACCCATTCCCGCAGCGTCAATATTGATTATACTACTGAGTTTTCTACTACGTTTCCATCCTAACAGTTCTACCCTACACTTCTCTTCGAAGTTGTTTGGTGATGGTGAGTCAGCCGGAGGTCTAACCATGGCGAGCCTAGTGGTAGTGAGGATGAAGACGGAAATAGTCAGGAGAATTGCACACAGACTCGAACCTGACTCAAGAGATTACCCATGGCCTGATAATGTGCTACCCTGCTCGATGATAGAAGGCCCGTGAGCATTGTTGATTTGGTTGATCGATATTGCCATTCCCCAACCCTCGGATCTCCCATGACACTCTGTTAGAAACGCCACACCGTATCATCTAGATGCTGTGTATTAATTTTAAGTATTAAGAGTCTTACTGTTGCAGTGTCAATACGAGCCCGGGAACTTGGCCCGGGGACCAGAGCGCAAGATGTACCCCCACAGTGGCCCTCAGGCCGATGGGCAAGATTGGCTCTCAACAAGGAAAACGAATGGGCTTCTCACCATATGAAAAGCCTCGCCAACATGGCTCCCAACTAGCAGGGGCTGAATGTCATTCCCACGGGGTATCATGGCTCAAGAATCATTGCGATATTTGCCATGTGCGACCCGACCACTCGGGCCAACGGCCGGACGCAGCTAAAAACGGCCACCCACTTGACATCCATGACATCTATCAATGGGGAAACGAATTCGCGTGTGCCGTCGATAGAGCAGGCACCATGGCGTCACGCCTTGCTTTTTAGTTGCCATGGCTGGTGCTCTCATGTCAAAATCATGTCAAGATCATGTCAAAAACGTCGCCTCGGTCGTGTGGCGCTGTCTCGACCTGCTAGCGCCGCGGTAGTCAACCGGGAACGACCCTTGTCACTGCGGTCTAGACCCTTCCGCATGAACATGGTCATCACAATTGTATAAAATGGCCTGATCAGTATTCCTCTGCATCGCCGGGTTCCTTGTGGCTTTATTCAGCCGAAGGCTGACTCTACATTAGTTCATAAGTTTTCCCGAATAATGAGGGTTTGGTGCAGACAGGGATAAATAAGTTTCTCGGAATCTGATTGGTCCAGATTTTGTATGGCCAGCCGCGAAAGAACGCGCAACTGGCTGATGGCACCAAAAGAGTGGGGCCAATCGGTCCATTTGGAATTGTTTGTTTACTCAGTATTGTGCCAGTACCACGCGTTCAATTCATCTCCCCAATTCGACAGGTCCCGACATGGCCTCGTTGATTAAGTAATGGATTTCGGTCTCAACCCCGAAGAGCTCTCTACTGATTTACTCTTCGTTGTTTGTGCTCGTTGTGGGGAGGAGAGACCGGAGAGTGCCTTCAGAGCAAAGAGGCAGTCTGCTAGGCAAACTAAGCAATGCATAGACTGCCGTAACCAGCGCGTTTCTCATGTAAGTTCTGCCTTCCTCGTCTATAAGTCTCTTAACCCTCATCAAATGAAGCATTCTAGATCCAAAGTCGTGCTCCAGACGCTGCGGAACATTGCACTTCGTCCATCCTCACCTGGCAGACCTGCCACGAAGAGAACCGAAGGAGATGCTGGCCTATCGCCCCCCAACGAGAGATCCGGAACCCAGCCTACATCGCCAGAGAAGCTACGGCAACTTCATACAGCTAGGAGTTTATTCGGAGAGTCAATTAGCCAGTCGCATGTAGTGCTAGGGACGCCAATTCCACCAACCCAACAAAGTTCGCGGCTCTTCCGGGCTCTAGCTCCGTCACCGCCTGTGCAGCCAACGACCCATCCACTCGTCTCACATTCTGATCCATCTACTCTTCGAAGCAGCACACCTGGTGTGGATCACTCTTACTTGGCCACCAGGTTCCACAAGGGGGGGAAGGACTCGCAAGATGATTCCTTGAAGGCTGGGGCGAGGGCCAAGCTGGCTGCTATCCAGCGCGACCATCGTTCACGACGCCGTGCAGGGGAGACTGTGTCACTGACTCCCGCAATATCTCAACTTCGCTTCTTGGAAGATTTTGAGGGTCCTGGAGAAGGTATCCTTGTTCTGTGGCCCCAGTAGTTTGTTCAGGCTAACCACGGAACGTAGATGAGAGTCAAGATCAACTACGACCGAGTGGGTTTCTAGATGGGGATGGGATAATCAAGGAAGGGTATGACAGGGGACAGTTCTCTGAATCTGATATTGACGCCGATGACTATTTCAACTTGCTGCTTTCACCTGCTCGACCACGGAGGTACCTCAAACAATTAGGGGTAGAGTCTGATTCTGATCTAGGGGACGAAGACGAGAACGACGATGATGATTGCGTGGATGGAAGCCCTCTTCGCCATCGCTTGCGGCAGCCTTCCGCACAGCCAAGACGTGGTCGCCGTGGTCCTGCCCCTGGTACAGGAGGGCGACCAAGAAAATCTCGAACACAAACTCGATCATCGATGCCGCCACGACGTATTCGGAGTCCAGTGATAATTCCACCTGAAGAATCGGCGGTCTTTCATGCGCAAGATCCGGTGTGGAATGGCGACCTTGAGGCTTGCGCCTTGACTGGTCGCGATAAGGCAATCCTCCGCGAGTTCTGGACAAAGCTGGATAATGACCAAATGCAGTTTTGCAGTCGATGCCAGGAGTGTTGGTTCCAGATGAAGATCGATTGCGATGGCATTTGTGCGCGTTGTTATCGAAAAGATGAGAAACGCCGCCCCGGCGAGCCGTATTTCTTCTCTGCAGATAATCAGCTCGACTTTGGCCCTGTACCGGCCCGGTTGCCCCAGCTTACGCCTACCGAAGAGTCTTTGATTGCTCGTGTTCACGTCCACGTGAACATTATGCTTGTGCGAGGGCAGCAGTACAAGTATCGGGGGCACGTAGTTCACTTTCTCCGTGAGGTTGGCTTAGTGTACCACCAGCTCCCGCTTCTGCCGCAGGAGTTGAACATTGTATTACTACGTCCTGCCAATACGTCGTCCCACGCAAATCTCAGTCGGCAATTCACCCGCCAGTTCCGTGTCCGCCGCCAGCCGGTTGTCATATGGCTAGACTACCTCCGGCGCCATCATCCTGGGTATCGATGCATCGTCATCGACGAAGAGAGGCTAAATCAATTGCCCCAAGATGGCAATGTCCTGGATGCCATCCCCCAGAGTCAGGTGGAGGCTGCGGATGTTGGACCCGAGGAAGATCAGGAGGCAGAGCCTGACCTGGAGGACGAGGCTGCAGTGCCAGACCTGTTGGCAAAGGAGACGGAGCTCGATGCTCTGCGGTCTATTCTCGCCGGAGAGTCGGAAGCTGATCCAGAGCTTTCCACAAGCTTCCAGGCGCAGGCGCAACACGAGCTGCAGCTCCCGAATATACGACACACACCCATTAATGAGTTCAATCGCTCTCATGCCCTGCTCTCCTTGGCGTTTCCCTGCCTCTTTCCTGACGGTAGAGCCGACTTTGTTGAACCTCGATTGCGCTCCATTGATTACAAGGACTACGTCGAGCACGCGATGCGCTGGCACGACGGGCGTTTTGCACGCCACCCGACCTTCCGCTTCGTCGCCTTCAACACGCTAATGCGGTCACAAGCACGTTCGCGGTCCAGATTCTTCGTGAAGCAACATGATGGGAGACAGCAGCCGCTGACGCGAGAGCAACTTATTCAGGCGCTGGAACACAGCGAGGACCCCGAGGCGCAGGCGCTGATCAACTCGATCGCAAGGCATGCGGTGTCTATTCGCGGTACGCGTCCATTCTGGAACAAAAAGAGGCAGGACCTCGAGGCCTATGCCTATAACCTTGGTTGTCCTGGTGCATTCATCACGTTTAGCCCGGCAGATTTACACTGGCGTAGTCTCTACCAGCACATGCCCCAGTATGACGACTGGTTAGCCGCCACCGAGCCGGAGAGGATGGCTCTATCGCGCCGCCTATTGCGGCAGAACCCTCACATTGCTGCTTTCCACTTCTACCGCCGATACACCCTCTTTCGGGATATCGTGCTGAGTAAGAAGTTCAGCATCACAGATTACTGGGATCGGTACGAATGGCAAGGCCGTGGTAGCCCACACAACCACGGCCTGTACTGGATGGATAATTGTCCAGGGGCCGACATGGAGGACGAAGCCGCTCGCGATGTATTTGCACGCACGTGGGGGTTCCACATCACTGCCATTAACCCCGAGCCGAGTAGGACTATGCCTCAGGGTGAGGGTAATCCCCTGAGCGTGGATCCCCTGAGCATAGAGATGACATTCCTGCGGCTCTCACAAATCGTCAACCGTTGCCAGCGCCACAAGTGCAATACCACGTACTGCTTGCGCGTGAGGAAGAGAACCGGTGATCTGGCGAGGGACATGGAGGGTGCCGCTGCGGATATCGAGGCGGCAAACGTTGCCAATCCAGAGAAAGTGTGTCGTTTTGACTTCCCTCGTGCCTTGCGGGAGCTGGCCGCAGTGATCAGGAAGGAAGGCAGGTCGTACCATGTCTTTGAGGCGGCCCGGAATGACAGCCTCATGAATAACTTCAATCCTGCGATTATCCTAGGCTGGCTAGCCAATATCGACATATCTCCCTGCACCAGCTTACAGGCGGTTATTACGTACGCTGCGAAGTATTGCAGTAAATCTGAGAAGAAGACGGAGTCTTTCGCCAGGCTTGCAGACCAGGTCTTGCCGCACACATCGCACGTTCAGCCCTTGTTGTCCTTCTCCTCTCGCCTGATGAACAAGTTGATTGCCGAGAGAGATTACTCGGCGCAGGAGATTTCCCATCTGCTGCTTAACATTCCGCTGCAAGAAGGTACCCGTATGGTTGTCACCGTGGACTGCCGTCCGTTAGAGCGACAGGCACGTTCGTATCGTGTGGACGGAGATGTCAACGAGGCCATCGGCAGCTATAGGAAATATCTAGAGAGAAAGGACCAGCATGAGGATATAACCTATCTCGAATACCTGCAATCGTACAATCTCAACACGTGGAGGAGACTCGCTGCTCAAGCGAAGAAGAGAGTCCTGTCTTACTTCCCTCGATACAAGTCTATGGAGGCCTCTTCGCAGTTTAGCGACTTCTGCCGTGTTAAATTGATGATGGCTCATCCACATCGCTCTCCAGAAGAGTTGCTCGTTGTGGGCGGGCAGCGGTTCGATTCCTTCACGGCTGCGTACGTGCACTGCAGACAGCACCATGATACCCATGCGGACGATCATTATGGGGAACCAGATACAGATGAATTGACAGCAGAGGAGGATGAATTTGAGCTTGAGATCCACGAGGAGCCCATCGCGGAGGAGGACTGGCATGAACTCGCCCGCATGCTACCTGACCGCCCACTGGAGGAGGAGGACATCGACATCCTCGGCCGCCGAGACATTGATATCAATTACGATTGGACCCCTCATGTTGGGCGGTATGTCGATGATGGCATTCTCAACAGCGACTACTGGAAGCAACGCAAAGCGGAAAACACCCTTGATCTTGATGTGGATGATCAGCCCTTGGAGGCTCGCGATTCCCTAAATCCAGAGCAGCGCATAGTATACGATACGGTGATGGGCCACTTCCTGACCCAGGATCCCCCTCAGTTGCTACTCCATGTGGATGGCGGAGGCGGCACTGGCAAGTCATACCTCATTAACCTGCTCTCCGCGCACCTCCAATCCGCGACAGGGGGGAGGGGGACACCTGTTTGGCGTGCTGCGCCAACGGGCGTCGCAGGAAACCAGATATCGGGCACTACCTTGCACTCCCTGTTACACCTCCCAATCAATAAGGACTTCAAGCCTCTATCCCCCGTTGATAAGACCCAGCTCCAGAAGAAGCTGAAGGATATCAAGTACCTCATCATAGATGAGAAGAGCATGCTAGGACTGCGTCAGCTATCGTGGATTGATGACCGTCTCCGCGAGGCGTTCCCGAATAGGAATGAGGAGTTCTTTGGCGGTCTGAACATCCTCTTGGTTGGTGACTTCTTCCAGCTTCCCCCTGTGCTACAGAAGCCGCTTTATTACGACAAAGAGGTGCAGGGAGTAGAGATCAAGGGCAGGAACGCATACAGACGCTTCGATAAATCAGTATTCTTGAAGGTTGTTCAGAGGCAGCGCGGCGACGACCAGGAGGCGTTTCGCACAGCTCTTGGGGAACTGCGGCTGCTCCAACTATCTATGGAGTCCTGGAAGCTCCTGTCCACCCGCGTGCAGGCAAAGCTAGACGATCGAGAGGTCGCGAGGTTTTCCAGCGCCCTGCGAGTATACGCTACCAAAGATAGGGTGAACGAGTATAACCACTATCACCTCGACCGCCTCGGCCGGCCAGTCGTCCAGGTCAAAGCTAAGAACGTCGGCCCTGGTGCGGCTGCTGCCCCTGATGACAAGGCGGGCAACCTTGCGAAGCAGATCCCTATATGCATTGGCGCTCGTCTGATGCTGACGTCTAACCTTTGGCAGCCCGTTGGCCTCTGCAACGGCGCTCGCGGTACGGTTTACGACATCGGCTGGGCACCCGGGGCTGACCCCATCCAAGATCCTCCTTGTGTTATCATGATGGAGTTTGACAAGTACAACGGACCGGTGTTCCTGACCACCCCCGATGGCAAAAAGATTGTTCCAATTCTCCCAGTTGAGAGAGACTTTCTCATCGGAGCCACTCTCTGCGCTCGCACGCAGTTTCCCCTGATCGTATGCTACGCTATTACCGTGCACAAGTCACAAAGCATCACAGAAGATATGATCGTGACGGATCTCTCCTGCCGGGACTTTCAGACCGGTTTAAGCTACGTGGCTGTCTCTCGTGTAAAAACGCTTGAGGGTTTGATGTTGGATGCGCCATTTGATCGTAATCACCTGGTCTACGGGTCTCCCCCGGATGGCATGAAGATGAAGATGAGGGATCAGGAGCTTAGGAAACGACAGGTTCTTACACGGAGTCCTTACATGATATATAATACCAAGTATGGCCATGGCACTGGATCAGTACGTAGATAATGCGGTAGTAGTAATAGCTTCCCGGCCCGCGGACACACGGCCTTCGGCTGAGGATACCCCATGCGCCCCATCGCCGCTCCAATGTGCATGGGGTGGCGTAGTATTTTATAGTTGCCACGGGGACATGACACGGACAGCGATTATTACAAGCATTCGATACGAGATGTTGAACGTGAAAGACGCAATGGTATTGAAATTATATGCTCCGAATTATCCTTTTAGAAGATGGCATTATTTCCACAGGAAAACACTCCTCCGACTCCGTCGCCGCCCTTGTTGAACAGGTCCATCAGCTCAGTGATGGAAGCCCATAGTCCACCTGCATTGAGGAACAGGGTGGCGCAGATGATGAAGACGTTGAGGATTGTGAGTGAAATCTTTTTCCAGTTTGAAAACTTGACAGCCCAGTTGCTGTAAAACCAAAAGATGGCCGCAAAGCCATAGGTGAACCAGGGGATCGTCGTAGCCGATGTGATTGAGAGGATCGAGTCAAAGATGGGGATGACGTTTGAGATGGTAAAGATGAGGACCCAAAACACAGTGACAGAGAGGATCCAAGTGGTCCACGACTTGACGCTGTTGTCGGTGACTTGATGGATGGCGCCTAGTCTTCGCATTGACGCCACATAGAGGTACTTGCAGCCTGTGTGGCCGATCGAGAGAGCCGTGGCAACGACCGCCGGCAGGACGATTCCATAAGCAACCTTGGCTGGAATAGTAGAGGCGGCGCTGAGAACCGGAGACGTCGTAAGGTCGCCGCTGAGGCAGTACAAGACAACGGCCATGACGATGTAGAAGAGGGTGCTGCCGATTTCGAGGACGGCCAAGGAGAAACCAAAGTCGCGAGCGGGATCCTTCATCTCAGCCATGTAGCTGACGAATGTAAAGGTACCGGCATATGAAAACACAACCCTTAAACAAGCGTTGAGGCCGTCACGGAAGGTTGGGTGGCCAACAATGACAATCTCCTTGGTCCATCCCTGAGGCGCGTTGGCCGGTCCAGAGACTGCGAGACTGACCAGGACAATCAGACAAGCACCGACAACGCTCACAGCGTTGGGGATGCCAGCCTTTGAAACAAACTTCATGGTTCGTGGGAGCGACAAAAGGTAGCATGCGATGGAAGCCACCAGGATGAAGACAACCGTACATGTTGCGTGGCTGCTGAGCGTGTTCAGGGCGACTGAGAGAGTGACAACGGCTGAAGCAACAATGAAAACCACTTGGATCATCATGACAACGCCGGCGAATGACTCGAACCAAGAGCCTCCGACGATCCGCGTCATTTCGACGATACTGACGACGTGAGGGTGTTTGCTGTAAAACTGCAGCAGCTCAAAGGCCGTGTACCAAGAAAGAAAGCCGATGCCGATGATGGCGATGATTCCGGGTACGATGCCCAACGTCTTGATGGTGGCAGGAAGGGATAGGATGCCAAGACCCAGTTGATTGGTGAAGAGGATGAGGATAGTGTCCCATCGTCCAAGGGTTCGATAACTCTTGCCGCCCTGGTCGAAGATGTTGCCCTTCTCAATGCCGCCGGCTGGCACCTCCTGGAAGTCGTCGATGTTCTTTGGCTGATCGTTATCCGAGGTGCCTGACTCGTGGATCTGTTCATCCACCATGGCCGGCTCGGCGGGCTTCTTGGAGAACTTCATGATGCCCATGGCTGTGGGTGTTGTCCCTATCGAAGGGGAGTCGAGGCTGATGATTGATGTGTCGCCTTGGGATGAATACTGACACCAACCCTCAACATGCAGTCTCTAGAGTGGAAAGGGAGGGACTGATGTATAAGGCGAGGAAGAGGAGGGAAAGGAAGAATGGAATGGGTGAAAATATCAGGTCCGATGGGCGACCGAGTGGACCGGATGTTATTAGCGGAGTCGGGGTATCCATTTATATACCCTCTCTCGCCCCCCTCCGAATAGTCATGTACCCCAGGCGACAACCTCCGATCGGAGCAGCTTCTGAAGCGGCAGGAGCTTTGATGCCTGCAGCATGAGCAGTGATGGTTCGATGGAGACTCTTGAGTGGGAGAATGGGGATTGTGGGAAGAGTTGCCAGATGAGACTACGCGCCCCCAACTATCAAGGAACCCCAGGCGAAAGAGAAGCCTTCGCGGGCCTCACATCGCCCAATGGAGGCATTGACATTACAGAGTTGGTTCATCAGCTCATCTGGACCCTTATTGAGGGACGGGATTGAAGAGGGGGAGGGAGGGGGACCATCTGGGGAGGAAACAGCGTGATTGTGTCTCGTTGAGCAAACCCCGTGGGGGATACGAGGGCTGAGGTTGAGGAGGTTTGTTCTATTACGTGATGAGTTACCAATGTCATCTACAGACAGCCGTTTGAATCCTGGGGTTGAAGGTGTTGAGATTTGCAGGTCCCCTTGGCAAGAGCCTCGAGTAAGGTATCGAGATTGGAAGGGAAGGTAGAGTGATCCGGAGGCGAAATTGGGCAGACGGGCGGCTTGGCAGTTGTCCGTGTGGACGACGCCCCATTGGACGTCGGCCACCCCGGGCTTACCCGCCGGCGATGGAGCCCCGACGAGTGGAGACGCAAAGGTCCTTTCTCAGCTCCGGCGGATGAGCATGACCTGCCTCAATTGACTAGCGAGATCCGCGAGGCGCTTTTGGCCTCCGTGTTCCTCGGCCGGTCGACCTCCGGTGGCGCCGGGAGCCGCACGCTGACGCCGACCGAAGATTCGGCACCTGTCGCCGGGACACGCTCCGGAGGCTCTTCCCGCGCAGACAGAAATGCTTGACAGCAAAGCCGCTGTTGCAGAGATTTCTCCCAGGCTCCCGGCCCATCATCAGGTGCTTACCTGACAATGTGGAGCTTCCTCGGCTTAATTCCTCAGTCGCGCGGGCTGGTGAAGCAGTTTCTTTTACGTAGAAAGATGGAGACAAAAGGCTCGGCATGAGGCTTCTGTTACATATGAGAAATCCACGCGAGCCGCTTTTAGTGGAGCAGAGCCTCGCTTTTGACGTCAAGGAAACCAGGGGCTGTCCCTTCTAGTGCTTTTCCATGCTTCCATCGGCCGGGCCCGTACAAGCAGCATCAACGAACCCGAGTTGCTGGATTACGTTTTGAACAGGAGCGCGTTCCAATCGACGGGCCCTGTTTCATCTTTTTCCCTCTCGTCTTCTGGCGCGGATCAAAACGGATCCGCTCACCTACAAGCTCGAGCCATCCGGGATCGGCGCCCTTTATCTTGTCATCAGACTTAAGAGTGAAGAAAAGTCTTGCCCTGAGGCCACATTTGTGAAAAAGGGTCATCCTCAGCCGCGGGTCGAACGACGCACGCACTGGGTTTTGCCGTGCCATGTGTCGCGTGTCGCCTCGCGCGCAGTTCTTGAGGAATGTAAGGTTACAGTCGACGAGTCAACCTGAAGTGCCAAGACTTATTAGTCAGGTTGCCCGTATGTGAATGGGCGCCTCGAATTTCTTTCATTTTTACCTTCCCTTCTTGTAACTGCTATCACCTCTATGTAGTCTGCAGTTATGGCTGATTCCGATAAGCAATGCAGCTCTCTTCCTTACCCAGTTCTCTCCCGCTCCGAGCGCTCCCTGCTGTCACGCCGACTTCCGTATGACTTATACATGTGTAAGCATCTTCTTGACCAGGGTTTAGCGACCGGCCGGACCATGTTTTCTCTCCCACTTTTATCCTGTTTAAGCAGTTCGGCAGTCTGTTCCCGCTCCTACTTGGCGACTTCGTCCATGCATCAAATGTTTTGAATATTATGCTCAAGTCCGCTCTGATCATCATCTGTTTAGATCAGATTGTCGATATTGCCGTCTCATCGTTCCCCATTGTTTGCATAGGTAGTGGACCCGACTGAGTTGTCATTTCTGGCACCTACAGGTAGTACAGCTCGCAGCCATCGGCCAAACTTGAAGTTCTCAATGCATCATTATACGTGTTAGACGTTCGCTTTTGAAAAGGTGTCCGTGTATGAAGCATCATTGATGAAAATTTGACATGAAAATTCAAGGCAAGAGGAAACTAAAATACACCTGGTCAGTTGCTGTCTCACCGCGAGCCTCGGTATTAGTTGCGATCGCCAACCTCTTCACCTTATTCTTGAGCTAGATTAGTCATAAGAGGCTCAGAAATGTAATTACGTATTGAATAGCACTCATACTCAAGTTGGTAAGATTTGCACAGCTTGCCCGCGATTCTTGCGTCACACTGTCTGACGCCACACATCCTCTCATCGATACCAGGACTCTTGAACAAAGTATAATGTCTTATTGAGATTGCGTTGTGGGAACACATTATAAACTCTAGCACTTGACGTGTTCTTTGTTACAATTAGGCCTTGTACAGTGGCGGTAATTTGCTATAGTTGGTGACAAAATCCTCAATGTCTCTCATCAAGGCATCTGGTTGCTCAAGAGCAGCAAAGTGTCCTCCCTGTCACGGTGTTAGTCTCAACCTCAACGAGACAAGATTACATTCTTCAACTTACCATATCGTGATCGTATCGGACAAAATTTGTCAAGTTGCGCCCCCAGGCTCGTGGCACGAACCAATTCTCTTGACCAAAGTAAGAGTATCCAAAAGGCTTTTCCATGTTCAAGGGAAGTCCCTTCAGAGGCTTATACGGCCATAGATTTCGGGACATCGTGTTCGTGTACCAGTACAGGCTTACTGAAGCCAGAATCTCATCCAGATCCAATGGTTCGCGGCTATCGGCCCACTGGATGAATTTCTCACCAACCCTGCAAACGCTGTTTAGCCAAGATCGCCTGATTGAGTTTTAGCACTCACCATGCTAAAAGGGCTAGTGGACTCGAAGAGAGAACGAAGGCCATTGTTCCGGGGCGTGTCTGCTGTTCAATGACATATCCATTCCCAGTTTGGATCCACTTGTCGCATCGCAACATAGCTTCTTCTTCATTGGCCTCAAGTGGCTGGAAGTTCCTAGGTGAGTCGAGGAAGCCGATGTTTAGTAGATTAACTAGAGAAAGTCAGCCTGTCTCTTCCATGCAACTGCTATTTCGGGGTACGTACCATGAATTGCCTTGCACTCGTTGCTGCTTTCCGACAGTATGCGAGAAATCATGCTTCCCACATCTCCTCCTTGGGCAACGTACCCATTGCTAAATCCCAGGTTAATCATCAATTGATTCATGATTCGTGCACCATCTGCTAAGGTAAAGTCTCTGTCCAGTGGCGGGCCCGAGCTAAGCGCGTAGCCCGGCAGTGAAGGGACAATGATGTGGTACGGGAGAGTCTCTGGGGAGTATTTCTTGGCAAACAAAGAGAGCATAGGTAGAAACTCTAGGAAGGAGCCTGTATTCGTTAGTCAAGTTCAGCAGCTTATTTCATGGACCAACTTACCAGGCCAACCGTGTAAGAACATGATGGGAACGGCGTCTATTTTCTGTGAAAAGAGAGCAACAAAATGAATATTCAACTCCCCAGATGCAGAATCCTGGATGGTCATCTTGAAGTTGGGATAGGAATTGATGCGCTCCTCGGTTCTGCGCCAGTCAAAGTCATTCAGCCAGGCATTTTTGGCATCGAAAATCCAGTCCCTTGTAACACCAAACTGTGCTTGGGTGTTCTCCCGACTCTGTGGCGCGATTGTCGAGTGTTCCAACACGGAGCGCCAGGCAGATATCTGGGCGTCTGGAATGTGAAGCTTGAAATGCTCAGGCTGGACGACCGCCGCAGCTGGGACTTGTTTGAATTGAGTGTTGATCATTTCGAAAGTGTAATTATTGTCTGTCTTTGAAATTGTAGCCGCTGGTCTCTCCACCAATCTTCCTGACCAAGCTTTGTTTTTATACAATACAGTGACTACATGGAAGCAAAGCCAACTGCATGGTCTCGGCCCCTCGTGGCTTTCTCTCAAGGCCCACAGCTACAGGTAAGTGTTATCATAAGAGAGATTACTTGGTCCTAAAGATGTCTTTGTCAGCTTATTCATCCATATGCACACCTATCATGTTGCTTGGTGGCTTCGGGTTTAAGAACTCGGCTGACGCGAGATAGACGCGAGATAGAAGCGGAGAAGCGAGACAGGGATATTAGAACTTCGGTCGTCGGCGTGAGTCATGCTATGTTTTCATTAAATACTCGACCTGAATTATTTTTTGATTCCACATTCAATCCCTACAAATGTGGCTGTGTAGCCGCCTGCGACCAACAGATAGACCACATCCGGTTGATTGCTATTCCTGGCCATTCTGCTACTAGAGGCAGAGAGGCCAGCCATCGCTCTTAAGGGCCACAGTTTTTACACATCATCATATCAACTGATTGGCTATGTCATCCTAGCTATTCTACCTATCCCAAGTCGCTAAGAACGCCTTTCAGCTTACGCACCTTCTGACACTAGTAACTACAAAGATATGGCCCAAATCTGTCATGGTGAGGTATGGCTGGCAGTGGCCAGGTCTTACACGACAAATATTGGCAAGTGAGGAAGTATGTCGGTCCAATTTTGATCATTTTGCCTTGACCAGATTTCCCGCAGATGACCCACAGCCATAAGAATATTAGCAAACCCGTTGCGCTCATAAGATCTCAACAACACTTGCTCAAAATATTGTTGCTGAATAAGATCGGAACTCTCCGCAGCAGCCATGAAAATCATCCAAGGTAGAATATGGGTCCCAGGTGACCTAGAGGGGAGATTATCCAGCGTACTGATGAATCTACTGACAAGATCCACCCTCGGAAGACACTGGGGACGTTCTAGGGCACGTGTGACATAGATATTGCAAGCCTGCTCGTGCAAGCTGTATACAAGCGACCACGAGTCTTCAGAGTGAGGGTGTGTCTGGTAGTAGAATGCAAATTCCTCCCACTCCTTGTTGCTTGATGAGGGGATTGACTGGCTTAGTCTTGCAACGCCCTTTTCCCAACTGAGGAGCGGCGATATGTAGCGTTGGTATCTTCGTGACGTTAGTAGCCAATAGCGCTGATTGAAGACAACGTGAGAACTCAAACACCTACTTGTGCAATTGCCTGATGATGAAGATCCCTGACTCATCGGCCATAAGAGCTGCTTCGCCGCCAATTGCGTTGACAGCCGCTTCTAGGAGACCAAAAGCCGTTCGAAAGTCCGGACGGCCATTCACCATGGCTGTGACTAGGATGACCAGTAACGAAAGCAGGATTGATCGTTGCCCTTCCATGTCATAGATGGTCAAATCTTGCCTGTCGCGCAACTTGTGTATCGCGCTTTGATACAGGGTATCTGGCTGGAGAATTTGATTGTTGACGTTTCCGGCGAAATGGAATGCCGCTGCTGACAGGACAGTGTCCATTACTAGATCATCAAGATGGGCAAGGGGAAGAACAATATATCGCCAGCCGTTTCGCCCGTCGTCAAATGGGACTAGTTCTGTTGCAATGTTTCTGGAGACTTGGTGGCGTTAGGCCTGTTTCAAGAAACATTCTGCTGCACTTACAATAATCAACAAAGTACTCTTTCCAGGGCTCGAGTCTGCCGAGCATTGAATCCGTTAGAAAAGCGGTATTACGCGAGACGGCTAGAGTTAACATGTCACGATCGTGGTCCATTTCAGATCCTGTATCGTAGTTGTGGTTCGTCCTGAGAGACTCTGGGGGTTGAATTTGATTCAAGATGTTCAAGGGTCTAACTATAACAGCATCTGCACTTTTTCGGTCGAGGTCAAGTGTAGGGAGGGTGGTAACGACGTCATTGTTCCTCTTAGAGCATCCAGGACCGATGGCCCGGCTGGGTTGGGCTTGTTGTGCGTGAATAGTCTTGGCACCTTTGCCGACGTCCGTCTTGAATCTAAACCTGATGCCGTAGCCACTGCATTGGATACCCTTGGCGGTACATTTGGAGCATACAGGCCGCGTTTTATCGCAATCTATACGCCGTTGAGAACATTCGTGGCATCCTAGCGACGTTTAGTAGCAGTATTGAAAGGTATTGTAGCGAGGCGACCTGCCTCTCGTTTTAGGTTCATACGGTCGCTTGGAGTTGCGGATCATGGTCAAGCCTGCTATATGGCGTGACCAGACTCATGCGCGAGGCTCAAGGAGTAGTTTTTTGACAGGCATGCTTGAGGAGCAAATCTTGGGATCTGAAGGTCAAAGGACGACACTGAACAGCTGTTCCGCCCTTCACCCCGCAAAGCTTATCGAGGTGGCCAATGTGCACTATCTCGGATACTGGTTCCGAAATGGAGGGGGTTAGCCATTCTCATAAAACTTGCCTTATTGGGACAAGGAGTGTTCTAACAAGGAAAGGTATGGGCCAGGATGGGTAGTACAGTTGATCTTTAGATCATGGAGGCTCAGGTGACCCGTAGTCACGAGATTACATTTGATCCCCTCTCCTTATTATGGCAACTTATATGAGAATTCAAAACACATGGGGGCTCGGGATCAGTCTTTAGAGGTGCGGGGACGACATCGTTCGGTTCAGCTTTCCGGGCCGCAACCCAATCAGAAACGGTTTCACCCATACATCTTCGGCTTGGGCATGTTACTAACATATGTGGCTTATCTGAAACAAACAACAAGCACGAGTAATTGTCTATCTGTGAATTCGTTGTCGCCAGAAACACCTTTGGCAGCTGCTGCGGTGGCCAAGGTTCAGTGGCAACTTATCAAGCGTGTCCATATCAGGCAGGTTTTATGAGAAAGTGTCCTATCTCACGCTGGGCATGATCACATCCTGCACGGAGTTGGGCATGAAGTCTGAGCATGCAGGATCTAGAGGACGAGGATTCAGGCCCCGCGTGGAATTACTAATGTCCCGTAGATTACAGGATGGACGGAATCAGCATCTATAAGTATGGCCTTGAGTCGCGATCGTGAAATCACTTCCTACAACCAACAATCACACAGTCTTACCAATCCAAATTTCCCAGAGAATTCTTACCGTCACCAAGCACAATGAGCAGGTTGAGCAAGGTCAACGTCACAAGTGATATTTTCAAAGATGGCGGCTACAACAGCCCCGTGCGGGCTCTTCCTTCGACATGGTACACATCGCCAGACATGTATGAGCTTGAGAAGCGTGCCATCTTCTCCAAGAAATGGCTGCTCCTCACTCACGCGAACAGATTAACTGAACCCGGTGATTGGCTCAAGTTTAACACTGCGGGGTACGAGTTCGTTGTATGCCGTGACCGAAAGGGAAACATCAACGCGTTTCACAACGTCTGTCGACACCGTGCTTATCCAATTGTCCAGGGACAGCAAGGGAATGCGCTTATTTTTGCATGCAAGTATCATGGCTGGTCTTATGGGCTCGGCGGAAACCTCGCCAAGGCTCCGAACTACGAAAACCTCGAAGGTTTTGACAAGAGCAAAAACAGTCTATTCCCAATTCATCTCAAAGTCGATGCTCTTGGCTTCATTTGGGTCAACCTGGATAGTTCTGCGGAGCCAGAGCCTTGGGAGCAAGACTTTGGCGGTATCGATCAGCAAGAACGACTCAGCAAGGTCCGTTTCGAGAATTATGTTCTCGACAACGAATACAGCATGGAAGGCGAATACAACTGGAAGATTCTAGCTGACAATTTCAACGAATGCTACCATTGTCCTACAAGCCATCCAGATCTCCCAACTCTAGCAGACCTTGGGAACCTTGCCATTGACACCGGTATGGGATGGATCAAACATGGAAGTGTACAGACAGAGGCTCAGAAAAGGGACGGCCTCGGAATTGCAAGCACCTACTTTTATCCCAACGCCTCCGTGGTAGTTTTGTAAGTTGTGACTTGATAGCCCATAAGCCGAGCTAATGTATTCCATAGGCCACATTTCATGATGATTCAGAGATTCTTACCCATTGGACCAAAGAAGTCCTCGATGCAGTACCAGATATTTCGAAACAGAGAATCATCTGAAGAGGATTTCCGACTGATTGCAGACATATTTTTGCGGTGGAAGAACAACACAACCACCCAGTACGGAGCAAAGAGAAGGAACAAGCCCAGCGGCAAGCACAAAAGAAGATCAGAAATACAGTAAAAAGGGGGCTATTTGAGAGGCTAAAAATGATATCTTCAGAAAGGCAAGGAATTGATCAATTGATATAAGAAGACGGCATTTCAATTGGAGCAAAATGAGTGTGTTATTATGAGTTGAAAGAGCTAAGTTGCCATGGTTGTGTTGCTGCCGAGAGGCTGCGGCTATCACTTATGTAAGTGCGATCAACGGGCCACGTGACCACAGCTTGATCGGGTCAGAAGAGCTTTTCTTTTCCCCTAACACACACCTCCCCACGAGGTTTGCGACTCTTGCTTGCAAGATCAAAGAAAACCTCGGAGTACAAATAGCAAAGAAAACAATGAAAGCAGTAGACAAATAAGGAAATAAACGATAAGAACCAATTGATCAATCTGTAATCCTCCGCGGCAACCTCCCCAATTCCGTCTATCAGGCCTCAAAACCTGAAATCCATCTTCAATCTCCAGCATTCTTCTTCTTCTCCTCCTCTCTTCTCTTCCACCTCTCCAAGCGGGTCTCCTTCTGTTCAACCTTTGGTCGGAAAGGCTTCGTAGCCTCATCCAACAGCTCATCCCACTGAGATTCTTTGATCAATCCAGGGGGAACATAAGTGATGAAATTCCCTGTTGACAGCTTGTAGGTGACTCGATCGTAAACAGCAGGCAGCTGGATTCTTTCTCCGGCTTTTCGAGACATCTCATCAGCGCCTTGGCGAGGGCGAGAGATAACTTCTTGATCTGGCGGAAGCTCACGGCAGCGGATCTTCTGAGCATTTTTGATCGTAGGGCACTTTTCCAGGATTCCTGGGCGACGAGAGGTTCCTGGCAGCACATGATCAGATGATTCGTCAGAAGCATCTTCCATAGAAGCATCGGATTGCTTCCGCTTTGGCGTTTGAAGATTCAACTTGCTCAAAGCACCGCTAGGCGTGAATGGGGAAGCTCCTCCTGTAGTGCCGAGTTCCTTGGACTTTGGCGTAGATGGTGGTCCGACTGCAGGCTTCTTCTTAGTCGGCTTCTTGAGGGTCTTCTTCTTAGAAGTCTTCTTCTCCTCCTCAGCTGCGGCTTCCTCGTCCTCATCGCTTGAGTCCAAAACCATCGGTACCTCTGCAGTTTGTGGAGGTGTAGGGACGCCGTTCTGAATGGTCATTCCTCGAGATTGATACTTTGCGATCAGATCATCGGGCAGCCGGTTGAACATTAATAACGGTAGGTTGGTATCCCCCTCGGTCAGTAAATAAGGCTCTAACCCTGAGCATTGAGTTGCCAGATCTCCGGGTGTGAGTGATCAACTGATCGTATGGTCCCTTGACGAGTTGGCGTGTCTTCTTGTCTTCGTCAACTTGGCAGTACTAGTTGTCGCAAATGCCGAGCTCGTCCATGATCATCTGCTAGAATAGCGCCTGAACTCGGGTGGCATTAACCTTTGCTCGAGGGCCCCCGTTCTTAAGGGTAATCCAAGGGTCAAACACCCAGTCGCGAAACAATAGATCAAATGATCCCCGAGGAGGGAGGATCTTCCCGTCGATGCTGATGTCTTTGGGAGTAAAAAATACCGCTTAGAGTAGTGTTGTCGTTGGTAGTGAATTTTGTTTTTGTGGTGGTGGTGTTATTTTCCACTTGTCTATCTCCCTAGCCGTCCTCTTTCCTCCCCTACTAGAAAGCCCAAACAACACAAAAAACCAAGGCTTTCTAGTATCACAAGGCGGCTAGAGTTCCCTGTATTCATTCTTCTTCTCCTGCGACATTTCGGGGATCTGTACTTCCAGGTGCATCGGTGTCTTCTTTTTCGGGAACGGCATCGGGTTATTCTCACCTAAATCTTCCTCAGAGCCATCACTTCTTGCGTCTTCCTCATCATTCATCTGATCGTCTGGTTTTCGCACGTGTAAATACCTCCCCAGAGTGTTGGGCTTTCGCAGTGGTGATTTGTGCTTGTCGTACTCCTCGGCGGGCAGCCACCAACCCGTCACATCCTGCACGAATTTCTTCAACTGATCGCCATGGATTGATTTGGGCAGAACAACACCATCCATGGTTTCGATCTTGTAGAAGTTTGCAAGAGGCTTGTGGTCGTGAATGCGAAATGGGCCTTCCCAGTTGGGCAATAACTTGGCTGATGTTGACATATCATTTGATCGAGGGACGTTGTACTTGAGGACCAAGTCTCCTGGCTCAAGGGTTACTTTACGCAACCTCCCCGCAATTTTCTCATTCTCCCTCTCAGCCACTCTGTCTCTGAAGGCTGTGACTTTCTCGATAGCTTCGGCAATGTCTCTTTTCTTCATTTCGAGGATCCTGACTCGCGCCAGGACCAGATCTTCGGTCGTGCTTACGCCATCCCAATTGATCAATCTCCAAGTGGGCACTTCCACTTCAAGCGGAAAGGTGGGCTCCCACCCGTGGACCAAATAGAAGGGAGAGTGGCCGTGAGAGGCTCGTACACAAGAGCGATCCGCGAAAAGGACTCTGTCGAGGTTGTCAACCCACTTATTGTTGTAGGGCTCGCAGAGCTTGCGAAGAGCGTTCGCAATTGCGTAATGACCGACTTCCACGACTGAATTAGCCTTAGGGTTGTACGGTGATGTGATGATCTGAAGGATGCCTAAGGCACGAAGAAGAGGCGGCAACTCTTTCTTCATCTCAGGCCCACCATCAACCACAGCCACTCTTATCATCCCAAAGCGGTAGATAAGCCTCCTGACAAAGCGCATCATTTTTCCGGCCGACAGTTTCTTAATGGCTTCCGCCTCAATCCATCCTGAGAGATCACAGCGAGCTTCCAGGGTGTACTTGAATCCTCTATCAGAGGGCAAGTAATGTGTGTCGAAATGAACCTTGTTGAAAGGATCAGATGGTCTGGTACTCTGGATTGGCTGCAGCGGTCTCCAGGGGGAGTGGTTTTGGCATGTCGGGCAAGTAGTGACTGCTTCGGCGACTTGATCCCACATCCGAACCCAATAGTAACGCTTTCTCAGGATATTGTAGGTCGTCTCGCGTCCCCTGTGCCCACTGTCTTCATGGCATGATCTGATCAATCGCTTCTGAATCTTAGGATCGTCTTCAACTAGCTTTGGCTGTTCTCCCATAAGAGTTGGTCGCATCCAGAGGCGCTTTTCCTGAACGAAGAACCTTGTAATCCGGGATTTGAACTTGCGGTAATGCCCTAGGGTCATCCCCTCTGGTTTCTGGAGGGTAGTGAGATAGCGGGCTATCTTCAGGGACTCCGGTGAATGGTAGCCCTCGAGGATTTCCGGCTCTGGGTTCCTGTCTGCCTTCCTGATGTACCCAACGTTGAGTTGTAGGTCGATAAAGTCGTCAATGTCTCCTTCGATCTCGGCATCCATTTGATCAGAAGGTCCTGCTTCTTCCTTTCGAGAAAGCCCGTCGGCAACTCCATTCTTTTTGCCTTGAACATGTCGGACTTCGAAGTCAAATAGCAGTAAATAGCTGATCCATCTGAAGATGAGCGCACCGGGCACATCATCTGGTCGTCCGTTGAGCTGATGCACTAAGACTTGAGAATCGGTTTCCAGGATAAAATGAACCCCATAGAGCATGCTTCTTAATCGCCGGACTGCATAGAGGGCAGCTCTACACTCTCTCTTTGTGGGGTCGTATTTAGCCTCTGCAACCGACCAAACACCAGATTCATAGCGTACTGGCTTTCTTTCTCCATCGATCACTTGCATCAGCACAGCGCCCCAACCTGTGAGGCTCGCATCAATCATCAGAATGATGATTCCTGCGCCTTCGCTGTAATTCAATGTGACAAGGATCGGAGGGTGCGTGATGGCATCCTTGAGCTCATCCATCGCGTTCTGCTGGTCCACTAGCCAAACGAACACAGCGCCCTTTCTCAACAACATCGTCAATGGCTCTGCAATCCAAGAGAAATGATCAATCCATTGGCGATAGAATCCCACCATCCCGAGGAAAGCTCGGACTTGGGGAATGCTATTACACCTTTTCCATTCATTGACCTTGATGACTTTGACCTCGTCTGGCTTCCTTCCGTTGGTGCCGCAGAGGTATCCAGTGATGACAGTCTCCCTTTTGCAGAATTGGGACTTCTTCCCAGCAACGGCGCAGCCAGAAAGCTCGATATTAACCAGCACTTTGTCGAGATTCATCAAGTGCTCCAGAACATAGCGACGTATCCCTGGCTCGATCTCTTCGTCGTCGTACGTGGTGTCAGGTCCTTTGACACATATATCATCGAGGTAAGCTTTGCAGACGTCAGGAATCAAGTCCTTTAGTATGCGGATGATGTTCCTCGTGAACTGGGCTACCGAGTTTGTTGCTCCCATTGGAAGGGTGCACATTCTCATCAACCCGATTGGCGTCAGGAAGGTTGTGAGATCTCGGCTTTTCTCCTCAAGAGGCATTTGATCATATCCTGAAAAGAAGTCCAGTAGGGTGATAAGCTTGCACATCCCGAATTCTGCTGAGAAATCATCGCAGCCGGGAGGGATCAAGCTATCACGGATCGTGTACTTGTTCATGTTAATAGCTGAATTGATCAATCGAAGCCCACCGTCCTTCTTCGGCACCAGGAACCAGGGGTTCCTGTAAGGAGCGTGGCTCTCTTCTATGATCCCGCGTTTTCGTCGTGTCTCCAGAATCTCAATGGCTTTCCCTTCGAGCCCCTTCGGAATAGGGATCGTTTTGGCTTGCCAGGCTTTGTGCTCAACCACCTTGACAACTTGTGGGGGAGCCACTAAGGGATCTAGCGTGCCGGTCTCCGTAAAGTCCCAAGCTAGGGCCTGTTCCCGGTTATACATGATCTCTAGGAAGATGTCGAGTTCCTGCTTGGTCAGGGTTCCTTGTACCTGATCAATCAGTTCCTTCAATCGCTCTCCCTTGAGACGGGCCCCTTTCTCAATGTCCGAGAACTTCGGGGTTACCCAATCTGGGTGGTCGGTGGGTTGAAGCTTATCCCTGACCTTCTCCCACTTCTTCTCTTTCCAGTCAGGGTCCCCGTCAGGGGTAGAGCCATCAGAAGGGGCATCATCCACAGGATGGACCTTCACCCCTTTCCTCTTGTAAAGAGTATTGACTTCAATCTCCTTCTTGACCTCTTCTCGTGGTCTCGGGTTCGTGTTCTTCTCAATCTTGCCTGATTTTTTCGCCCATTGTTTGATCAATCGATGCGTGCCCTTCAGGGCCTCCTTGTACTGCTTGATGGTCTCTTTTCCGATCATCTTGACAATCTCATCACCGTCCTCAGGGCTGATCATCCTAATCAACGGGACATCGTCGTCATCGTTGGTCTCAATCTTCTCCTGGCCCTCAGGGGTAGGAACCGAAAGCAAGGTGACAGTCACCATCGCATTCTGCGGGGAACCGAGTTGGTGGTCAGGGGCATCATAGCGGATAGTCCCGGCACAAGGCGTAATGATTCGGACCTTGCCAATTTGACATCGAACCAGCATGACTCCATCCTTTTCCGAGTGATCAAATGATACCCTTGCTGACCGGACGAAAGGCATCCCCAAAATGAACTCAGTCGAGATACACTCCGGAGGGGCAACATAGACTCGTTGATTGATATAGACGTTGCCGAGGAATAGCTGCACATCAGCTTGTCCGAGCATACTGACTTTGTGCTGCGAATAGGAAGTCGTTGTCGCATTGGTAGGTTGAATATCAAGCTTATAGGCCCGCGCAAGTGCTTCCGAGATGATATTTCCCTCTGATCCCGTGTCGATCATTGCTTCCGATGGTCCTAGCTCGGGGTCGTTAAGTGTCACTAGGATTCTGGGGAGGTCTTGAGCGTGCGACATGAGTCTCCCATCTGGCCCGCGCACTCCATCGATTTTCACGGTGTTGATCTTCTGATCAAATGATACCACTTCCTCCTGGCCTCGAAAGGGGTCCTCTGTGGTGTGGAGTGCCGAATCGGGCAGGTTACTTCTCGGGGAGCGGTCGCGGCACTTCACCTTCTCCTTGACAGGCAAGCCTTCGTCGTTGATGTAGGTGATCTCGTACTCTCCTTCTTCAAGGACTTCGTCGTCCTCAGCAGTCGTGCAAGTGAGTAAATCCTGGTTAGCCGGCTTTGGCGTATTTCCGTCAATCGTGATCGCGGTCGTCTTGAGCTTATCACGGAGTTGACTCCAGTATGCTTCACTAAAGTCCTGCTGTCCAACTTGAACAACAGAGGTCATGCCACCTGGGGAATCATTTGATTGTTTGGCTGATCGTCGTCTCTCGTCAATCCCTTCCACGTAGTGAGTGTGATCAATCCCGTCCGCAAGGTCATTGTAGTCGGTGGCGATCTCTTTCCCAAGGGTCGGGTCGAGGGTGAATAGGTCGTGTGCAGTGATAGCAAACTTCTTCGCCTTGA
Organism: Fusarium sp. JS1030; assembly: GCA_000966855.1. NCBI lineage: Eukaryota > Fungi > Ascomycota > Sordariomycetes > Hypocreales > Nectriaceae > Fusarium > Fusarium sp. JS1030. Next base: position 669,537 of record JWIW01000103.1, read on the forward strand.
ATTCTTCCCTAAGCTTGAGCCTAACCTCAGACCGAACATCAGGTTGACGTTGGGTCTTCTCCGAGGTCATTGATCGAGTCGTCATGGTCTTGTTAACAGGCACCGAAGCGGTCTGCTCTTCTTTGGGATCAAGCACGCGGACTCTCTTCCTCCCATTGGCGTTGGTAGTCAAATTGGTTGATGATGCAGAGATATTGTGTACCGGAACCACTTGATCACTTGATCTAGCTTCCTCGCTGATGGTTATGACATTCGTCGCCGTCTGGGGAGGGTTATTCGAGTCTATAATGTCAGTCTTACCACTAGTAACCTCCTTCGGCAGTCTCTCGTATCCATTCGGAGCCTTGTACTTTGGCTTGTAAGGGTTGTTGCCTTCCACTTTATGGAGGAACTCGTCGATCAGTTTGTTGTCATAGTCAGTCGGCTCCCAGTTGATCTGGCCGTTGTTCCTTTCCATCATCTTCTTTGCGATTGGGTAAAGATCGGCTGCTGGAAATCGCAGTAGCCAGAGCACGATCAACTTTCGTATTCCAACGTTGCGGAATTTGTACACAAGATGAGGAGGAAGATCAGCTTCGTGGTTTCCGATCCAGGCCATCCCGCCTTTAGAGTCATAGTCGGCTAGTCTCCTTTCTCGGTCCCAAATGAGGTCACGGCACGTGTCGGGGTAATGGCCCGCTTTGGCACAATAGAAGCAGCGATTCTGAGAGTAGGAGGAACTGTAGGAGGAACCGTAGGTGGCATTGGTCTGCATCTGATAACTGTCTGGCATCTGATCAGATGATTGGAATCGAACCGTGTTGGTGGAAGCTTGCTGTGGGGGAGCATAGCTTGATTCGATCAGTCTCCTAAGGTTGCTCATTTCCAGATGGGTCTTCCTCTGTTCCTCAGCCATGTTGACAGTAAGTTGGTTCATCTTCTCCGTGAGCTCCTTCATTTCCGGACTTGCCTCCTCATGGTCCTTCTTCAAAATCCTTGGGGCCCTTACGGTCTTGGGAGGGGTAGGTGCCCTAGGTGGTGTAGTCGGAAAGTTGTACTTCCTTGGAGGAGGTTCCTCGTGAGAGCGGTGGCTCTTGGTGATGGCGACCCGATTCTCCGCGTACGATTTGATCATTTGAGTGAGTTCGTCATACTTCTTGCTGCTCAAGGTTTCCGGCCTCATCAGGCGTGTATCGCATAAGTGGATTATCAGGTCCTGCGGCATAGCGTTGTAAATCTGCTTCGACTGCACAGTTGAGGTCTTCCAATCAGGGGAAACCTTGCGAAAGTAGTACTGATGTTCCTGAAGCCATGTCAGGATATCAGCAGGGTCGTTTTCCAGTCTCCTCTGGTTTAGGTGGTCAAGCTTATCCTCAGGCGTTTCCATCTGGTCGGAATCCTCCATGAGGAAAGCTTCCTTCAGGTTGCTCACAGCAGTTCCCCAGTCATGGCCTTCAGTGACTTGCCTGACTTTCTTGGAGACCGTAGATGAGACGTAGTGTTCGATCAGTTCGACCCATCTGTGCCGAGAGACACCAAGGTTGGTCATGTGTTGCTGGTAGCCTCTCAGGAACTCAGTGACATCTGCGCCGTTGAAGGTATTGGTGAAAGGAATCCTTGCCAGTCCTGCCGAGCTGGTCTCCTTAGTCCTAAGGGTCGTGTTGAGCTCCTTGAGCAGGTCAACAGTCTCTAACTGAGGATCCCTAGGAGAGTCCGTCGAGGACCCCGTAGGAGGGGTCCCAATGGATCCTGACATTCTCTCAGAGTGTAAATGATCAATTGATGTAGAAGGTGTTTGAGTTGTGTATGTGTGTGGTTGTTGTGTTCTTTTGTCTTCTTTCTTCTCGCTGGTGCCTCTGTCCCTTTTATCTTTGGTCAGAAGGAACACCAAACCTGCAAAGAGGGAAAGCATCCGTTCACCCGTGATAACCCACACCACAATCAGTGCGGCCACGGCCGTGAATTGCCGAGTGCATTCGTAATGGATCAGATGATCCCCAAGTCCCGAAACACTCGCGATGCCCTCTTCGTCGTCATGCCAAGGTTCTTCGCGCGGATAAGGTTTGGAAGGGGGACTCTCCGGCGCTTCCGGCGACCTTCTCCTCTTCGTATTTGCTTCCATCTTTCCGAGACTCGAGACTGGAAGGAAGAGGGGTTGTCGTCGATCATTCGTAATCTTCTTTCTTTTGGCTCTTGCTTTCGGCAGCCGTAAATCCATTGTCGTGTGTTTTCAGGGTCTTTGCGATCCCCTCATCTTCTCAGCCCCGGGCTCTTCGGTCTCTTTCCCCACGATTTCCGGTTCGCTGGTGCGTACCCGTATTCCTCTCTAAATGATCAAATGATATGCTCTATCGCGGCATAACCATCTTCTCACGAAGAGCAGAGAAAACGTCCTGTGTGGAGGCACTAGTTTTGCGGTGGAAGAACAACACAACCACCCAGTACGGAGCAAAGAGAAGGAACAAGCCCAGCGGCAAGCACAAAAGAAGATCAGAAATACAGTAAAAAGGGGGCTATTTGAGAGGCTAAAAATGATATCTTCAGAAAGGCAAGGAATTGATCAATTGATATAAGAAGACGGCATTTCAATTGGAGCAAAATGAGTGTGTTATTATGAGTTGAAAGAGCTAAGTTGCCATGGTTGTGTTGCTGCCGAGAGGCTGCGGCTATCACTTATGTAAGTGCGATCAACGGGCCACGTGACCACAGCTTGATCGGGTCAGAAGAGCTTTTCTTTTCCCCTAACACAATATATCGTCGAGTCGTCTCTGAGGATAAGGCCCTGTGTGAGGGTTCGCAAAAGAACCTCAACGCTGGGATTTTTGTCAGCGGCGAACTGCATCCGACGTTGGAACATGGTCCATTGTTCTTCCAGAAAGTTCATCGGGAGGCCATCAGAGCTCATGTAAAACTTGAGCAGGAAGCCAAACGTCAGATATGGCCCGCTCGTCAGAATCTACCTTCTACTGCGACTGAGAATAAAGAGGATGAGGAGCTGTGCGCTGGCTTAGCCTGTAAGAGTCAAGAGGAGCTAGCCTGGTAGTGTCAAGATCGAGATACAAGATTGGGTTTTTGGATATCGACAGTATTATGTGCGTATTAATTATGCTTTCCAGCAATTGATGAAGTAGCTGAGCCTGCATGGGAATGTTTGAATTTAGTTAAATGAGGAACACTGACGTTTCCGGACTGTTTTGTTGTAGGACTCAAACATCATGAGATCAAATGCTCACAGAGAAATAGAACTTGAGCATCAAAGTTGATAGACTCATAAACTCATATTCATAATTCATGATTCATAAAAGAAAAATACCGCTACGCTAGCAATGCTAAACACCCAAACCAATATGACAGACCACGGCTTCACATGACCACAAAAGCGCAAGCAGCCAGTCCGACCAGAGCAAGTATGCTTGGACTTGTGCGATCAGCACTACTGCGAGTCGAAATATCCGGGTAAACGACGTCTTCTCTATCCACGGGCTCATTGCTGGGCCCAGCCGCAGGGCTGCCACTCTCAGCGGTGCTTGGCCCCTCAACGTATTCCGTCAGCAGGCTTAACACGGCCGACAGGGTTCCCATGGGTTCCATCGCATCATCTCCCTTGCCGCTGCCAACTTGACGACTCCAATCGCACTTGGTCCCCGTCTTGCCGGTCCTGCACTTTTTCAAGGCTGATTTGGCAGAGGTACGCAGGACAGGGATAATCGATTCGGTGGCATTGGTAAGTATTTGAGATGTTACAGCCAGTTTTTGGTGCACAAGGCCGTTGGAGGTAGACCACGCGTTGCAGTCGTTGAGATCGCACTCAGCTTCGGTAAAGACACCTCCAGGAAAGTAAGTACTCAGTGTCGAGTTGATGAACTCATCGGCACGTATGTACCAGTCCCAAGTACCGTTAGTCTGCGTTATTGAGTCAATAGGATATTCGAATATGATACACCAAGGGTAGAACTTACATAGTACTCCATAAAGGCTGCCCCTTCAGCTAAAAGAGTGTGTTGCAACGATGAGGTGCTATTGTCAACTTTACCACATTCCCCGTCTGAGTAAACAGAAATTTCCAAGGCATCGCTGTCAGAGGAGCTGCTGTTGTGCAGCCAGTCCCATGATTTGTCGGCCCACTCTCCATACGAAGTTTTGTTGGTGTATCGGGCGAGATGAGCCGCAAGGTTGAAGAAGCAAGCGGTTGGCAGGGCTGTTGGGAAAGAGCAATTAGTTCCTAGATCTGGATCAGAAACAGCTGAACGCCAACTTACTCGACGTGACATTAGCACCGTCTGTTTTGGCAACCTTTTCCCGGATACCGCCCCCGCATGCGCCATATTTCCTTTCCATTTCCCACTGCGACACTTGCTCCTCAAAGACTCCGTCGGCGAGGTCGAACCAATTTGCTGTTGCGGGAGAACTGCTGGGAAATCCAAATTCCGCAGCGGACATGGCAGTGAGAGCCCAGAGGCACTGGTCCAGGTTCGTCACCTTGGTTTGGTTCTTTGGTGTAAAAACGCCGTCATCGTCTCCAATCTGATGCAGGATACCATCTGACACGGCATCATTGTAAGTCTCGTCGGCTGTCATGTGCCAGTAATGGATGTACGTGTGCATAAAGGCCGCCGATTGCCCAAACGAGTAGCCCGTCGTGTTTTGTGTGCTTTGGGGGAGAAGGCCAGGAGTTTCGCCATCTTCATAGCCGTCGTAGAAGCTGATCAGCTCACTGGCGAGGAACTTGGATGTCTTGACAACGTTCTGTACGCTGCTAGTCGAGAGGGATCGCGCTGTCGATAAATGGCTTGCCAACAGAAGCAAGCCCGTTGTGAGCGCGGATGAAGTGCGAGTGCGTATTACGACCATGTTGGCGGCCGAGATTAACGAAATGGTGGGAGGGTATAGATGATGTGTGAGGAGGCTGAGTCGTCAAGCTGGATGGACCAGATTATTTAGTACAACAGGACGTCAGATGAAGCTTAACTTCTAACAACTCCCCATCTACGGCCCGTGTGGACCAGGACTCCAAAAGTAAGCGAGCTTGTCCGAAAATTCAGAAATGTGAAGAAAGCTGGGGTTGTCAGTGTGGTTTTGTAGAGATGGAGACCGCCAATGAAGGGTGGGTTTCTAGAGAAACTGGTCCAGATGAGGAAATCTCCGTCATTTAACTCGTGCGGCACGGTCCAATCGCTTGTTTATATACTGCAATTGAACGATCCTTCAATCCTGCAAGAGTGGCCACCGCATGACGAGGCCTTCAGTCGTGGGATCCACAGGCTAACGTGTAGCCTCGGCCGTCTAAGCGACCACAACTACTGCCGTTTTCTTTGCAAAACTTGGACCCTTTGTGGCCTTCTCTTTATCTTTAACGACGTAATTAAGTCAAATGAGTTTTTTCCTGGCATAGTGGACTCAATCGTATTAAATCTATCATCTCTCGTATGCTCCAGATTCTCAGATCACGTTGTTTCTCTCAGCCCTGCCCCTGCCCCTCGGTCCTCGACCAATAAGCTAAGCCGTTGTGAGACAAGGGCGGTCAATAGCCCACGACAACCAACGTCGCTTGACCAGGGACGCGTAACGTTAATAAAAATTCGCGCGAGCCGAGACTCGACTGGGCTGAATCGCCGCATCACCCATTACGAAAACACTTCCTATAGTTCGTCACCGGAATATTTATCGTACCCAGGTAGTCTCACGTGATCTCCATCCCCTTTTGGTAGAGTCTTTCCATCAATATTAATTACCAAACCCGCGGACGAAAACAACTGTCAGAAACTTGGGCAGTCAGGGCAAACTCGAAATGACCAGCTTATGCTTATGCTTAGCTCAATATTGCTGTCGTTGATCGCACGCTAATCTCTCTCGAAACTCACACCATGGATTTGAGGGGTATTGGCCAACATGGCGAGGATATCAATAGCGCTGTCAGGAGTCGAACCTAACCTTCCCTATGTGCCTCGCCTTCAAACATCATGCATTTCGTAGGCTTGCAAAGATTACATGTAGCCAATATTTTGAAACCTTGATTAAGCTCTGGGCCATGCAAGCTGAGAGCTAGAAGTGACTCACATAACGAGAAGAGTAAAAAAAATAATTAATAGATAGTATAAGTTAGTTGCCATTCTGCTGTGAAAAGCCTTTCAACTCTTCTCCCATCTTGTCGCACCCATCACGCCTCCCTGGAAGATTCCTCAAGCCCACTATCCAACCTAACCAAAACTACCTTTCCATCCGAGTCCCGACTCTATTTCATTCGAGATGTGCGCCACATTCCATCGCTTTGGTTACCTGCCTAAGGAGCTAAGAGATCACATTTGGAACCTTGCGATCCGACCATCGTGTCCTGGGGTACACATTTACAAACTCGACGACGCAGAAAACGAGCACAAAGGTAGCTTCCCCCTAGCCTACTACAGATACTGTCTTGCTGCTCCGTCATGCAAAAGGTATGCTGTCGTTGGCGAAGCTTGCGAGTCAGGCGACCATATTCCTTCATGGAGAGACAATAATATATCAACATACCTCATCGATGCGGGATTGTGGACTGCCTGCCAAGAGTCAAGATGGGCCATGGGCCGCAACTTCAAATTTGCACACTGGCCCAAGCTTATATGGGAATATGACCCATGGTCGGACGAGCTGAACGCCAGTTTGACTTACGTATCAGGAGGCAACTGTTGGGGTCACTTTTTTCACGCTGCTCGGCCACACCGCGACCTCTTTATACTTCAACATCCAAGCCTCCAGGTCAAGTGGGAGCAGCTAAACGAGGAACTGGTATTCGGTGATCTACTGGGAGAGTACAATGGCAAAATGAATCTTGCTTTTGAATACGATTCCAAGTGGGGAGCCGAGATCGAAAAGGCAAAGGAGTTGTTCGAGATCATCTATAACATTGTCGATGCAGTGTATTTTCTCTCCCGTTCGGTGGATAAGATCTGGCTCGTGGACTACAACCTCAGACGGAAACATGATGCCCCCGTAGAGGAGGAGGCTGTGAGCTTCTGCGCCAGTGACCGGCGACTCACAGAGGTGGAATGCGACTGGGAGGCGACCAGCCTAAAAGATTGGGAGTATATCCAGGAAGTACCAGGGGGATCCAAGGACGCTTCTTCGATCTATTTTATAATGGAACTCAAGAGGACTATACATCAACGCTGGTACGGTTGGGTGAACAATCCTCCGCGGTTTGACAATGAGTGGACATGTGAGGTGGGGCTTCTTGGCTGGGACAGCCTCTGAGACAGGTAAGTAGCATTGCAACTACGTGTGTTGAGCTGGAACGGAATGGGCGGCCAAGGCAGTCATCAAGAGCACAGGGAGGTAAAAGGGATGAAAGAGGAGTCAAATTCATGGTTACCAGGCTTTTACATCACAGGGAAGCGGATAGAACAACGCCTATGTATCTCCTAGCGCGCATTCTCAACCTCCTCAGCCGCGGCCCCAAAGTACTTGTCCAACTCGCTCTCCAGCTCCGACCCTTCAATGTGACGCATCTCTTTGGCTCTTTTGACCGGATTCACTCCATCGACATACGCACTAGCAAAGATGATATCCAACTCCTCCAAGCTCCGCCCCTTGGGCTCAGGGAAGAACAGCCAAACGCAAGGGATTATGGCCGCATTAAACACCGCAAACATGGCATACGTCTTGTATCCTAGATTTGCAAATGCCGGAGGCGTTATCATGACGATTAGAAAATTTGAAAGCCAGTTTGAACACGTCGACAAGGCGTTGGCTTGGATGCGGATGCGGAGGTTTGTGATCTCGGCGGGATAGAGCCATGTCATTCCGAGCCAGCCTGGTTGACATGTGAGCAGTTGGGATTCTCGAGGGGAAGGTTCGACTTACCAATAGCAAAGAATGAGTTGAAAACAAACAGAAATACAGTCGCCGTAACACCGTAGCGCGTCTCGAGCTGAGGTGCACCGTTGTCGGAGGTTGTTCCAGTTGACACGGTTCCCGCGAGGACAGCCATGGAAGCCATCATTCCGAATGCGCCAAAGAGCATGAGCTTGCGTCGGCCAGTGCGCTCAATTAGAGGAAGTGCAACCAGAGATGCGAGGAAATACTCTGTTCCATTCAACGCGGCAAGTAAGCGGGACATCTCAGGACCGAAGCCAAGAGAATTTTCAAACAGGAATGTTGCACTGGAGCGAGTCAGCGGAGGTCAGAACAGCTGAGGCTTCATAGCTTACTAGTAAGTTACAAGGTTAATACCGCAGATTTGCTGGAAGAACTGCGCCGCAACTCCCAGCGTGGTTCGCCGAAGGTTCTGCGAAGGGCCATTGGTGAGAAGCTCCTTGTACTTGAAACCACCGCCTCGGCTTTGCACTTCAAGGGCCTCCTGAATGGCCTTGATTTCCGTGATAACTTCTGGATTATCGATGGATTTTCCTAACAGACGTGCAGTCACCTCTCGCGCTTCATCGACACGACCTTTCATGGCAAGCCACCGAGGGGAGTCGGGCAAATAAAGCAGTCCAATCATAACAATGATGGTGAAGAAGGACTGGAACGAGACTGGGAACCGCCAACGAACTGATCCAGACAGGAAATAGAATCCGTAGTCTACCCAGTACGAGATCATGATGCCGCCTGAGATGAGTGCACCCGAGAGCGTGATTAAGAACCCACGCTGGTGAGGTCTGGCGCACTCCGACTGCCATGTTGGGATAGCTAAATGCTTGTTAGCTCCTACTCGCGTATATTGGCAGGATAAAAATGATCATACTCGAAGTAACCATGCCGTTTCCGACGCCACCAACAATTCTACCGGCAGAGAAGAGCCCGTACTCGTGGGCAGAGGCTTGCATGATGGTGCCAATGATCATAATGAGACTGCCCCAGAACGTGGAAGACTTGCGGCCCCAGGTCTCACCATAGAACAGGATGAGGACTGCTCCTAAGAAACATCCAATCTGGTATACGGCCACAGCCGCAGCCTGCGTGTTGGGATCACCGGTGCACTGGTTCGGGTCCGGCTCATTGTTGGTGGGGTAGTCGAGCCAGCAGAGAGGATTAGAGTCATCCCGAGGGGTCATCAAGACGAGGTTCTTCTGGAAATCGTCCAGAGTAAGGAGAGCGCTGAGAACTCCCTGGTCATATCCAAACATGAGAAAGCCGCACGACGCGATGATTCCGATGCTCCAGTTTAGTGCCGCGCCTTGGAGATGCTTCCCATTGACTTTCCATTCTGGTAGATCGCCAAGTCTGGAGAAAAAGCCCATAACGCCCGATGGGGAAGTGGTCTTTTCGTTGACTGGGGTATCAACAGATGGGGGAGTGCTGCTCCCATTCTCGTTGGGTGGCTCTTTTTTCTCGGCCATGGTGTTGGACTCGTCAAGAGAAGGGGTGTTCAAAAAGGTAAGAGGCTGGAAAGTTTGCACGAGATGGCTTGGGAGACCACGCGTCTTGTACTTGGCCAAATGACTGCCTCGGGATTATTTGTGGCCGACCTCGTGGGGCAGAATGAGACTCTATCTGATGGAGGATGACTTGGCTGAAGTCATTATTTTGGAGTATTAACGGGTCCGGCCAAGCAATCCACGGGCCAACGATGGTTTTGAGTTCGTCAAAATTCTCCATAAAAGAAAAGTTGTGTTGGTTCAACTTACAGTCCTCTGCTCACGGAGTACCTGAAAAGTTTTAACCTCCGGGCGAAGCCTTGGCCGTCATCTTGGCTCTGATCCCGCGCTGCTCAAGCACTGGCTGTAGTAACGAGACAATTCTCCACCAAAGAGCCATAGAAGCAACCAAAACCCTCTATTCGTCGAAAAGGCTGCAACATCTAGGGGTGCCGTGGATCGCGCAGCCAACGCCGAGACTTTTCGATACGGCGCAACATCGGTTTCGCGCCCGGCATACCCTTCTAGGAAATCCGAATGTGCTCGGGTCGGGCATCTTGTGCGTTCAAACGTACAATTCTGCGAGTCTCTGAGCTTGGCGACATGGATGGGGCCCATCTTATGACGTTGGCCAAGTTTAAGCTTAAATTTTTCGAGTTGACGATCTCACTCCACTGTGTCAGCAATCAAGGCGAGTCGTGTCTTGGCGCGTATTGCCTGTAGCGACCGATCACGGCAATAAGTGCGGGATGCTGCTGGGAGAACTTTTGGTTCCATCTCCAACGCCCATTGGGTGGAACCTCGCAGTATAAATATAGGAGCTCACCTAACGCACTTTATAGTGGGCAGGAGATTGAACGGTTTATAATTTCAAAAAAGAAGAAAGACGTTTAACTTTGCGTTCAGATGAATGCCACTTCCTGTCTTTGCTATCCTATAGGTTTCTAACTGCCGGCTTATTTCAATGTGTTTATAACGTAAAGTACCTACCAACAGCAATCAAATGCCGAAAATTGGCAGGACATCGTCGCGCTGAAGTGGTAGCATCGCGCCTCCTTGAGAGCCTGGAACTTGGTATGCTGGATCGGCATATCTTCCAATGCCGCTTACGAACTCAGGTAAGCTAGATGTATCCAACTTAATTGCGCCATGGGTAAAACGGCATCGCAGCTCTATTCTTACTCTATTTCCAGCCTAAGAAAGATGCACTACTGATAACAGTGGATATCGCTTGCGGGGGGTGCCAATCAGCCGGGTTTCTAGAACAATAGTCTAAGGGCTGGAACAATAGTCTTGGGTCTAGATCTAAGCCACGCCCCAGATACCCCTGGCCGTTAAAGTACGAATTGCGTGTTCCTCGGTCGCCAATAAATCTTTAATAGGTCCAGACGCCACGAGATTCACCAAAAAGTCATTTTCTTCGTCGTCCGTCCCATCATCTACGGCCTCAGCAACCATGTCCCTCCGCGCGGCCATCGCTGCCTGCGCAATCTTCGCCTTCGCAGGCGTTGATGCCAGCCGCTGTAAGCCATCTTCAAGCATTTCAGATTCAATCAGCGCGACCGAGACGATTTCGACCAGTACCGAGGCCGAGGCCAGCAGTCAAACCGCATCTTCTGCGGCCAGCTCTTCCACCGAGTCGTCGACAGAGCTCATCCCAACAACGACAACTTCTGCCGCGGAGCAAACCTCATCTTCAGAAACCGAGACCAGTACGACATCCGCCGCCCCTGAAGAGACCCTCTACTTTCTCAATGGCGGCTTCGATAACGGAGGCACTGGCTGGACGGCAGGCCCGGGAGCTGGCTTCATTGATAACTCAAACTACCACACAAATCCTGGTTCCGCGTAAGTTCTTTCTTTACTCTCATGTCCTTCAGGATATTGCTGACAAGCCAATTCCAGGTTGGTCGCCGTCACGAACACCGGGGAGAGCTCTGCGTCCTACATCTCGACACAGCTCCACAAGCTAGTGCCCCAGCAGGAATACGAGGTTTCTTTATACTGGTTTCTAGATTGGTTCGTCCCTGGCGGAGACCAATGTACGTATGGGTTCTACATCGACGGCGTGGGTCACACGTACACGCCCACCTGGATCAGTGGCGACAGGAGCTTCCACCGCATCTCGGATCGTTTTACCGCACCCCGGGCGAGTCCTGTTTTCGAGTTCAAATTGTGGTGCACTTATTTCTATGACACCGGAGAGATCGACTGGAGTCCCCTTGTCAATGCCTACATTGACGATGCCGATATCACAGCTGTGTGAGGATCTCAATTGCTAGACCATATAGCCGACGGCACGGAGTGTACCGCAACCAACTTCCCCGTACTTGCGACAATTGTCTTCTTGTTCACTTCTTATACCCTTTAATAGAGGAGAGCAACACGGAGGCAAAATAACAAATAGTACCTTCAATCAGCCCAATACCATGTACCACAGTAATTAATATTTATTTTGAACCTCTAGTCAGGGATTATATAAATTTAAGGGAATAGGAGACAGATGAACGTTAGAACGGCGGATGGAACATACATATCCGGTCATCCATAGTTGGCTACAGCTATCAAGTCAAGGTGGAAAATAGGAGCTATAAATCATTCAGCCGAAGGCTGACTCTACATTAATCCATAAGTTTTCCGAATAATGAGGGTTTGGTGCAGACAAGGGTAATAAGTTTCTCAGGCTCTGATTGGTTCAATTTTGTATTGCCAGCCGTAAATCGTTCGACAATTGGCTGCCAGCTTCAGGAAAGTGGGTC